>CM036757.1:5588260-6188260 GCA_020796225.1 Arion vulgaris
TAAGAATATCTATTTCATCTGTTAATCTTACGTGTAAGAATATCTATCTCATCTGTTAATCTTACCTGTAAGAATATCTATCTGTTAATCTTACCTGTAAGAATATCTATTTCATCTGTTAATCTTACCTGTACGAATATCTATTTCATCTGTTAATCTTACGTGTAAGAATATCTGTCTCATTATTCTTCACTAATCTCTAGTTACGTCTCTCCTTACTGTGTAACTTGGGCAAGTGTCTGACCACCACTACACGATGTCCATGATACCCTGTTACACGATGTTTACTGTTTCATTGTTTGCACCAGTTTTCTAGACGGTATCAATTTAAGTTTCAGGTTCGTACACATAAAACACTGTCTCACACATACTGCTACAAAAACTCCTTCTCCTGATATACTGCCTCCCACCTTCTGTCCCTGAAAATTGCCTCACACCTGCTGCACACAAAACACTGTTTCGCACCCCCTGTTCACTAAAACACTGCTCAATCACTGACTCCCCCTGTTCACTAAAACACTGCTCAATCACCGACTCTCTCTGTTCACTAAAACACTGCTCAATCACTGACTCCCCCTGTTCACTAAAACACTGCTCAATCACCGACTCCCCCTGTTCACTAAAACACTGCTCAATCACCGACTCCCTCTGTTCACTAAAACACTGCTCAATCACCGACTCCCCCTGTTCACTAAAACACTGCTCAATCACCGACTCCCCCTGTTCACTAAAACACTGCTCAATCACCGACTCCCTCTCCCGCCATGCCACTAAAACACTGCTCAATCACCTCACCCCCCTGTCCACTAAAACAGTTCTCGATCACCGACTCTCCATCCACTCAAACACTGATCACTCACCAACCCCACCCTCCCACTAAAACACTGCTCAATCACCGACTCCCTCCCACTAAAACACTGCTCCATCACCGACTCCCTCCCACTAAAACACTGCTCAATCACCGACTCCCTCCCACTAAAGCACTGCTCAATCACCGAACCCTCCACCCCTCTCCTCCCCTTCCTGTCCACTAAAACAGTTCTCGATCACCGACCCTCTACCGACTCATACACATCCTCCTCCTATGTCCTATGCTACACCCCCCAGATATGTCTCCATCAACTGATTAAGGACATGTCACTCTAAAATACAAAATAACGCTGCAAGAATCTACGGCCCCGTAGATCGTTTTGCAGAACACATTCGCACTAACCTTCACCCGCTATGAACTTTGCCCTTCAAGAATCGCTTTCACCCATTTCTTTGTGAATTAAACAATGATATCAACGCATGTGTTACACGTGTCCAATTTTGTGTCAAATTTTCTCATTTCAGTTCCCTGTGTCACAAGACAACACATCTGAACGTTGATATTGTTAAGTGTGTCTCTGACAGAGGGAAAATATACGACCCTAATCTATTGATTTCATGGGCTAAAGATTTCATTGCATCGGGTGTAACTCCATTTGGCTCGGTTCCTCTCTGTAGAAATAGCACGCCACGTGCCGACAGTATTGCACAAAACACGAACTCCGTAGCTCCGGTAAATACCTAGGGGACTCTGGAACAAAATACACTCGTGAACAGAACGGCGCGGTCTGGATTCGAACCCACGACATCCGATTCACAAGGCAACGGCCACTGTTCATTCAATCTCATCCAGTTCCTCTTGTACCTACAATAATTTTGGATTCTCCGCAAGAAGTTATTTCTTACTTTTATGTATGTTGGCAGACACAAGCTGATTTAACCAACAAATAAGAAGCGTTCTTAGGTTCTGTTGTTATTTGCATTTGTTGTTAGTGGCCAATTCGATCATTCTTATTGTAATATATAATTGATCTTTGATATGAACGTATTTTTACGCTGTGCCAATTATGCGCCTATGGTGACTAGGCCAGCATATCCGATTTAGTGCCAGCATTTTATTTGCTAGGGTAGCTTGCCCTAGGATCTGATCTTAGGTTGAAAGTGCGTGACTTCTAATGAGGTTTTAATCACTACATTGCCCGACTGCACAGCGTGTTCGTAGCGCGTTGGAGTACGGGTGACAAGTCCTCCGTGTGTGCGAATTCAACTCCGCGGACTGGCAGAAAAGCCACAGATTCCCAGATTTACGGTGTTCGTGGCACTGAACCGAAGGGTTACGATGTCCATGACACGAGCCGAAGAGCTTTCAGCTCAAGTGCTTCTGGATCGAATTTTTTTTTTTTTAAATCACTACATTCTGAAACTTCCTCTTCTTCTGCGATCAACTTCTGCTATGCGCCTACTCCGGTATGTGTCATAAACAGGGCGGTGCGCTTAAGTTCTTCACCGGTTCCCCATAGTTTGTCCTAGGTTATTTCTGTTGGCCAGATCTCCATTCTTATACTACTCATACTTGGATAGTCTTGCAGGATGTGCTCTGTGGACTGCTTTGGTACCCCACACGTGCAGACAGCAGAGTTCCTGAGACTCATTCTATGGGGGTGTGCTCTGAGACAGCAGAGTCCTGAGACTCATTCTATGGAGGTGTGCTCTGAGACTGCAGTGTCCCCTTCTAAGTCTGAAGACTGTGGTCTGTGCTTTTCTGTTTAGTGTATTTATAATGTCATGTTCTGGGTTGTATACTCCGTTTGTTTTTCTCCACATCATTTTTCTAGATTGTTTAAGTATTCTTTGCTTCTGTAAAGCTTTGTGTTGGGTGATGTTGTCTTAGGCTCACTCCAGCCCGTGCGAGTGAGTTTGTCAGTCTTTTCATTTCCTGGTATGCCACAGTGTGCTGGTATCCATTGTAAGACTTTGTTCAGATTTTTTTGACAGCAAGCTGGTTTTTGTCATATTTCCTTCTTCTTCTTCTTCTTCTTCTTCTTCTTCTTCTTCTTCGAACGCTCCATAATGACCATTTGTCAACCACTCTGTTTCATTTCTATGTGATCTGAGCCTAAGAACGATTGTACGTTGTGCCAGTTATGCGCCTACAAGTAGGCCAGCACATCCGATTTCTGCGCTGCTTTTATTTACTAGGGTAGTATTCCCAGTGCCTACACTAGTCGCCTCTTACGACATGCATTGTAGGTCGCAGTGGTACTATTCTTTGCTTCCTTCGAGCCCGCAACACACCGGCAGCCGTATATTCTGAATCAGCTTGTCTTGTTTGGAACATGAGATGACCTCGAGAACGGATCTTGGATCGTTAAAGACTGCATTCTGAAACGAACTTCGATGAGAGAGGCCAGAAATATCGGATAATCCCAGGACAGAGCGGTATGGAGAAATTACTTGCAGGCACTATGTAACGTATAACTGTACGAAAGGAATATATATACATATAATGCCCTACATAAGAAACTCTTGTACTTGTGAGGTGCCGACGTGACGTATAGCGTGCAGGAAATTGCCTTGTTTGATTGTTATGTCGAAGATTAAGGCTTCTTTACGCCCGAGTGGTTACCGGGCCCAAATTTGGGGTGTAAAGAATAGAACCAATGTTACCGGCCACGCATGTCGTAAGAGGTGACAAAGGAGGTTTGGCTGAAATTGGATGCACATGTCCTAAACGTGTAGAAGTCTATGCATTTAGGGGCCTACCAAACCAATGTGCAACGTATACACGTTCTTGGCAAAGATCAAACATATCACAAAGAGTGATTAAAATTGGTTGTAAAGAACGAACGCAAAGAAGAAGGAGAAGACTTCTTTAAACTAAGACACGACTTGTTCAACCTTAGAACTTTTGGTTATATCAGAACTTAATAAAAAGTAAAGGAGCCCTTTTATAACACGTGGTATATAGGCAATACAGTGTTATGTCCGTATTTTCATTGACCGTCGGCACACGATGGGTGATGTGGTCACTATCACGCCGACTGTCTTTATTTCCCTTTGCGTTTCCTGGTAGCCAATTGAGACTGGGTAGACATGCGAACCGTTACAGTCAGAAAAATTCCCCGCCCACTGTAGAATTGAACCTGGGCCACTAGCAATAAAAAACGAGTTCACTAACAACTATGCTACTGCGGCTTTATTATCAGAGCGTGCAGGCTCACAAATACTTTTTTTTAAAATCAACTTCTTGAGGAGAGGGTCATTTTATGCCCTCCGTATAGAAAGGTGCTCATGGACTCTGTTATTCCGCCAGCCCAGTGCTTCCATGACCTTCCTCTTCTCCTGTTTCCTGTTACTCTGTGTATCATTGTCTGTTGATGTATACTATTTGAAGGGATCATGTTATGTAAGCCAACTATTTGATCTGTTGTCTCTAGATGAATTCTCTTGTTGCAACTGTTACACCCCATTTAAACCTGTTTATGTAGTTTCTGATTTATAACTCTCCTATCTCCCGATATGGACGTCCATAACTTCTCACATCTCCCGACATGGACGTCAATAGCTTCTCACATCTCCCGACATGGACGTCAATAGCTTCTCACATCTCCCGACATGGACGTGCATAACTTCTCCCATCTCCCGATATGGACGTCAATAACTTCTCACATCTCCCGACATGGACGTCAATAGCTTCTCACATCTCCCGACATGGATGTCCATAACTTCACATCTCCCGACATGGACATCAATAGCTTCTACATCTCCGACATGGACGTCCATAACTTCTCAAATCTCCCGACATGGACGTCCATATGTTAAGGTAAGGAAGGAAAGTGCCCTCGGCCTCATACTCTCCGAAAATTGCAATTTTATCAAAGAATTGAAAGCGAATCTGGTCTACTCTTTCCTTGTAATAAACTTCCAATTAACATTTTTAAACTCATTTTGCCATCCCTGAAAAATGTATGTGGACGCCTATGTGTCCAGAATAGCTATTGTGATGTCTTGTTTGTGATGAAACATCATGAGCCAGAACAATTAGAGAAACACTTATTTGACACAATCTTACGAATTGATCACGTCACACCCCAAGGAAACAAAGAAGCACTCTCTGACTACAGTTGAAACAAGCACCAGCTATAGAGCAGAGGCAAGAGAACACTACACTGCAGCTACACATATTCGCAACAATCAGCAAGTGTCAGCCAAAAAATATTACAAACTTTAGAGACTCCAGATCCGTTGTCCAGGCCATCTCATATTCCAAACAAGGCAAGCTCATCCAGGATATAAGGCATCAGTTTGATGTCCAAGAAATCTGAATTAGTCTTACAGTGGATACCAGCACACTGTGGCATCACTGGAAATGAAAAGGCTGACAAACTTGCAAGAGCTAAAGGGTACCTAACACAACATCACCCAACACAAAGCTTTATAGAAGCAAAGACTAGAGGGAGCCTAACACAACACCACCCAACATAAAGCTTTACAGAAGCAAAGACTAGAGGGAGCCTAACACAACACCACCCAACACAAAGCTTTATAGAAGCAAAGACTGGAGGGTGCGTAACACAACATCACTCAACACAAAGCTTTATAGAAGCAAAGACTGGAGGGAGCCTAACACAACATCACTCAACACAAAGCTTTATAGAAGCAAAGACTGGAGGGTGCGTAACACAACATCACCCAACACAAAGCTTTATAGAAGCAAAGACTGGAGGGTGCGTAACACAACATCACCCAACACAAAGCTTTATAGAAGCAAAGACTGGAGGGAGCCTAACACAACATCACACAACACAAAGCTTTATAGAAGCAAAGACTAGAGGGTACCTAACACAACATCACCCAACACAAAGCTTTATAGAAGCAAAGACTGGAGGGTGCGTAACACAACATCACCCAACACAAAGCTTTATAGAAGCAAAGACTAGAGGGTACCTAACACAACATCACCCAACACAAAGCTTTATAGAAGCAAAGACTGGAGGGTGCGTAACACAACATCACTCAACACAAAGCTTTATAGAAGCAAAGACTGGAGGGTGCGTAACACAACATCACTCAACACAAAGCTTTATAGAAGCAAAGACTGGAGGGTGCGTAACACAACATCACCCAACACAAAGCTTTATAGAAGCAAAGACTAGAGGGTACCTAACACAACATCACCCAACACAAAGCTTTATAGAAGCAAAGACTGGAGGGTACCTAACACAACATCACCCAACACAAAGCTTTATAGAAGCAAAGACTAGAGGGTACCTAACACAACATCACCCAACACAAAGCTTTATAGAAGCAAAGACTGGAGGGTGCGTAACACAACATCACACAACACAAAGCTTTATAGAAGCAAAGACTGGAGGGTGCGTAACACAACACCACCCAACATAAAGCTTTACCGAAGCAAAGACTAGAGGGTACCTAACACAACATCACCCAACACAAAGCTTTATAGAAGCAAAGACTCTTCTGAAACAATCCAGGAAAATGAAGTGGAGAAAAACAAACGGAGAATACAACCCAGAGCATGACAACATAAATACAATAAAAAGAAAAGCTCAGACCACAGTCTTCAGACTTAGAACGGGATACTGCGGTCTCTAATCACACCTCTATAGAATGAGTCTCGTGGACTCGGCTGCCTGCACATGTGGAGCACCAAAACAGTATACAGAGCACATCCTGCAAGACTGCCCCAGCCTGAGTAGTGTGAGAATGAAATCTAACCAACAGAAATAACCTGACAAAAACTATGGGGACCGGTGAAGACCTCAAGCGCACCGCCCTGTTTATAACACATAACAGAGTAGTCGCATAGTAGAAGTTGATCGCAAAAGAAGAAGATGAAGATCCCATCACAACATCCCCCATTTTCTCCTACAGCAATGTAGTATTTATTTCAAACAATCTATTTGTATATTATTCACACAATTATTCTGCATTATTCACACAATTATTCTGCATTATTCACACAATTATTCTGATTATAGTTTCATTAATTATTCCAAGATAGCTCCGCCCCTTTCCTTGAATTATTATTGTAAGAATATCGTCATCAGCATTAAATAGCTTGTCCTTAGCGTAACTTTGCTACCCCAACAATTCTTCGGAATTTATCTCTCTCTCATACGTCAAATAACCCACCTCTGCAGCCACCATGCTCAGACTACCAGTTACATCCTGAATCCATTTTCTCCATGATCTTCCTCTTCTCCTCTTTGGGGGGATGCCTCCATGGTCTTATCCAGTCCTTCGTGTCTCTTTATATGTCCAAATTAGTTCAATTTTCTCACTCTTAGTTGCAACATCAGCCAGTTTTCTTTGATTTTGAGTTTGTTCTGGATGGCTCTATTTGTTCTCTTCTCTGTCCAAGATATACGGAGGACTCTTCTGTAACACTTATATTCAAAAGCAAATATGTGATTTTCCACTGCTCAATTAAATGTGCATGCTTCACACCTATACGTTGCCACAGGGGATATGCATTCTCTTAGTATTCTGATCTTTGTTTTCCTATCAGTTCCATTCCATACTGTTTTTAGTTGTTTAATTTTGCTGTAAAGCCTTGTTTGTTCTTCTTTTAATTTCATAATGCTATACTATATATATTATTACAATGCAGTTAATCATACGCTTTACGCTTCAATCTACTTCAGACATTGTCATATATCACTTGTGCACTAGTGCTCAATTAGAATAACTATACATAGATTGCGACGTAGAACATGTATAAAAGATCACAATAGATCTAACTTATTCATGTTGTTGGAAATAACAATTACTCCCCTTGAGTTCTTCATGCCGTCACTGACATTTCGATAATCAATTAATCATTAATTTGAGAAAGCAAACAACAAACACCCAACCAAATGGTAGCTTGAAGGATGTTAGCGGGGATGGGTTCTGCCTAGAATACAAAGAGTTATCAGACAAGAACAATGATAACACAGCAGCGATAACATTGCAGAAATAACATTTTGCGTGTGTACAGTACACGTTATAATGAATATTTTATTGCATCGCTATCATTAGTGTGTTAACAACCAGGCCGGTTTAGGCTTGAACCTGGGCAAGGATTGACCTCATTTTAACTAAAAGCTTCTAATTGTATCGTAATATTTCTACTTATTCTGCGATTATCACGCATTTTAGACTCAATCACATGTCTGCTGGCGTAGGCGATTATGTCTCTCTAAACTCTCTCTTTCTGGTGTTGATCAGTTCTGATGTCGATCTTTTGTCGAACTACGGTATCAGACCATATACTGCTATCTTCTCCCTATGGATTCCAAGCTCTATCATTCTCTGTATGATACTAGTGGTCATGAAACATTCTCTGTATGATACTAGTGGTCATGAAACATTCTCTGTATGATACTAGTGGTCATGAAACATTCTCTGTATGATACTAGTGGTCATGAAACATTCTCTGTATGATACTAGTGGTCATGAAACATTCTCTGTATGATACTAGTGGTCATGAAACATTCTCTGTATGATACTAGTGGTCATGAAACATTCTCTGTATGATACTAGTGGTCATGAAACATTCTCTGTATGATACTAGTGGTCATGAAACATTCTCTGTATGATACTAGTGGTCATGAAACATTCTCTGTATGATACTAGTGGTCATGAAACATTCTCTGTATGATACTAGTGGTCATGAAACATTCTCTGTATGATACTAGTGGTCATGAAACATTCTCTGTATGATACTAGTGGTCATGAAACATTCTCTGTATGATACTAGTGGTCATGAAACATTCTCTGTATGATACTAGTGGTCATGAAACATTCTCTGTATGATACTAGTGGTCATGAAACATTCTCTGTATGATACTAGTGGTCATGAAACATTCTCTGTATGATACTAGTGGTCATGAAACATTCTCTGTATGATACTAGTGGTCATGAAACATTCTCTGTATGATACTAGGGTATAAACCGATGATACTGTGTCATGAAACATTCTCTGTATGATACTAGTGATCATGAAACATTCTAAACCTTCTATTGGTACTGTTTGCCCGACCACTTTAAAAATCTCATCCTTTGTTTTCCTCACTGTTCATGGCATTTTCAGCATTCTTCTGTAAAAGCATACCTATGTGCATAGGCGTTCACCTACGGGATGCAGGAGGAGGTAGGGTGAGATGAATGAAAAACATTTTAGTTAGTAGTTTGCTTCGGGGAAATGAAGATCAGATTCGCTTGAAACATTTATAAAATAAGGTCTCCCCATCATTTAGTACCCCCGTAATCTGATAACCAGTAGTTTACCCTGTGCTAAACAGTACCTTAATCTGTGTAAACAGTACTTAATCTGTGGTAACCAGTACCTTAATCTGTGATAATCAGTACTTTAATCTGTGATAATCAGTACTTTAATCATGTGGTAACCTTTAATCTGGGTAACAGTACTTAATCTGTGGTAGCCAGTACTTTAATCTGTGGTAACCAGTACTTTAATCTGGGGTAAACCAGTACTTTAATCTGGGGTAACAGTACTTTAATCTTGGGTAAACCGTACCTTAATCTGGGGTAACAGTACCTTAATCTGTGGTAAACAGATATCACAATTCTACGCAACACATGATTTAGCCAGTTTTATGTCGATCTGTCATTTTTTTTTAATTTAAAGCAAATTTGTTCCATTTTCTCCAGGATGAATATATGGTTATAGATTAACTGATATCTAGGAATAGATAGGAGATAGACGGAATAGAAGGAATAGATAAGGAGAGAGACGGAATAGAAGGAATAGATAGAGAGAGAAACGGAATATAGGAAATGAATTGTTATAAGGGAAAGAAATTATAGGGATGGGGATGGGGGAAGGGAGGGAGGAGGGAAGTGGGGAGGAAGGGAGGGAGTCGAGAAGGGAGAGGAAGAGAGTAGAGTGAAAGGGAAGGATGAGAACCAGAAGGGAGAAAGGGGAGAAGAATGGAATTGAAAGGTGGGGGGGAGATATAGGAGGTGGGAATAGAGAGGAGGTGGAAAAGGAAAGTGATAATAGAAGGAAGGGATAGACAGGGAAGGGGAAGAAGAATGGAAGAGAGGAAAAGAGAGGAAAAGTGAGAAAGGAGAGGTTTCGGAAGGACATAAAGGAGGTGATAAAGGAGTGAGGGAAAGAAGGACGGAGGAGGGATGGGAAGGGAGGAATGAGATAGAAAGAAAGGGAAGAATGGAAGAGAGGGGAGGATGATGGTTAATTCAACAAACCAGCTGTAGAAAGGAAAAACTACAAACCACTTCCATTGAGTCCAACAACAGAAATACTGAAAGGATAATGAATGAAGTTGTATTAGTGGCTGAGTCCAACACAGAAATACTGAAAGGATAATGACAGCAAGTTGTATTAGTGGACTGAGTCAACAACAGAAATACGGGAAAGGATAATGAACAGCAAGTTGTATTAGTGACTGAGTTCAACAACAGAAATACTGAAGGATAATGAACAGCAAGTTGTATTGTGACTGGTCAACAACAGAAATACTGAAAGGATAATGAACAGCAAGTTGTATTAGTGACTGAGTCCAACAACGAAATACTGAAAGGATAATGAAGCAAGTTGTATTAGTGGAGTCACAACAGAAATACTGAAAGGATAATGAGCAGCAGTTGTATTAGTGGTGAGTCACAACAGAAATACTGAAGGATAATGACAGCAAGTTGTATTAGTGACTGAGTCAACACAGAAATACTGAAAGGATAATGAGCAGCAAGTTGTATTAGTGGCTGAGTCAACAACAGAAATACTGAAGGATAATGAACAGCAGTTGTATTAGTGACTGAGTCAACAAGAAATACTGAAAGGATAATGAACAGCAAGTTGTTTAGTGACTGAGTCCAACAACAGAAATCTGAAAGGATAATGAACAGCAAGTTGTATTTAGTGGCTGAGTCAACAACAGAAATACTGAAAGGATAATGAACAGCAAGTTGTATTTGTGACTGAGTCCAACAAGAAATATGAAAGGATATGGCAGAGCAAGTTGTATTGTGGTGAGATAACAACAGAAATACTGAAAGGATAATGAGCAGCAAGTTGTTGTAGTGAGCTGAGTCCAACAACAGAAATACTGAAAGGATAATGAGGAGGATGCAAGTTGTTGTAGTGGTTGAAGATCTCCCCTCTCACTCCAAAGATACTTGGTTCGTTCGCCGCGTGATGCAATCGGGATATTGTACCTGATATCCCTGATCTCATTGTAGATGAGAGCGAGTTACTAGTCCTGTCGGAGACGGAAGATAAAACATGGATCCCGTGTACAAGTTGAGAAAGTAAAAGAAACCGTGGCAGTTGAAAATCGATAAAATTAGGCTGCAAAGTCTCTGCCCGGAAAAAATTCATTACCCAACATTTAATTAAGATTCCTACATCAATTTTCACCCTCTTTAAAATAACATCAGAGACCCTCGCCGGCGCTAAATAGTACGTGCACTGCCGATGAGATCTTTCTGTGTAAAAAAAAATTCGTGCATTTATAATTATTCATCAAAATGCGATGATAAAGATACTTTCAATCGATTATCATTTATGTCAGGACTATCATCATAGCACTCTAGCCGTCGAAGGATTGACTTCATTGCACCGGGTTTTATCCCATAAGAACCCCAACAATGAAAATAGTGGCATATCCCAAAGGACGTAGCCATCAACCACAGTAAACGAGTCGTTGATTTTCTAGGCACCTCTTATACGTTCAGTAGTTTGCCATTGCTTTCTGAACGGGTGGCGCCATCGTCCTTTTGTTAAAATCAACGGAAACAATTTGCAAGCAAACTGTCCGCAGCGTGATTCGAACTCAGAACGTCGGGGTTAATAGACAGAGTCACTAACCCCTAGGCCACAGACGCAAACAACTAATTATACGATTCAGAACAGAGACAAGTACTTCACGCTAACATGATGTAAATGGATATCCAATGAAAAACGTACAAGTAGATTCAAACGTTTGTATGTAATGTACACACACACACACATATATACAGATCGATAAAATGAACTGTTTAATTCTTACTTAACATAGTCTAGGAAATACAACATTAAGGAAGATACAGACATATACATACACACACTACAAGAAGCTCAACACATGTGAGATAACATAGTCTAGGAAATACAACATTAAGGAAGATACAGACATATATACACACACTACAAGAAGCTAAACACATGTGAGATGAGATAGTCTAGGAAATACAACATTAAGAAGATACAGACATATATATACACACACTACAAGTAGCTCAACACATGTGAGATGAGATAGTCTAGGAAATACAACATTAAGGAAGATACAGGCAGATATATATACACACTACAAGAAGCTCAACACATGTGAGATGAGATAGACAGATATATACACACACTACAAGAAGCTCAACACATGTGAGATGAGATAGACAGATATATACACACACTACAAGAAGCTCAACACATGTAAGATGAGCGATTGAATAAAGACAAGTATATATCTCCTTCTTCTTCTTCTTTTTCTTCCACCATTTACTTCTTTATAGAAGTGTGGGGCAGGGACGTAGTGATCTTGTGTCTGCTTGTTTTAAGGCACTTTGTAAGCTGATATTCATTTTCGTAAGGCTGTTCTTGATGCCGTCACTCCATCTTTTGCGTGGTCTTCCTCTTGCCTTGTACTCATTATACTTTTTCTGTGTGGCTCTCTGTGGTAGGCGATACCAGGGCATTCTGGTCAGGTGTCCAAACCATTTAATCTGTTGTTCTTTTATGAATTTCATAACTGGTTTCACATCCAGTCTCCTTCTGATTTCTTCATTTCTAATTTTGTCTCTTATTGTCACACCTGCAGCTCTTCTAAGACACTTCATCTCTGTCGTTATAATTTTCCGCTCATTTGGTGCTGTTATTGGCCATGTTTGACACTTGTAACATAGTGTTGGCCAGAAAATCGTTCTTATGAGATTTGCTTTAGTTGTTAGCGGTATCTCTTTGTGTGACAACTGTCCCAGTACATGGTTAGCTTTTGTGCAACGATTGCTGATTTCGCTATCGATACTTCCATCTGCTGTGAAAATTGCTCCTAAGTATTTGGCCTCAATTGTTTGTTTTATGTCTACGTTCTGGAGTTTTATTGTAAGGCTTTATGGTTGTCTACTTATTGCCATTGTCTCTGTCTTTATTATATTTATTTTCATGTTGTACTCCTCACTCTTGATGTTAACTAAGATCAAATGGTTCTGGAGAAATTCTTCGTTTTCTGCAATCAGTACTTAGTCATCTGCAAATAAAAATTCTGAAATATAATTTTCTTCCTCTATTCCTGCTTCTCTACTTATGCTGTCCATGTATGTTATAAACAGCAGTGGGGAGAGCAGGCATCCCTTTCTAACTCCTGAGTTTACTGTGAATGTTTTTGATGTTTCGGCTTTTGTTCTTATGTAACTTTTATTTGAAATATATACACTCTTGCAGACCTTGATGGGATGTTTGCTGATTCCATATATTCTTAAACAATCCCATACTTTGTTTCTATTGACTCCATCAAAGGCCTTTTCCTGATCTATGAATGCCGCACTAAAGGTATATATGTCCTTGTTTAATCACCTCTTTACTCAGTATTACCTTACCGCAGTCTCCCCACGGTTTGCTCCAGATCTGATCTGATCCAATCTGGCTACCTCAGATTTATAGATTTCCATATACCGCCACATCTGAAATGAAACGCTTAAGGAAGACAGTGGGGATCACCAGAAAAGATAGACTACGAAATGAGGACATCAGAAGTAGAGTGGGCATAACTTGATGCACTGAATACATTAAAAGACAACAAATGCGGTGGTTTGGATATTTACTGAGAATGAAATACAACCAACCACCAATAACAGCATACAATAAAAAGAGATCAGGTACTAGAGCCAAGGGAAGACCAAGAAAATGATGGATAGACAATATGAAGACCCCACTACATAAACACGGATATAACACAACAAAGGCGATTAATCTGGCCCTAGAACACAAATTAAAACTGCCACCTCTACGCATAACGACAAGAGTGGACATCCAACTACATCATCCACCTGGAGAAATACAATAAACAAACAGATATTGTTATAGATCAAGCAACAAGTATGCTTCGCCTGAGCGGTAACCGGGCCCCAAATTAGGGTGTAAAGAATAGAACCACTGTTATCTGCCACGCATGTCGTAAGTGGCGATTAAGGAGGTTGGGCTTTGGGCTTTCTACCCACCCCTACAAATCACCAGATAGCTACAGAAACCACAACCAGGAAAATACATATCTTGCCACCCAAGGAGGGATCCCACAAGGAGGGACTAATATCTTGCTACCCAAGGAAGGATCCCTCAAGGAGGACCCATTCATTC
Organism: Arion vulgaris; assembly: GCA_020796225.1. Classification (NCBI taxonomy): domain Eukaryota; kingdom Metazoa; phylum Mollusca; class Gastropoda; order Stylommatophora; family Arionidae; genus Arion; species Arion vulgaris. Next base: position 5,602,452 of record CM036757.1, read on the forward strand.
CATCCTAGGAGGATCACAAGGAGGGACCCATACTGCCTAGGAAGGATCCCCAGGAGGACCATATCTTGCCATCTTAGGAAGGATCCCACAAGGAGGACTCATATCTTGCCACCCAAGGAAGGATCCAAGAGGACTCATATCTTGCCACCTGGAAGGATCCCTCAAGAGGACTCATTGCCACCCAGAAGGATCCCATCAAGGAGGGACTCATATCTGCCACCCAAGGAAGGATCCACAGGAGGGACTCATATCTTGCCACCCAGGAGGGATCCCCAAGGAAGGATTCATGGCAAGAAAATGGCAAGATAGTGAGAGACCTGGAAAGATCACCTTGATAGGAGGCTTTGAAGGCCTTGGTTGTCGACCTATGTCTCCTAGAGGCGAAGGATGAAGAAGAACAAGCATGTTAGTTATGCAAGTTAAATAAAATGTACTCTTGTCATAACTCGAAATATATTGAAAATATGGTTTATGTCTGTGTTTGTGAATCAATTTTTGCATATTGGCTGCCGTCATTTCGGTCTGTACCAATATCGACATCCATCTCTCCAATCTGTCTCATATGATTATGAGTAATTATGAACAACAACATACTCATCGTCACTATCATCATGCTGTGACGTCTGGGTAGGAGCATGGATCTCCGTATATCGTTGTATTGAGTAGTTAATTGCTCTATCATCAATTCACTTCATGAACAACATGCGTGCTTCTATCTTTTTCTAACATAAGATCCCAGCTTCAGCACAAGCTCATAGCCGGTGAAGTTTTCAAATGTAATTTTGTAAGATTAGTAATTTGTAGAGATTTTAATTTTATATATATTAGTGATTTTGACGGGCAGCGACTATCCAGCCACAGTTAATTGTTTTCAGTCAACATTAGTGTTTTACCTCTCACACGATCACGGTTTCTCGTTTTAAAGTCCGTCTCCGATCAAACTAGGAGCTTTATCTTACCTACATTGAGAAAAGATAAAGAAATATAGTAAATACATTGCCCTTAAGTTGTACTGTTTGTTAATAATCTGATTATGTGGCTGAACCTCTATATTTAACTGGTATTTCTATGATTCAATAACTGTATCAGATGGTGGTCATATCTGACCTTCTATTGATCTCTAGACCCAAGTCTGACATTACTTCAGAAATTTTGATCATATTTGAGCCCTCACTCTCTCTCTTCCTTCTTTTCTCCTCACTCTCTCTCTTCTCTCTTTATTTCTGTAGGCCTTTAACCTCGATTTGGGCGTAGACCTCAACTAATTCCATGCCAAGTCTTCCTATCTTTAGTGAGTTGGAGGAGGACCCTCAACCAAATCATGCCGTCTTCCTATCTTTAGTGAGTTGGAGGAGGACCCTCAACCAAATCATGCCGTCTTCCTATCTTTAGTGAGTTGGAGGAGGACCCTCAACCAATCATGCCGTCTTCCTATCTTTAGTGAGTGGAGGAGGACCCTCAACCAAATCATGCCAGTCTTCCTATCTTTAGTGAGTTGGAGGAGGACCTCAACAAATCATGCCAAGTCTTCCTATCTTTAGTGAGTTGGAGGAGGACCCTCAACCAAATCATGCCAAGTATTCCTATCTTTAGTGAGTTGGAGGAGGACCCTCAACTAACTCATGCCAAGTCTTCCTATCTTTAGCGAGCTTGAGGACCCTCAACTAACTCATGCCAAGTCTTCCTATCTTTAGTGAGCTGAAGAAGAACCCTCAACTAACTCATGCCAAGTCTTCCTATCTTTAGTGAGCTGGAAGAAGAACCTCAACTAACTCATGCCAAGTCTTCCTATCTTTAGTGAGCTGGAGAAGGACCCTCAACTAACTCATGCCAAGTCTTCCTATCTTTAGTGAGCTGAAGAAGAACCCTCAACTAACTCATGCCAAGTCTTCCTATCTTTAGTGAGCTGAAGAAGAACCCTCAACTAACTCATGCCAAGTCTTCCTATCTTTAGCGAGCTGAAGAAAAACCCCTCAACTAACTCATGCCAAGTCTTCCTATCTTTAGCGAGTTTGAAGAAGACCCTCAACTAACTCATGCCAAGTCTTCCTATCTTTAGGAGCTGAGAGACCCTCAACTAACTCATGCCAAGTCTTCCTATCTTTAGTGAGCTGGAGAAGGACCTCAATGAACTCATGCCAAGTTTCCTATCTTAGCTTTCTCGAAGCTTCTTCCAGCGTTTCCTATCTTTAGTTAATCTCCTCACAAATCTCTTTCCAGTTTCCTATTATTTATAATCTCTGTCTACAAATCTCTTATCCATGTATTTCTAGGCTTCCTTCTTGCACGGGCGGTAGCTTGTCATGTGGGTTCCAGAAAAGGGATTTTCTTGTTATATTCAACTCGGTTTTCTCAAGCTATATCTTTCCAGCGTCAGTGTCGTTTCGTCTTGGTTCCTGAATCTGTCTTGTTCTTCCATAAGCCTCATTTGTGACCTATCATACTATCTCGTCTCTATCTGCGCAGACACCAGGTTAATGAATCTTTGCAGCTTATTCGTTATTATGTTTTAGTAGTTCTCCATGTTTCTGACCCATACATTAGAACTGCTTTAACATTGAAGCTAAATATTCTAATTTCGGTTCAAGTTTTCATCTCTTTACACTTCCATAGATTTATTAGTACGATGAATGCTTCTGCTTACTGTAATCTTGTATTTGTTTAAATAATTGTGGTTGGGATGTGATGAGACATAGCCACTCTTAAGACTATCCTACAGGAACAGTTGAGGTGGAAGAAGTATGTGATGAGACAAGCTCACTCTAAGACTATCACAGGAACAGTTGAGGTTGAAGAAGTATGTGATGAGACATAGCTCACTCTAAGACTATCCTACGAACAGTTGAGGTGGAAGAAAGATGTGATGAGACAGCCACTCAAGACTATCCTACAGGGAACAGTTGAGGTGGAAATATGGATGAGACATAGCTCCTCTCAAGACTATCTACAGGAACAGTTGAGGTGGAAGAGTATGATGAGACATAGCTCACTAAGATTATCCTACAGAACAGTTTAGATGGAAGAAAGAAAGGAGGGCAGAGAAAATCCTGGTTTGACAACATCAAGAGCTGGTCAGGACAGTTTCTCCACACTCGCTCGAAGAGTTGAAGACAGAGACTCAAGGCGTGCTTTTTGTGCTGATGTCTCCACAGTGACACTCCTACGATCCTAGCGGATTATGGACTTATTATTATTTATTATTATTATTATATTTGCTTAATTGTTAAATAATTAACATCTATTCGAAATTGCCTTGGAGATTTGCTTGATTTCATATTTAGTTCCTGTTATATATTTACATATATCTCCATGTTGAATTACTTGGTTTGTCTGCTTCTTCGAACACTCCATATCGTATTAACCACTATGTGATTTGTATGTGATCTGAGCATGAGACCGATTGCAAGTTGTACCAGTTATGCACCTACAAGTAGGCCAGCACATCCGATTTCTGCGATGCTTTTATTTACTAGGGTAGCTACCCTAGGTCCTACATCAGTCGCCTCTTGTGATATGTCTTGTAGGTAGCATTGGTACTATTCTGTCCTTCCCTTACGGGCCCCGGCACCATACGGAAGCAGTTTCTGTTATATATATCTTCACGTTGAATTACTTAGTTTGTGTTTGCTTTCTACTGATTTGTTCCTCTTCATATATTCAATTTTGCTAATCTATAAAAAATAATTCACTGTGTGAATTGTAATGTGAATGTTCTTCATGTGAAGTGTCTTTACTCTTTAATTTACTATGTTAATTCTGGCTTGAGTAATGGCAAAAGAAGAAGATTATAAGATATCCGATACCGCACAGGGTTCCCGGGCCTCAAATTGGGGTGTAAAGAATAGAACCACTGTTACCTGCCACGCATGTTGTAAGAGGCGGCTAAGGAGGTTGGGTGTGGGGCTAGATACCACACACTGTAAAAAAACACTAGATGGCTGCAGAACGGAGAGCGAACCGAGTAAACGCTGGCTGAAACCGGACACATCGTCGAAGGATAAGCACCAGAGCTCCAAATGGCGCTGAAGATGGGACGTAAAGCACACTAATGCTAAGGCTGCATGAATCAGATTTCCACATGAATAGAATTTATGGGAGGTCTGGTACATCGGTCTGGGCTGTGATCGAGAGAGAGAGAGAGAGATACGATACACATACGAACACACACGAACAGGAGAGAGAGAGAGAGAGAGAGAGAGGAAGAGATAGTGGCATATATATATATATATATATATATATATATATATATATATATATATATATATATATATATATATATATACATAATTGAGAGAATGATATTCTATGATAACAATTCACAAATAATATTCTGTTTTATTGATTTTTCGTTTTGTTAACGTTCAGTTTCCTTTCAAATTGATTTCTGTTTTGTGTGTGAGATATCGTCTGTTGGGTACTTCATTGTTTTGTGTGTGAGATATCGTCTGTTGGGTACTTCATTGTTTTGTGTGTGAGATATCGTCTGTTGGGTACTTCATTGTTTTGTGTGTGAGATATCGTCTGTTGGGTATCATTGTTTTGTGTGAGATATCGTCTGTTGGGTACTTCATTGTTTGTGTGGATATCGTCTGTTGGGTCTTTGTTGTGTGAGATATCGTCTGTTGGGTACTTCATTGTTTTGTGATGAGATATCGTCTGGGTACTTCATTGAAATGTCCGGCTGATACAATTTAGTGGTCATTTCTCTTATTGATTAGGGACACTTTTATCATAGGCGCACAGCTGTATAATACTCACTCTTTGATCAAGTACATCACATGGAATGATGTATATTGATTGATTGATAAGACCATCATTATTGCACTTCGGTGAGTAACCATGTATGCTTCAATCTCTTTCTTACACAAGAACTCACCTACAGTGCAATAACTCTGTAGCACCAGCAAGGGTCCCGATGTAATTTTGAAGATGGTGAAGACATTTTTGTAGGGATGTTATTTTTAATCTTTTTCTAATGAGTTTTGTCCGGGCAGCGGTTTTCCAGCCTGTTCTTCTCGATTTTGAACTGCCAATGGTTATTTTAGTGCTCAAATTGAACACGGGACCTGCGTGTTATCGTCAGTCTCCGATAGGACTAGGAACTCGATCTCACCTACACTGAGATTAAGGATCTCTGGAAAAATACCCAGATGACTTCACGAGGGAGTGAACCTGGTACCTTTGACACTAGAGACAAGCACCTAAACTCTACGCTACAGATACCCAATGACGTCTGTGTAACTTCTAGTAAACATCGCCTGACACATTGTTCAACACTATCATCTAGTGTTTAACTCATAAAATACGACAAGATATATCACAAACTTTTCTGACAGAAACAATTTCACACAAACCATATCACGAACCACTACAATAAACATTGACCTGCTTTACTTCATAGTGTTTCTATGCTATCAAATTGGGGTTTGGTTTAACAGCGATATCAGGATCAATTATGGAATTGAGCCTCGAACCCCTACCATACAAAGGGTGGTATGGAAACCATCAAATCTGAGGGTGGTCAGAGCGGATCAGATCAGATCTGGAGAAAACCGAGAGGAGACTTCGGTGATACTTAATAAAGTGGCGTTTTAGGACAAAGAAAACAAATATGGTACACTCAACATAAAAAAATTCCAACGTTTTAAACTATCAGTCTTTGTCAAGGAACATACATACACACATACACATTGGATACCGAACAAACTAAATCATGGATCAAAATAGGATGGATGACTAAAGATAGATATCGAGGCTCTAGTGGCGTATACTAGGTGTTAATGCATTTATTATAGTCAACATTTTATCTCCCTGATGAAAGCCGTTTGGTTATAACGAGGTGTAGCCAGTATCAGTCCAGACAGTTAATCTTCTTCTAACCCTCAGTAACTATGGGATTATTTCGTCCTTTTTCTCCTATGTTGAATATGGAAAAGTACCTGGCTTTCTGGAAGACCCAGAAACCTCCAACAACTCTAGGCGTGTAGTGATATGCTTAGTGCTGCGGAGACTCCCACACAAGTAGAGTCTATTGGTAATCACTGCAGTACTTTCTTCTTTCTAGCGCTGAAGTTGCTTTAGAAACATCATTCATTGACCACGCTGGTCAATCACGCTGGTGCCTGTGATTATAATCCGGGGCTACTTCGCGATGGCTCTAGAACAACCACTCGTTGACTACTCTGTGACCGTTGTGTGGTTCACGCTGAAGTAATTCACTTCGTCTCATCTTGTTCTTCTTCTACGCATGTAGAGTCGAGGGAAAGTATACATTTGTTTGCTATCTAGGGGATTATTCTTACAATCCTACTTACAAAGGCGAAATTTTTGTTTAATAAATCTAATCTTTATAACTGTGAGCGTCTGTAGCTCAAGCGGTAGTGAGCTCGATCACAAACCCAAGCGTACCTGGTTCAAACCCCACGGGGGCAAGATTGAAGCAAATTCGTTTCCGTGGGATGTTTACAAAAGGTAAAATAGACCTCACCGTTCAGAAAGAAATGGCAAACTACTGAACGTATAAGCGTGCCTAGAAAATCAACGACTAGTTTACTGTGGTTCATGGCTACGTCCTTTAGGATATGCCAAGATTTTCATCTTTCTAACTACCATCTGCTTTAACTGATTCTGTATATCCCGCCTGCCCAGCGTGTTCGTAGCGCGTTGGACTGCGGGTGACTAGTCCTCTGTGCGTGCGGGTTCAATTCCGCGGGCTGGCAGAAAAACCACAGGTTCCCCAGATTCACGGTGTTCGTGGCACCGAACCGAAGGGTTACGATGTCCATGGCACCGAGCCGAAGAGCTTAAGTGCTTCTGGATCGAAAAAAACCCAAAAACACACTGATTCTGTAACATGTCTGTTAGTTATCATAAACAATGTCTTGAAACACGTATAATGTGTCAGATTACAGACTGACTTTACCAATGACAACTTAACCTAATTGCCTTCATCTATGAAAATATCTCAAGTTTTAACTCAACAGTTGCTCCCGTGTGTTGTCGGGCCTCGCAAAGAAGAGCAAAGAATAGTAACAATGTGACCTATAAGGCATGTTGTAAGAGGCGACAGAGGTAGGGGCCTGGAAGCTACCCTAGTAAATAAAAAGTGTCGCAGAAATCTGATGTAGGTGCATAATTGGCACAACGTACAATCGTTCTTAGGCTCAGATAACATACAGATCACAAAGAGTGATTTAACAAGTGGTCGATGTGGAACGCTCGAAGAAGAACTTAACAGTTCAATGTAGAACACTTTTTCCTACATCAAGATTCAATGTAATTTGGGTAATACGATGTTATGCTCTTATTTTCATTAACCGTCGGCACATGATGGGTGCTGTAGTCATCACTCCAGCCGCTTTAACTTCCCAGTACTTTTTCCGGTACGAAGTTGAGGCTGGGTCAACCTGGGAAGTGTTACGGTGGGACAAATATTTCACACCAACTGTGAAATTGAACCCGGGTCACGTCCCTAAGAAGTGAGTCCACTAACAACTACACTACTGCGGCACTCAGTTCAATTGTGATCTTATATTATTAGTGTCCGTTGTCTACTCAGTGCCCTATCTAATCTACCTCCTATATGAACTCCCCCAGGTAACATTTTTACCCCAGTAACAGTCGCGGCTCGTCATTAGGGCCAGTGGGGCCGGGCCCCACCAAAAATAAGGTGTAACATGTATTTATTATTTTATACATTAAAATATAATCTAACCGAAACTATGATATTTCCGATAATTTCTGTCTGGCCCCACCAACAAAAATGATCACGAGCCGCCACTGCCCAGTAACATGTTGAACTAAGACTCTCACAGTGCCTGTGTTATGTAGCTCTGTAGAAATCTGTTATTAATTACTCGATTCATCATCAAATATCTTGTCCGGAACAGAACTTTGCCACCCCAACAGTCCTTCGGAATTTATCTCTCTCATATTCCAGATGTCCCGCCTCTGCAGACGTCATGTTCAAACCATCAGTTACATCCTGATTCCATCTTCGCCGTGGTCTTCCTCGATCAGTCGGTCGAAAAACATAAACAGTTACAACAGATTTAAACAATTTATCTTACGACGTTTTTCGCATTTTTTTCGCCCACAATGAATACATGCGGAGTACTTGACAGACAAGGACAGACTATCATCTTCCGACTCAGGATAGGTCATAACAGACTGAACAAACACCTACACAGGCTGCGATTGTCCCCAACCCAACTGTGCCTCTGTGGCTCCGCTGAACATGTCCTGCAAGACTGCCCCTTGTATGTCTTCCCAAGAAAGGAATGCTGGCCCTACAACACAACACTACATGGCACTTGAGATGAGCTCCAGACAACAGTCGATTTCATCATAAGAACGCGTCTAACGGTATAATCATCAAAACTACATGACACTTGAGATGAGCTCCAGACAACAGTCGATTTCATCATAAGAACGCGTCTAACGGTATAATCATCAAAACTACATGGCACTAGAGATGAGCTCCAGACAACAGTCGATTTCATCATAAGAACGCGTCTAACGGTATAATCATCAAAACTACATAGCACGTGAGATGAGCTCCAGACAACAGTCGATTTCATCATAAGAACGCGTCTAACGGTATAATCATCAAAACTACATGGCACCAGAGATGAGCTCCAGACAACAGTCGATTTCATCATAAGAACGCGTCTAACGGTATAATCATCAAAAAAGCGATCGAAAAGAAGAAAAAGAATACACGCGGAGTTAGGGCGTCAAATATGACATCTCTGACTGAGTTTTAAGTGAAGACAAATTTTTGGTTATCATCTTATTCCCTCGCCATTCAGGCGAGCATTACTACGATATTTGAGGTACTTGCAATTTAGATTTCCAAATAAAGGATCAGGAAACCTGCAATCAAACCGAGTAATGTGCCAGCAAGTTAGTCTCGAACCCCCGGAATTAGCACGCACATGGCTACTAGCGAAGCACGTTATCGACTTCGCTATCGTACAGCCACATTTATACTTTTGCTTCTGAGAACTATGGTTATGGGCACCCCAAGCTGTCTAGTAAAGTTAGTTGTAAATAAAACACGATGTGCACTTGACACGCAGACCGTGAACATGTGTGTCTGCCTACGGGGATGAATGACAGGATGTGATGAGGTTTAAATAATTGTCATTTCAAAGTTGTTATTTCAATACTTCATTTCATTTCCACTTATTTTATTGTCACTAGGAACACAACAGGAGCATTGTACAACACGATCTTTCTACCAATATTATGCTATCAGTGCCAAACCTGGAGGAGCAGCTGTAGCGTAGTTGTTAGTGAACTCGCTTCACAAGGCTGGTGGTCTGGGTTCAACTCCCGCAGTGTGCGTGGAATTTTTCCCGACCCAGCCTCAACTGGGTACCAGACATGCTCTGGGAAAGTAAAGGCGGCCTGGCGTGATGCTGACCACATCACCCATCGGGTGCCGACGGTCAATTAAAAATACAGGCCTAACACTGTATTGACCTATATACCACGAGGTATGAAAGGTTTCCTTTACTTACTTATCTTACCAAACCTGGACGCTGACATCAAATGATAGAAGAAAACTAATCACGACAGAGATGAAGTGTCTACGCAGAATGCTGGGTGTAACAAGAAGAGACCTGCTGAGAAATGTAGACATCAGGAAAAAAAGTGGATACAACATCAGTACTGAACTTCTTCAGAAAGCAACAAATTAAATGTTCGGTCATTAACATAAGAAGATTTAACTTAACATGGTGCAAAATCCTAAAGAACAATGTTGTTAGATACAAAGATACAAAGCAAATGCATTAGCTTAAAGGTGGACCTTAAAAAATAACAGAGGTTGTGAAAGCAACTATTTATGAAGCACATCAAAAGCCCGTTCTATAAATTTCACTATCCTGACGATGTAGGCAGAAAAGATTAGAACAAGTAAGAAGTATGAAGACTTTTTAAAGGTTTGAAAAATTAATCAAAAATAAATTTTAATTGGTTCTGACAAATTAACACTAAGTACAGAACATTTGCTTTTTAAATGGTGCAAAAATTAACACTAAGTACAGAACATTTGCTTTTAAATCGTGAAAAAATGGTTTGGGGTTTTATTCACGCAAACGACTTTCCATAAGTGAGGAAAGGAATCGATTGCGTACTGGGTAATAGAAATGAGAAATGATAGACACTTCTCACACTCCACTCTGCAAATGCTTTGTGATCTCCTCAATTTCATCTTCATTAATTAATATTTCATTTTTATTAAGGCAGAAGCTCGCGGTAATGAGACAGCGGATATACTTGCATCAACAGAATTGATCCTAGGGAAGTTGAGGATGGATAATGGGGATCTTCGTGGGTCTTTTGGTGTCCGCGTGTTGGATAAGGGCACTAACATTGATGCCGAACCTATCCAGCAATTAAAGAAGTTTGAAATTATACGTTATATAAGTCGAACTGGAAGATGAGCGTGTTTAACCAGCGAGTCACCGGGACCATAAATAAACATACTCTTCAACATCTGCTGGGAGAGACTGGGCACTTATGGGTCTGCCAAGAATGCTATGATGTCGGCCCAATATTCAATATCAAACTTTTTTTTAAAAAGTTAATTATTTTATTTTAATTTTGTATCGTTACCTAGTCTTCATAAGAAGTCATTAAGATAACAGATAGAGACCGGAACAAGTGGAGAGTAACTGTTTCTTCTTGCACACATAAGAAGTCATTAAGATAACAGATAGAGACCGGAACAAGTGGAGAGTAACTGTTTCTTCTTGCACACATAAGAAGTCATTAAGATAACAGATAGAGACCGGAACAAGTGGAGAGTAACTGTTTCTTCTTGCACACATAAGAAGTCATTAAGATAACAGATAGAGACCGGAACAAGTGGAGAGTAACTGTTTCTTCTTGCACACATAAGAAGTCATTAAGATAACAGATAGAGACCGGAACAAGTGGAGAGTAACTGTTTCTTCTTGCACACATAAGAAGTCATTAAGATAACAGATAGAGACCGGAACAAGTGGAGAGTAACTGTTTCTGCTTGCACACATAAGAAGTCATTAAGATAACAGATAGAGACCGGAACAAGTGGAGAGTAACTGTTTCTTCTTGCACACATAAGAAGTCATTAAGATAACAGATAGAGACCGGAACAAGTGGAGAGTAACTGTTATATAAGCAACTAAGATGAGGGTTAAGAGTAACAGATAAAGAACCTTCAACACTGTGGAGAGAACTGTTTCTCTGCCAAAATGTATGAGTCATTAAAATATCAATAGAACCTGAAAAGTTAATAATTTTTTTCATTTGCTACCACCCTAAGAAGTCATTAAGATAACAGATAGAGACCGGAACAAGTGGAGAGTAACTGTTTCTTCTTGCACACATAAGAAGTCATTAAGATAACAGATAGAGACCGGAACAAGTGGAGAGTAACTGTTTCTTCTTGCACACATAAGAAGTCATTAAGATAAGAGATAGAGACCGGAACAAGTGGAGAGTAACTGTTTCTTCTTGCACACATAAGAAGTCATTAAGATAACAGATAGAGACCGGAACAAGTGGAGAGTAACTGTTTCTTCTTGCACACATAAGAAGTCATTAAGATAACAGATAGAGACCGGAACAAGTGGAGAATAACTGTTTCTTCTTGCACACATAAGAAGTCATTAAGATAACAGATAGAGACCGGAACAAGTGGAGAGTAACTGTTTCTTCTTGCACACATAAGAAGTCATTAAGATAACAGATAGAGACCGGAACAAGTGGAGAGTAACTGTTTCTTCTTTGCGTTCGTTCTTTACGACCAATTTTAATCACTCTTTGTGATATGTTTGATCTTTGCCAAGAACGTGTATACGTTGCACATTGGTTTGGTAGGCCCCTAAACACACAGACTTCTACACGTTTAGAACACATACATCCGATTTCATCCAAACCTCATTAGTCACCTCTTACGACATCGTGGCAGGTAACAGTGGTTCTATTCTTTACACCCCAAATTTGGGCCCCGGTAACCACTTTGGCGAGAGTAACTGCTGAGGTCCTATGCTCCTCGAGGAGCGGAGAGAAATAACAAGAAGAACTTAGTATTATATATTGTAAGATATTCATGTTAAATTTTAGCCAGCTTATGTACACCTCCGCCAACATTGTTTCCAATGCTCTTCTCGTATTGTCTATTTGTTGTCCATGATTCACTTCCATAGTGTAATGTACTTAACTCTGGTGACATTTCTGACCATCAAAAATAATTATAACGAAGGTTTCAGGATATTATATCCCCAACATTAGCTAAAAGAAGAAATGAAGTGGATTAGTCCGTCTCGTTACTAAACTAAACAGCAGTTATAGCTACAGAGTTTGTATAATTGGGAAAAAACACTGACGTTATTTTTGAAAACAAGATCATATAACACGGAAACGCTATTCACTCTCTCACACACACGAGCGCACGCACAATCGTGCACTTTCACATACACACACACATGAATATATATCTATATATATATATATATATATATATGAAATTAGCTAGTATACTGGCTGTGAGTCATCTTTGAAAAATGCATCGAGCCTGTATATTGGCTTGGAAGGGCTAAAGGGTTAAATAAGTTATTTAACCAGAATAAGTACATGATCTGTATTGGCATGTTACACGTGAATTTCGTCTCAGTTTTTTACATATTATAATTGAACATAGATTAAGTTGAAGCTAACTTTTCCCAAACATATGTCAACGGTGTGCAACAGACCAAAATAGAATTATTTCTCCAAATAACAACTACTGTATAAATAATTTCATGAAGGTAGGTTGTTATATTATTAGATGCAACCGACCGTTAAATGTTGTTTATAACTTCTGCTAACATTTGTACGCATCACCACTTACAGAGGATTAACCTATATGAATAAAACGAGTTGTTTTACGTAGATCCTTGATCTCAATGTAGGTGTGATCACGTTCCTGGTCGTTTTGGGAGACGGATGTCAATCCTTCAGCTTTAAGCCCCAGGTTTTAGATGTCAGCCGTCCGAGTGGCTACTGGGGCCCAAATTTGGGGTGTCAAGAATAGAACCACTGTTACCTGCCACTCATGTCGTAAGAGGCGACTAAGGAGGTTTGGATGAAATCGGATGCATGTGTCCTAAGCGTGTAGAAATCTATGCGTTTAGGGGCCTACCAAACCAATGTGCAACGTATACACGTTCTTGGCAAAGATCAAACATATCACAAAGAGTGATTAAAATTGGTGGTAAAGAACGAACGCAAAGAAGAAGAAGAAGAAGACGATGTCAGCTTTCTTTCTAATTGTCTTTTTTAAAATAGACAATAATCTTTACTGAACATGAAATATTCTGGTCACGTTAAATGTCTCAGTTGTTTGGAGAGAACGATGATGGAAGGCATGGATCCTGGAGTATGAGGCAGGGGACGAACAAGACAAAGTTGGCAGCAGGACTTCAAAGAAACCTTGAACATGACGCTGTAGAAGGCGGGGTAACTTGCTAGAGACAAAGAGTTTTTTAGACGAGCTGTGATGAAAGTGATGATCTGCAAGGGGACATGCTACCACTTGAATAATATTTAATGTTTAATATTTTGTATTATAGATTTGTGCATTCTTATTTCCAGCAATATCGCTGTGAGTTGCCAGGCTCACAAGGGGAGCAAAGAATAGTAACACTGCGACCTACAAGGCATGTCGTAAGAGGCGACTGAGGTAGCGGCCTAGGGAAGCTACCCTAATAAATAAAAAGCGTTGCAGAATTAGGATGCGCTGGCCTACTTGTAGGCGCATAACTGGCACAGTGTATAATCGTTCTTAGGCTCGGATCACAAACAAATCACAAAGAATGGTTGACAAGGGGTCGATATGGAGCTTTCGAAGAAGAAGAAGAATTTCTGGCTATAGTAATTTAAAGATTCTTGTTTGGATTCTCTAATGAAAGACATTGATTTGTTTCTCAGTTGATTTGACGAATGTTCACTTCTCACCATAGGCGTCCACATAAATGTTTCTCAGTTGATTTGACGAATGTTCACTTCTCACCATAGGCGTCCACATAAATGTTTCTCAGTTGATTTGACGAATGTTCACTTCTCACCATAGGCGTCCACATAAATGTTTCTCAGTTGATTTGACGAATGTTCACTTCTCACCATAGGCGTCCACATAAATGTTTCTCAGTTGATTTGACGAATGTTCACTTCTCACCATAGGCGTCCACATAAATGTTTCTCAGTTGATTTGACGAATGTTCACTTCTCACCATAGGCGTCCACATAAATGTTTCTCAGTTGATTTGACGAATGTTCACTTCTCACCATAGGCGTCCACATAAATGTTTCTCAGTTGATTTGACGAATGTTCACTTCTCACCATAGGCGTCCACATAAATGTTTCTCAGTTGATTTGACGAATGTTCCCTTCTCACCATGGGCGTCCACATAAATGTTTCTCAGTTGATTTGACGAATGTTCACGTCTCCCCATGGGCGTCCACATAAATGTTTCTCAGTTGATTTGACGAATGTTCACGTCTCACCATAGGCGTCCACATAAATGTTTCTCAGTTGATTTGACGAATGTTCACTTCTCACCATAGGCGTCCACATAAATGTTTCTCAGTTGATTTGACGAATGTTCACTGGACACCATGGGCGTCCACATAACTGTTTCCAGGAGGGAACAAAATGAAATTAATTAATTTTAGTTGAGAGTTTCATCATCAAATAACTTGTCCTGAGCAGAACTTTGCCACCCCAACAGTCCTCCGGAATTTCTCTCTCTCACAGGTAAGATGTCCTGCCTCTGCAGCCATCATGTTCAAACCATCAGTTACATCCTGAATCCATCTTCTCCGTGGTCTTCCTCTTTTTCTGTTTGCACGTATGCTCCTTCCATTTTAGTCTTCTCCAGCTCTTCATGTCTTTTTATATGTCCAAAATATCTCAATTTTCTCCGTACTTGTAGCATCCGCCAATTTTCTTTGATTTTGAGTTCTTTCTGGATAGATCTATTTGTTCTCTTCTCTGTCAAAGATATACGTAGGACTCTTCTGTAACACTTATATTAAAACGCGTTGGGAGTTGACTACTCGGACGTTTAGGGCTTACCAAACCAATGTGCAACGTATACACGTTCTTGGCAAAGATCAAACCTATCACAAAAATGATTAAAATTAGTCGTAAAGAACGAATGCAAAGAAGAAGAAGAAGACTACGCGGAAATGAAGAAGAACAGATTCACAGAAAACTCTTATATTTAAAAAGCCACTTTCCAGAAGGGTGGTACTTGCCCTCTTCTTGCCGTAACGCATGTACGCCCTTGGGTCTCACATGTATTTGTTACCATAGAAAAGATGCTTGAAAATTCATTCCTGTTGCTGACCTTTCAACTTTGACAACTTACCAAAATATAACAGTGGAGAGTGTAATATAACAGGAATGACAGGTTGAATGACAGCAATGAAAGGTTAGATACAGAAATTAAGTCAAGACTTAAAATGGCTGTAACTATCATGACATTTAGTTGGGAAAGGTAACATGAGTTTTGTCAGTGAAGATAAATCTATATAAATCGCTATCACATTAGATTCTCTTGTACATTGATGCAGGAACTGTACAGTCAATCAAGATATAGATGGAATGGTAAATGTTCTAGACGTCGAAGTAAAGTAAACCCTTTTTATATATGACCTTTTTCATCTTTACAGACGGTCAATTGGCAAGTGTTTTACTGTGACAACTTCTGAGTTTTCGCTTTACTCTCTTGTCGTTCAGCTCATACATAAGTCTCCTCTCAAAAGACTCTGCACCCTTTCTGTCGTAATTTGGCTTTCCACACAACTCTGTCATCAGCTAGTCTTTCCCATGTGCTGGGACCTATAGAAAAGTTTTTCATTGAGGCTTTGCAGACATCTTTATATCTGAGCAGTGGTCTGCCCTGGTGCCTCTTCCCTCCGAAAGTTCACAGAACATTTGTTTTGGTATGCGAGAATTTTCCATTCTTCTCACATGCCCCAACCATCTTAGTCGTCTACTGCTAATCATGCCCATGATGGAAGGCAGATTTGCACGTTCCAGCACTTCAGAGTTGGTTATCTTGTCATACCACCTGATGTTCATAATCTTGCGGAGACAGTGAAGGGGAAAGATGTTGTCTCCTCTCGCGCCTTGCATAGGCTGTCCGTGTTTCTGAGCTATATGGTAATAAACATGATATATAGGGTAATACGGTGTTAAACTGGTATTTTTACTGACCGTCGACACACGATGTCTGATGGGTCGTCAACATCCGGTCGACTTTACTTCCCAGTACTTTTCCTGGTACACAATTGAAGCTGGATCGACATCAGAGCCGTTGTGAAATTGAACCCCCGGACTACTAGCATAAGAAACGAATTCACTAACAACTACTCTACTGCAGCTCTCCTTTGTTCTAGAACATAGATTCCCAAACGTTTTCGGCCCACCGCCCACTTTACACAACCTAAACTTTGTAACGCCCCTCCACATTATAACAGTTTGCCAACGCCCCCTCCCACATTTATACATGCTGTTTTCTCTTTGACATAGAAAATTGATATATATTTCGTGTCAAACATGGTCAATTTTCAAATGATTATTACATGAAATGAAAATTCATGAGAAATGGATCGTGTAAGACGGGCATAAGATGAATTAAAAATTTAAATGATTATTCAATCGCAAAATCACCAAAATAATTTATTTTAAAATATTATTATTAATTTCTTCTTTAGGAACCACCGACCCTAATCGCCTGAACACCCCCCAAATTCTTCTGAACCCACTATCCCCTTAGAACCTTCAGCCCTAGGGTACCACTTGAAATGTGAGGATGTTCAATCTCAAGACAGAAAATATGTCAGAAAATAACTTCTCAAACATCCGCAGTTATGGCAGGGAAATCGTACATGAGCAGTTAGCGAGAACATCTGCTCAACATACGAAGCATTATGGCGAAACTAAGCTAAATCACAGCAGTAGGCAGTTAAGAAATCATAGCTACAAAACATCAAAAACAGTTGTGCAGTGAGAAACATCACTAGCTACATAACATCACGAAGCAGTTATGGCAGAAACATCACTAGCTACATAACATCACGAAGCAGTTATGGCAGTGGAGAAACATCACTAGCTACATAACATCACGAAGCAGTTATGGCAGTGGAGAAACATCACTAGCTACATAACATCACGAAGCAGTTATGGCAGAAACATCACTAGCTACATAACATCACGAAGCAGTTATGGCAGGAGAACATCACTAGCTACATAACATCACGAAGCAGTTATGGCAGTGGAGAAACATCACTAGCTACATAACATCACGAAGCAGTTATGGCAGAAACATCACTAGCTACATAACATCACGAAGCAGTTATGGCAGAAACATCACTAGCTACATAACATCACGAAGCAGTTATGGCAGAAACATCACTAGCTACATAACATCACGAAGCAGTTATGGCAGAACTCACTAGCTACATAACATCACGAAGCAGTTATGGCAGTGGAGAAACGTCACTAGTTACATAACATCACGAAGCAGTTATGGCAGGGAGAACATCACTAGCTACATAACATCACGAAGCAGTTATGGCAGAAACATCACTAGCTACATAACATCACGAAGCAGTTATGGCAGGGGAGCGTCACTAGTTACATAACATCACGAAGCAGTTATGGCAGAAACGTCACTAGTTACATAACATCACGAAGCAGTTATGGCAGAAACATCACTAGCTACATAACATCACGAAGCAGTTATGGCAGTGGAGCATCACTAGTTACATAACATCACGAAGAGTTGTGGCAGTGACGTCACTAGTTACATAACATCACGAAGCAGTTATGGCAGAAACGTCACTAGCTAACATAGTTCGAACACATGGTTAGGGGGTCTCTGTGGCTGAGTGGTTAAGCCCTTTGCCTTGTGAGTCGAAGATCGTGGGTTCGAATCCGGACCCGCCGTTCTGTTCACGAGTGACTTTTTCAGAGACCCTACGATTGTTGCTGGAGCTACGGAGTTCGTGCTATGTGCAATACTCTCGGTAGGTGGCGTACCATTTCTGCGGAGTGGGACTGAGCCATATGGTGTAAAACCGGTGCAATCCTTCGGCCTTAAATCCTTTGTAGTTCGAACACAGATGTGAGCCCCTCTCTAAAACAAACCTTCTTAGAACAAACTAGAGCAGTAGGGAAGAAGACAAGAAAGCATGATAAAGACACTTGCAGACGAAGGAGTTCTTTAGAGACACGTGTTGACAATTACACCGTAGCACCGAAACGACACGAAAAGACCATCTGTACTGTATTATTATTACAACATTACAGTACGGTCGCCTCAGTGGTTACCGGGGCCCAAATTTGGGGTGTAAAGAATAGAACCACTGTTACCTGCCACGCATTTCGTAAGAGGCGACTAAGGAGGTTTGGCTGAAATCGCATGCATGTGACGTAAACGTGTAGAAGTCTATGCGTTTAGGGGCTTACCAAACCAATGTGCAACGTATACACGTTCTTGACAAAGATCAAACATATCACAAAGAGGATTAAAATTGGTTGTAAAGAACGAATGCAAAGAAGAAGAAGACACTATGGTTAGAAGTACATCGGTATTTGAAATCTATTGTAACCAACATTCTATGCAAAGACATCTCTGAATCTATTGTAACCAACATTCTATGCAAAGACATCTCTGAATCTATTGTAATCAACATTCTATGCAAAGACATCTCTGAATCTATTGTAACCAACATTCTATGCAAAGACATCTCTGAATCTATTGTAAGCAACATTCTATGCAAAGACATCTCTGAATCTATTGTAACCAACATTCTATGCAAAGACATCTCTGAATCTATTGTAATCAACATTCTATGCAAAGACATCTCTGAATCTATTGTAATCAACATTCTATGCAAAGACATCTCTGAATCTATCGTAATCAACATTCTATGCAAAGACATCTCTGAATCTATTGTAATCAACATTCTATGCAAAGACATCTCTGAATCTATTGTAACCAACATTCTATGCAAAGACATCTCTGAATCTATTGTAACCAACATTCTATGCAAAGACATCTCTGAATCTATTGTAATCAACATTCTATGCAAAGACATCTCTGAATCTATTGTAACCAACATTCTATGCAAAGACATCTCTGAATCTATTGTAATCAACATTCTATGCAAAGACATCTCTGAATCTATTGTAATCAACATTCTATGCAAAGACATCCTGAATCTATTAGTGCAACATTCTATGCAAAGACATCTCTGAATCTATTGTAATCAACATTCTATGCAAAGACATCTCTGAATCTATTGTAATCAACATTCTATGCAAAGACATCTCTGAATCTATTGTAATCAACATTCTATGCAAAGACATCTCTGAATCTATTGTAACCAACATTCTATGCAAAGACATCTCTGAATCTATTGTAACCAACATTCTATGCAAAGACATCTCTGAATCTATTGTAACCAACATTCTATGCAAAGACATCTCTGAATCTATTGTAACCAACATTCTATGCAAAGACATCTCTGAATCTATTGTAATCAACATTCTATGCAAAGACATCTCTGAATCTATTGTAATCAACATTCTATGCAAAGACATCCCTGAATCTAAAGGGAATCATACCTCCTTCGCATGTCGTGGAACGCCTTATTCAACCATAAACAACAAACATTTGAGTTATATCAGTACTTGTTTGTATTTAGTTTTTCTTTCTCCTTGGACTCTGGTTTTAATTGTTGATATTTCTTCTGTCATTGTAAATGCACATCAATATTTGTTCCGTTTTCTCGGACATTCTCCTTCTTCTATGTCTTCTATCTAAACTTTCTCGGACATTCTCCTTCTTCTATGTCTTCTATCTAAACTTTCTCGGACATTCTCCTTCTTCTATGTCTTCTACATAAACTTTCTCGGACATTCTCCTTCTTCTATGTCTTCTATCTAAACTTTCTCGGACATTCTCCTTCTTCTTTGTCTTCTACCTAAACTTTCTCGGACATTCTCCTTCTTCTATGTCTTCTACCTAAACTTTCTCGGACATTCTCCTTCTTCTTTGTCTTCTACCTAAACTTTCTCCGACATTCTCCTTCTTCTATGTCTTCTACCTAAACTTTCTCCGACATTCTCCTTCTTCTATGTCTTCTACATAAACTTTCTCGACATTCTCCTTCTTCTATGTCTTCTACCTAAACTTTCTCGGACATTCTCCTTCTTCTTTGTCTTCTACCTAAACTTTCTCCGACATTCTCCTTCTTCTATGTCTTCTACCTAAACTTTCTCCGACATTCTCCTTCTTCTATGTCTTCTACCTAAACTTTCTCCGACATTCTCCTTCTTCTTTGTCTTCTACCTAAACTTTCTCGGACATTCTCCTTCTTCTATGTCTTCTACCTAAACTTTCTCGGACATTCTCCTTCTTCTTTGTCTTCTACCTAAACTTTCTCCGACGTTCTCCTTCTTCTATGTCTTCTACCTAAACTTTCTCGGACATTCTCCTTCTTCTATGTCTTCTACCTAAACTTTCTCGGACATTCTCCTTCTTCTATGTCTTCTACCTAAACTTTCTCGGACATTCTCCTTCTTCTATGTCTTCTACATAAACTTTCTCGGACATTCTCCTTCTTCTATGTCTTCTACATAAACTTTCTCGGACATTCTCCTTCTTCTATGTCTTCTACATAAACGTTCTCGGACGTTCGATGATTGCAACAAAATATTGTTAGCCTGTCGGCCAACTTGTCCCTTTCCCAATACCTCCATCGTTTCATAAGACAAGACGAGACGAGACACTTCTTTCATTAACTTTTGACATTTACAAGACACTTCTTTCATAACTTGACTAAAGACACTTCTTTCGGCCCCTCATAGACTAACTAACTTTGACCACCGTCCAAATTTCTCTGTATACTTCTGGTTTGTTCTTTTTTTTTCTTTCTTTATTTTTTCCTTGGTTCTGGATTCCAGTGTCTCTTTACATAAAGAGAACATCTTGGAATGATAAGTGAACTCAAGGAATAAAAAAAAGATAATTTTCCTTATTCTTCAAAAATGAATCTCAAAACAGATTTATAAAATATATCTGGCTAATGGTTAGCGGAACCAGGTAAACGGCACTTCTAACTGACCTTTATGTGCACAGTCATCTGTAGTAGTTTGTTAAATTGAGATAACTGGTTGAGTCCTAAGTCACTAGACTCATGTTTGATGTTTACGTACTCAGCTGCCTCCAAAAGATGATCAAAGCTTCTTCCATCACAATCATTTGATTTTTATTTGATTTGATTCTTTCATCTACATCATTTGATTTTTGAGATTACTCGCAGGGAATCCGAAATCCCAATCTAGTAAGAACGCAGAAGAAGAAGAATTCGTTTTCCCTGCGAGTACATCAAAAGGGACTTTTTGTTATATTTCCCTAAGTTTTCTAAAGGTGTGTCCAATCCAGTATCAACCTCCCCTGCCCCTCACCTCCCATCTGAAACCCTGGGATTCGCCTCGTTTTCTTTACAAGTTCCTGACTTGTGACCATACTAAACCATTACAGCTATTCGATAAATGTCCACAATGTATACCTGTTGTTGATCCAATTTCCCCGTACCTTCAACCCACACAGTAGAACTACCCCTAACAATGGAGTTACATGTTATCCTTTTGGTTCTAGATTTGATTTCTTCAGACTTCTATAAATGCCATGAAAGTTCTTCCTTGTTTCTCTGGTCCTAATTAAGACTGGGTTGACTTGAGAGTCTTTACGGTCGGGCAAATTCCCGCTCCCACTGTGGAATTAGCTCCCGGGACCACACGCCTCCATAGTAAGTGCTCTAACGACTACGCTATCGTCGCTTTACGCTATAAAGCCAGATTTCATGACGCTGTGTACCCTGTTCAGAGATCATGAAGTCTTCTATGTCTGATACTAATCTTTATGTTATATGAGAGTCGCTATCATGCAGTGGTTAGAGTACTCGCTTCTAATGTGCATGGTCCAGGTTCAATTCAAAAGTACGAGTGGATATTTTTTCCGGCCTTACAGTCTTCTACAACAGAACATCAGGGAACAAGGCAGAAGGAGGACAACGAAAAAGATGGATAGATGACATAGCAGAATCCTGTCAAAAAGAACAAAATAACTACTATCCAAGCCACAAGAGCCGCGCAAGACAAAAACAGGAATTTACAATTTATGAAATTTTACATTTCTCTATTGTAACGGTTTTCATGTCAACTCAGAATTATTTGGATACCAGACAAACACTAGGAAATATGGCCTTCTAAATGACAACATCCACCTTCGTGTACCGACGGTCAGTGACAAATATGGCGGTCTAAATGATGTGACAACATCCACTGTACGACGGTCAGGACAAATATGCCTTCTAAATGACAACATCCACCTTCGTGTACCGAGGGTCAGTGACAAATATGGCGGTCTAAATGATGTGACAACATCCACCTTCGTGTACCGACGGTCAGTGACAAATATGGCGGTCTAAATGATGTGACAACATCACCTTCGTACCGACGGTCGTGACAAATATGGCCTCTAAATGACAAATCACCTGTGTACCGAGGTCAGTGACAAATATGGCGTCTAATGATGTGACAACATCCACCTTCGTGTACCGACGGTCAGTGACAAATATGGCCTTCTAAATGATGTGACAACATCTACCTTCGTGTACCGACGGTCAGTGACAAATATGGCCTTCTAAATGATGTGACAACATCTACCTTCGTGTACCGACGGTCAGTGACAAATATGGCCTTCTAATTGATGTGACAACATCTACCTTCGTGTACCGACGGTCAGTGACAAATATGGCGGTCTAAATGATGTGACAACATCCACCTTCGTGTGCCGACGGTCAGTGACAAATATGGCGGTCTAAATGATGTGACAACATCCACCTTCGTGTACCGACGGTCAGTGACAAATATGGCGGTCTAAATGATGTGACAACATCCACCTTCGTGTGCCGACGGTCAGTGACAAATATGGCGGTCTAAATGATGTGACAACATCCACCTTCGTGTCCGACGGTCAGTGACAAAGTAGGCGCTAAATGATGTACAATATTCCTCATGGTATGAAAATATGGCCCTAAATGATTACAAATCACCTGAAACAAACAAACTCAGTGACAAAACCTAAATATTGACACATCCACTAATCCTGACGGTAGACAAGAATACCAAACAAATACTCATGGATGAAAATAGATTCCATAATTTACTAAAACCTAAAAACAAAACAAACTAAATCAAGAACCTAATAACTAGTCCATAATCTGTAATAGAATCAAGAACTACAAAACAAACTCCAGAAAACTGAACAAAACAAATATTTCTTATACAAAGATGAAACTTATAAAAACAAAGTACAAGTCCTGTAATTTTCATCTTCAAATAGCTTGTCCTGAGTAAAACTTTGCCATCTTAACAGTTCGTCTGAATTTCTCTCTCTAGTAGGCATCAAAGACCAATTAGATCTATCTAGAAAGAACTCAAAATCAAAGAAAACTGGCTGCTACAAATAAGAAAGAGAAAATTGAGGTATTTTGGACATATAAAAGACATGAAGGGCTGGAGAAGACCATCGTGGAAGGAAGCATACCGGCAAAGAGAGGAAGACCATCATGGAAGGAAGCATACCGGCAAAGAGAGGAAGACCATCGTGGAAGGAAGCATATCTGAAAGAACGAAAATCAAAGGGAAAACTGGCAAAGAAGAGAAAATTGAAGGTATTTCGGACATATAAAAAGAACATGAAGGGGCGGAGGGAAAACCATCTGGAAGGAAGCATACCGGCAAAGAGAGGAAGACCATCGTGGAAGGAAGCATACCGGCAAAGAGAGGAAGACCATCTGGGAAGAAGCATACACGGCAAAGAGAGGAAGACCATCATGGAAGGAAGCATACCGGCAAAGAGAGGAAGACCACGAAGAAAAAGGGTTCAGGATGTAACTGATGGTTTGAACATGACGGCTGCTGAGGCCTATGAGAGAAATTCCGGAGGACTGTTGGGGTGGCAAAATTCTGTTCATGACAAGCTATTTGATGATGAGTATTCATCTTGTCCCGCCTCTGCACCCGTCATGCTCAAATCATCAGTTACATTTTGAATCCATCTTCTCCGTGGTCTTACTTTTCTCCTCTTTGCCGGGATGCTTCCTTCCACAATGGTCTTCTCCGGCCCTTCATGTCTTTTTATATGTCCAAAATAATTTCAATTATCTTATTCTTACTTGTATCATCAGGCAGTTTTCTTTGATTTTGAGCTTTCTGGATGGCTCTATTTGTTCTCTTCTCTGTCCATGATATACGGAGGACTCATCTATAGCAATTGTATTCAAAAGCAGCTATATGTTTTCTGTAGTTTTACAAAGAATAAAAACAATATACATCAACGTTTCGACCAAAAGGTCTTTATCAAGTAGATAATACAACATATCCTTTGCTTGATAAATGCATTTTGGTCGAAACGTTGATGTATATTGTTTTCATACTTTGTAAAAGTACCGTACTTTGTTTGTACGTGTTTCGTCACTGTTACATAGTTTTACTGCAGTCTTCCTTTATATCGGATACATCCGACTTTAACTCTTTCACTCCGCAATTTATTTGAGCTCCGAACGCATTCAACTTTACAATATATTCTAAATTAGCCAGTGTACTGGCTTTGCGTCATCTAAACAAATAATTTGAGCAAGTATATCAGCTCAGATGACAAAAGGTTAAAAGTTCCCCGCCCCCTCTTAAAAACAAAAATGCTACCAAACGCTATTTTAAAACACTACGCCCCTGGTTATCTTTGCGAAATCAATAAAAATCATGTTTCTTGATAATGTAATTTGATAATTATTGTAAAATCGTTAATATTGAAATCTGCTTAGAAAAATATTGCTTGCATTTTGAAGACTACAAGAACGCTTAATAAACACTGTGTAATTTGTATGCAAACATAACAATTTAATATCATATGTTAGCAGATCGAATCTGATTTCTACAGCATCTTCTTGTTACATTTAATTCGGATATTTGTTGGCAGTTAGCCAGATATGATACAGATCGATCAGCCCTTGCTTGATGATCAATAATTCTAGAAATAGACACGATATAACGACCAGGAGGAAATATGTAGGAGAAGTGTCAATTCATTACTTAAGTGGTGTTATTTGAGATATCATAGTTAGATTCATCATCATTATTATCAAATATCTTGTTCTGAGCACCAGTTTCCCATTCTAATATTTCGTCTGGATTTCTTTCTCTCTTATAGGTCAGAAGACTCTCCTCTGCAGAAGTCATGCTCAAATCTTTAGTTATACGCTGAATCCTTCTTCTCCGTGGTCTTCCTCTTCAAGTGTGAATATGTAGAAGAAGTGTCAATTCATTACTTAAGTGTTTATTTCAGATGTAGCGTAGAGATTAGCTTCTCGTCTCTTGTGCCAAAAGTAACAGGTTCGCTCCCTCGTGGAGCCATCTGGATTGCTTTTAGAGACCCCTGATCTCAGTGTAGGTGACATCGAGTTCCTAGTCCTGTCGGAGACCGACGATAAAACGTAGGTCCCGTGTTCAATTTGAGCACATAAAAGAACCCTTGGCAGTTCAAAATCGAGCTGGATAGCCGCTGGCTGGGCAAAATTTGTTAGAAAAAGATTTAAAATAACATTCCTACAAAAATATCTTCATCATCTTCAAAAATTACATCGGGGATCCTCGCCGGTGCTACGGAGTTAGTGCACTGCCGCTGAGATCTTCCTGTGTAAGAACGTGATCGGAGCACACATGGTTACTCATCGAAGTGCAACACTGATGGTCCTATCAATCAATCAATCAGTTAGATTCATCATCATCATCAAATATCTTGTTCTGAGCACAAGTTTGTCATTCTAAGTGTTCTTATGGATTTCTCTATCTACAGGTGAGATGTCTCGCCTATGCAGACGTCGCTCAGACATGTTGAATCCATCGTCTACGTGGTCTACCACTTCTCTTCTTTATGTCTCTTTCCATAATGGTCTTATCCAACGCTTCGTGTCTTTTATGTCAAAAATACTTCATTTTTCTCATTATTTTTTTTGTAGCATCAATCAGTTTTCGTTGATGTTGAGGTATTTTGTAACACTAGTCTCTGATGTTTGTAACACTAGTCTCTGATGTTTGTAACACTAGTCTCTGATGTTTGTAACACTAGTCTCTGATGTTTGTAACACTAGTCTCTGATGTTTGTAACACTAGTCTCTGATGTTTGTAACACCAGTCTCTGATGTTTGTAACACTAGTCTCTGATGTTTGTAACACTAGTCTCTGATGTCTGTAACACCAGTCTCTGATGTCTGTAACACATGTCTCTGATGTTTGTAACACTAGTCTCTGATGTTTGTAACACTAGTCTCTGATGTTTGTAACACTAGTCTCCCATGTTTGTAACACTAGTCTCCCATGTTTGTAACACCAGTCTCTGATGTTTGTAACACCAGTCTCTGATGTTTGTAACACTAGTCTCTGATGTTTGTAACACTAGTAATTATAGCGGTCTCTGTATGTGGTGCAGAGATACGGTGCTCGTCTCTCGCTCTAAAAGTAGCAGGTTCACTTCCCGCATGGAACGATTGTGCTTGTATTTCAGAGATCCCTAATCGTAATGTAGATAAGATAGAGTTCCTAGTCCTATCGGAATCGGACGATAAAACGTATGTCCTATTTTCTAGCTGAGAGAAAACAATGAAAAATTGACATATGAGGAACCGATGAGAGGAAGCTGAAAACCACTGTCTCGGCAAAACTCATTCTTCTTTATCCTTCGCCCCCTTCCTCCCCAGGGAAGCATAGGTCCGCAACAAAGGCCTTCCAAGCCCGTCTATCCAAGGCCATCTTTTGATACACTCGGTCGCGGCGCAAAACTCATTAAAAACATAAAATAATATTTCTACAAATTTTCACAAAACCCAAAACTACATCTTCTTCTGCTACCACTGTGAATTCAGGCATAGCGAAACGCATGGTGTTGTGATTCTGACTGATTTTTGCGTGAAAACCTTCTTACCGTTTTATTGTTTTCCTCGCAGTACAAAGAGGGCATTCTCCGACTTCAGAGATTCTTCTTCTTCTTCTTCTTCATCGTTCAACTCCCAACGGAGCACAGGTCTTCAACAAACTTCTTCCAGCTCTTCCTCTCTCCTGCCATCCTCTTCCAATTCTTTCCATGTTTTACCTATCCTTTTAATATCAGCCTCCAACTCTCTTCTCCAGGTCTGTCTATGCCTTCCCCTACTCCTCTTTCCCTGCGGCTTCCAAAACAGTGCCTGTCTTGTAATGCTTCCGGTCGGTCTTCTCAATGTATGTCCTATCCATCACCAGCGTGTCTCTTCCTGAGCTCTTTCTCCACTGGAATCTGCTTTGTTCTTTCTCTGAGTTCCTCGTTTGTAATCTTATCATCATACCATCTCAGTCCCTCTATTCTACGTAAAAATCCATTTATGAAGGTACTTCATAGGTTTAAATTGCATATTATACCATAGCTGGTGCTACGGAGCTCGTGCACACCTGTGATCTTCATTTAAGATAAAAGATCGGATCACACATGGTCACTCAATAAAATTAAGTTCTAAAAATTAATCAACCATTCCAAAATGTGTTAACATTCCATAACAAATAACCCTTATATTCCCTTATTTCATACATCAACAAACAAAATATGTTGTCCGCTAACAACACCACATATATTTTATCGATAATGTAGTTGTCCTAAACTTGTTCAAATGATAATGCATGTATGTGTGTGTCTGTTTGTCTGTGTGTGTGTGCTGTTTGCTATCGTTATCTATGTAGCGATCCTAGTTCGGCGCGTGCTTTGTTTAAATTTATATGTGTTGGTTCATACATGTGATAATGACCCTCCCAAAGGTCACCTGAATAATATTAAAGGTTAGCAGGTGTCAGCTGTCACAAAAATTTTTAATAAAAAAATAAAAATAATGAAAAGACGAAGAATGAAATCCAACTTGATGTATGTTTCCTTTGTCTGTCCTTATGTGCGATAGTCTCTTCGTCTATACCTTCTTCTTATTCTTCTCTTCCACCATTTATTTCTTAATGTAAGTGTTGGAGTGGGGGTTGTAGTTATTGTGTGTTTGCTTGTTCGAATGCACTTTGTAAGCTGTTATGCATTCTCTTAAAGCTGTTCTGATGCACTTTGTAAGCTGTTATTCATTCTCTTAAAGCTGTTCTGATGCACTTTGTAAGCTGTTATGCATTCTCTTAAAGCTGTTCTGATGCACTTTGTGAGCTATTATTCATTCTCTTAAAGCTGTTCTAATGCACTTTGTAAGCTGTTATTCATTCTCTTAAAGCTGTTCTAATGCACTTTGTAAGCTGTTATTCATTCTCTTAAAGCTGTTCTAATGCACTTTGTAAGCTGTTATTCATTCTCTTAAAGCTGTTCCGATGCACTTTGTGAGCTATTATTCATTCTCTTAAAGCTGTTTTAATGCACTTTGTAAGCTGTTATTCATTCTCTTAAAGCTGTTCTAATGCACTTTGTAAGCTGTTATTCATTCTCTTAAAGCTGTTCTAATGCACTTTGTAAGCTGTTATTCATTCTCTTAAAGCTGTTCTGATGCACTTTGTAAGCTGTTATTCATTCTCTTAAAGCTGTTCTGATGCACTTTGTGATCTATTATTCATTCTCTTAAAGCTGTTCTAATGCACTTTGTAAGCTGTTATTCATTCTCTTAAAGCTGTTCTGATTGAGGTCGCTCTATCCTCTTCGTACTCTTCCTCGTGCTATGTACTCGTTATCAGTGTGACTCTCTGTGGTAGACGATACCAGGACATTCTGGTCAGGTGTCCAAACTATTTCATCTGTTATTCTGTTATGAATTACATAACTGATTTCACATCCAGTCTTCTGATTTCTTCATTTCTAATTTTGTCTCTTATTGTCACGCCTGCAGCTCTTCTAAGGCACCTCATCTCTGTCGTTATGCTTTTCCGCTCATTAGCTGCTGTTATTGTCCATGTTTGGCACTTGTAACAAAGTGTTGGTCAAACTTATTGCCACACCTGCAGCTCTTCTAAGGCACCTCATCTCTGTCGTTATGATTTTCCGCTCATTAGCTGCTGTTATTGTCCATGTTTGGCACTTGTAACAAAGTGTTGTCCATAAAATCGTTCTTATTTTCTTCTACTTCTTCGAACGCTCCCTATCGACCACTTGTTCAACCACTCTTTGTGATATGTATGTGATCTGAGTCTACGAACAATTATACGTTATGCCAGTTACGCGCCTACAGTAGGCCAGCAATTCCGATTTTTGCGACGCTTTTTATTTCTAGTGTAGCTTCCCTACGCCGCTAACTCAGTCACCTCTTACGACATGCCTTTTAAGTCACAGTGTTTCTATTCTTTGCTCCCTTGTCGACCCCAGTACCACACGTTTGATCGTTCATATAAGATTTGCTTTAGTTGTTGCTGATATCTTAGCTCTGTATATGACAACAGTGATGTTAGCTGTCCCAGTAAACACTTTGACTATAGTCCAAGTTTCGTCCGGACATCTTATCAGCTTTTTATTACCCAGTCTGTTCATCTATCTTTAAAACTAATTTATCTTCTTCTTCTTCTTTGTGTTCGTTCTTTACAACCAATTTTAATCATTCTTTGTGATATGTTTGATCTTTGCCAAGAACGTGTATACGTTGCATATTGGTTTGCTATGCCCCTAAACGCATAGACTTCTACACGTTTAGGACATGTGCATCCAATTTCAACCAAACATCCTTAGTCGCCTCTTACGACATGCGTGGCAGGTAACAGTGGTTGTATTCTTTACACCCTAAATTTGGGCCCCGGTAACCACTCGGGCGGTTTATCTATAATGTTATAGTAATAATAATTCCTCTCGTACCGTTATGCGTTACATAGGGCCTGCAAGTATTTTCTCCATACCGCTTTGTTCTGGGCAACTCGCTCAAATCTCTTCCATGGAATTGAGACCCAGACGTCCGTGTGAGCCGGGGCCCGCAAATAATAGTTCCACTGTGACCTACAATAACAGGTGACTAATGTAGGCCCTATGGGTTGCTACCCTAGTAAAAAAAAAGCAGCGCAGAAATCGGATGTGCTGGTTTACTTATAGGCGCATAACTGGCACAACGTACAATTGCTCTTAGGCTCAGCTCACATAAAAATCACACAAGGGTGTTGACAAGTGATCGATATAGAGCATTCGAAGAAGAAGAGACCAATATTTCTTGCCTCTCTCAGCAAAGTTCATTTCAGGGTCACCCTAGGGCATCCTCTCAGCAAAGTTCATTTCAGGGTCACCCTAGGGCATCCTCTCAGCAAAGTTCATTTCAGGGTCACCCTAGGGCATCCTCTCAGCAAAGTTCATTTCAGGGTCACCCTAGGGCATCCTCTCAGCAAAGTTCATTTCAGGGTCACCCTAGGGCATCCTCTCAGCAAAGTTCATTTCAAGGTCACCCTAGGGCATCCTCTCAGCAAAGTTCATTTCAGGGTCACCCTAGAGCATCCTCTCAGCAAAGTTCATTTCAGGGTCACCCTAGGGCATCCTCTCAGCAAAGTTCATTTCAGGGTCACCCTAGGGCATCCTCTCAGCAAAGTTCATTTCAGGGTCACCCTAGGGCATCCTCTCAGCAAAGTTCGTTTCAGGGTCACCCTAGGGCATCCTCTCAGCAAAGTTCATTTCAGGGTCACCCTAGGGCATCCTCTCAGCAAAGTTCGTTTCAGGGTCACCCTAGGGCATACTCTCAGCAAAGTTCGTTTCAGGGTCACCCTAGGGCATCCTCTCAGCAAAGTTCGTTTTAGGGTCACCCTAGGGCATCCTCTCAGCAAAGTTCGTTTCAGGGTCACCCTAGGGCATACTCTCAGCAAAGTTCGTTTCAGGGTCACCC
This sequence comes from Arion vulgaris, assembly GCA_020796225.1. Classification (NCBI taxonomy): domain Eukaryota; kingdom Metazoa; phylum Mollusca; class Gastropoda; order Stylommatophora; family Arionidae; genus Arion; species Arion vulgaris. Next base: position 5,633,419 of record CM036757.1, read on the forward strand.
TAGGGCATCCTCTCAGCAAAGTTCGTTTTAGGGTCACCCTAGGGCATCCTCTCAGCAAAATTCATTTCAGGGTCACCCTAGGGCATCCTCTCAGCAAAGTTCGTTTCAGGGTCACCCTAGGGCATCCTCTCAGCAAAGTTCGTTTCAGGGTCACCCTAGGGCATACTCTCAGCAAAGTTCGTTTCAGGGTCACCCTAGGACATCCTCTCTTTCGTAAACGCTTTGCCTCCCACTTCAATACCTGCTTTGATATTCTATCTTCTTCTTCTTCTCTTCCACCATTTACTTCTTTATAGAAGTGTTGGGGTGAAACGTAGTGCTCTTGTGTGTGCTTTTTTTAAGGCACTTTGTAAGCTGATATTCATGTTTGTAAGGCTGTTCTTGATATTCTATAGTTTATCTATATTTATGAAAATTGTAATACCTGCCCGTCTACCTTTATAATAATAGTCTTAATCTTTCCATCTTTATCAGAGTTGTATAGATGAAAGAAACATCGTGACAATGATATGTTTTATGAACATAATGGAAGAAATACATTTACAAGGAAGGAGGCAATAAATAGAGGCAAGAGAGAATGTAACAATATAAACGAAAGAAGGAAAGATTCTAAGAAAGTCACACAAATCTAGGAACGACTGAAACAAAGATTAAAGAAATATACGTTACAATAAATATTGTCGGAGAAACGAGTACGGAGTTGATTGTCGAAGAGACGAGTACGGAGTTGATTGTCGGAGAAACGAGTACGGAGTTGATTGTCGGAGAAACGAGTACGGAGTTGATTGTCGGAGAAACGAGTACGGAGTTGATTGTCGGAGAAACGACTACGGAGTTGAGTGTCGGAGAAACGACTAGGGAGTTGATTGTCGGAGAAACGAGTACGGAGTTGATTGTCGGAGAAACGAGTACGGAGTTGATTGTCGGAGAAACGACTACGGAGTTGAGTGTCGGAGAAACGACTAGGGAGTTGATTGTCGGAGAAACGAGTACGGAGTTGAGTGTCGGAGAAACGACTAGGGAGTTGATTGTCGGAGAAACGAGTACGGAGTTGATTGTCGGAGAAACGAGTACGGAGTTGATTGTCGGAGAAACGAGTACGGAGTTGATTGTCGGAGAAACGAGTACGGAGTTGATTGTCGGAGAAACGAGTACGGAGTTGATTGTCGGAGAAACGACTACGGAGTTGAGTGTCGGAGAAACGACTAGGGAGTTGATTGTCGGAGAAACGAGTACGGAGTTGATTGTCGGAGAAACGAGTACGGAGTTGATTGTCGGAGAAACGAGTACGGAGTTGATTGTCGGAGAAACGACTACGGAGTTGAGTGTCGAAGAGACGACTACGGAGTTGATTGTCGGAGAAACGAGTACGGAGTTGATTGTCGGAGAAACGAGTACGGAGTTGATTGTCGGAGAAACGACTACGGAGTTGAGTGTCGAAGAGACGACTACGGAGTTGATTGTCGGAGAAACGAGTACGGAGTTGATTGTCGGAGAAACGAGATGCGGAGCTGATTGTCGAAAAGAGTACGACATAGGAGTTGATTGTCGGAGAAACGACTAGGGAGTTGATTGTCGGAGAAACGAGTACGGAGTTGATTGTCGGAGAAACGACTAGGGAGTTGATTGTCGGAGAAACGACTACGGAGTTGATTGTCGGAGAAACGAGTACGGAGTTGATTGTCGGAGAAACGACTACGGAGTTGAGTGTCGGAGAAACGACTAGGGAGTTGATTGTCGGAGAAACGAGTACGGAGTTGATTGTCGGAGAAACGAGTACGGAGTTGATTGTCGGAGAAACGACTACGGAGTTGATTGTCGGAGAAACGACTACGGAGTTGATTGTCGGAGAAACGAGTACGGAGTTGATTGTCGGAGAAACGACTACGGAGTTGATTGTCGAAGAGACGACTACGGAGTTGATTGTCGGAGAAACGACTACGGAGTTGATTGTCGGAGAAACGAGTACGGAGTTGATTGTCGAGAAACGACTAGGAGTTGATTGTCGGAGAAACGACTACGGAGTTGATTGTCGGAGAAACGACTACGGAGTTGATTTTCGAGAGACGACTAGGAGTTGATTGTCGGAGAAACGACTACGGAGTTGATTGTCGGAGAAACGACTACGGAGTTGAGTGTCGAAGAGACGACTAGGAGTTGATTGTCGGAGAAAAACGACATGTAAAAAGACTACGAGTAAGTTACAGAAAAAGACAGATAATATTGTCGAGAAACGACAATAAAAGATATCAGAGGAGTAAAGATGACAGAGAAACGACTATGATAAAAGGTTGACAGAGAAACGACTATGATAAAAGAATGACAGAGAGACGACTATGATAAAAGAATGACAGAGAGACGACTATGATAAAAGAATGACAGAGAAACGAATATGATAAAAGAATGACAGAGAGAGAACTATGATAAAAGAATGACAGAGAGACGACTATGATAAAAGAATGACAGAGAAACGAATATGATAAAAGAATGACAGAGAGACGACTATGATAAAAGAATGACAGAGAAACGACTATGATAAAAGAATGACAGAGAGACGACTATGATAAAAGAATGACAGAAAACGACTATGATAAAAGAATGACAGAGAACGACTATGATAAAGAATGACAGAGAGACGACTATGATAAAAGAATGACAGAAAAACGACTATGATAAAAGAATGACAGAGAAACGACTATGATAAAAGAATGACAGAAAAACGACTATGATAAAAGAATGACAGAAAAACGACTATGATAAAAGAATGACAGAGAAACGACTATGATAAAAGAATGACAGAGAAACGACTATGATAAAAGAATGACAGAGAAACGACTATGATAAAAGAATGACAGAGAACGACTATGATAAAGAATGACAGAGAAACGACTATGATAAAAGAATGACAGAGAGACGACTATGATAAAAGAATGACAGAGAGACGACTATGATAAAAGAATGACAGAGAAACGACTATGATAAAAGAATGACAGAGAGACGACTATGATAAAAGAATGACAGAGAGACGACTATGATAAAAGAATGACAGAGAGACGACTATGATAAAAGAATGACAGAGAAACGACTATGATAAAAGAATGACAGAGAGACGACTATGATAAAAGAATGACAGAGAGACGACTATGATAAAAGAATGACAGAGAAACGACTATGATAAAAGAATGACAGAGAAACGACTATGATAAAAGAATGACAGAGAGACGACTATGATAAAGAATGACAGAGAGACGACTATGATAAAAGAATGACAGAGAAACGACTATGATAAAAGAATGTCAGAGAGACGACTATGATAAAAGAATGACAGAGAGACGACTATGATAAAAGAATGACAGAAAAACGACTATGATAAAAGAATGACAGAGAGACGACTATGATAAAAGAATGACAGAAAAACGACTATGATAAAAGAATGACAGAGAAACGACTATGATAAAAGAATGACAGAGAGACGACTATGATAAAAGAATGACAGAGAGACGACTATGATAAAAGAATGACAGAAAAACGACTATGATAAAAGAATGACAGAGAAACGACTATGATAAAAGAATGACAGAGAAACGACTATGATAAAAGAATGACAGAGAAACGACTATGATAAAAGATAGATAGAAAAACGACTGAACAGGACGTATTGCTATCAACAATTTATTTCGAAACCCCCATCAATCACTTTCAAACGGTGAATGAAGAGACGAGATGTAAGAGAAGAAAAAACAAGACACTTTAAGAACAACACATGTCGCTCGATCGCAAAACGCTGACACTTAATGGTGTTATATCGATTTTCGACTCAATCGCTAGAGCTCCGACATTTTCTCTAATTCCATCCAGATTCGAAATTCTTTCCTTAGTTTCTCGAAACTCATCATTTTTAAGAAAATCTGAAAAAAATTTTAGCTTTTGCCAGTGAAAACGTTTGTGACGGAGAACGGGAAGCGAAATCAAGCTTTCTGTGTTTGGTGTTTAAGAACCAGCATAATCGAACTGCGGGGTGACCCAAGGGTGCCCAAACTCCCTCAGTTCGAAAGGGTATAATTGTGAAGGATTGGCTTCATTTCACCGGGTTTCCCCGTATGGCTTCGTCCCTCTCAGCAGAAATTCCCGCCACCTGTCGAGAGTATTACACAAAGCACGAATTCCGTAGCACCAGCAACAATCCTAGTGGTCTGCGAAAATAAATTGCATTTTTGACTTGCTCCGGATTCGAACCGTCAACGTTCCGAACGACATGCAAACAGCTTAACCACTTCACTCATAGAGACATCTGATACTGTCCAGATTGAACATACAACCTTCCGAACGACATGCAAACAGCTTAACCACTTCACTCATAGAGACCTCTGATACTATCCAGATTGAACACGCAACCTTCCGAACGAAAGCCCATCGTCTCTTAGAAGATGGTCGCCGTGTGGGTCCGGGACCCGGGCCCGCACAGAATAGTACCACTGCGACCTACAATGCATGTCGTAAGAGGTGACTAAGGTAGACCCTAGGGATGCTACCCTAGTAAATAAAAGCAGTGCAGAAATCGGATGTGCTGGCCTACTTGTAGGCGTATAACTGGCACAATGTACAATCTGACCTACTTGTAGGCGTATAACTGGCACAATGTACAATCTGACCTACTTGTAGGCGTATAACTGGCACAATGTACAATCTGACCTACTTGTAGGCGTATAACTGGCACAATGTACAATCTGACCTACTTGTAGACGTATAACTGGCACAATGTACAATCTGACCTACTTGTAGACGTATAACTGGCACAATGTACAATCTGACCTACTTGTAGGCGTATAACTGGCACAATGTACAATCGGATGTGCTGACCTACTTGTAGGCGTATAACTGGCACAATGTACAATCTGACCTACTTGTAGGCGTATAACTGGCACAATGTACGATCTGACCTACTTGTAGGCGTATAACTGGCACAATGTACAATCTGACCTACTTGTAGGCGTATAACTGGCACAATGTACAATCTGACCTACTTGTAGGCGTATAACTGGCACAATGTACAATCGGATGTGCTGGCCTACTTGTAGGCGTATAACTGGCACAATGTACAATCGGATGTGCTGACCTACTTGTAGGCGTATAACTGGCACAATGTACAATCTGACCTACTTGTAGGCGTATAACTGGCACAATGTACAATCGGATGTGCTGACCTACTTGTAGGCGTATAACTGGCACAATGTACAATCTGACCTACTTGTAGGCGTATAACTGGCACAATGTACAATCTGACCTACTTGTAGGCGTATAACTGGCACAATGTACAATCTGACCTACTTGTAGGCGTATAACTGGCACAATGTACAATCTGACCTACTTGTAGGCGTATAACTGGCACAATGTACAATCGGATGTGCTGACCTACTTGTAGGCGTATAACTGGCACAATGTACAATCGGATGTGCTGACCTACTTGTAGGCGTATAACTGGCACAATGTACAATCGGATGTGCTGACCTACTTGTAGGCGTATAACTGGCACAATGTACAATCGGATGTGCTGGCCTACTTGTAGGCGTATAACTGGCACAATGTACAATCGGATGTGCTGACCTACTTGTAGGCGTATAACTGGCACAATGTACAATCTGACCTACTTGTAGGCGTATAACTGGCACAATGTACAATCTGACCTACTTGTAGGCGTATAACTGGCACAATGTACAATCTGACCTACTTGTAGGCGTATAACTGGCACAATGTACAATCTAACCTACTTGTAGGCGTATAACTGGCACAATGTACAATCTGACCTACTTGTAGGCGTATAACTGGCACAATGTACAATCTGACCTACTTGTAGGCGTATAACTGGCACAATGTACAATCGGATGTGCTGACCTACTTGTAGGCGTATAACTGGCACAATGTACAATCTGACCTACTTGTAGGCGTATAACTGGCACAATGTACAATCTGACCTACTTGTAGGCGTATAACTGGCACAATGTACAATCTGACCTACTTGTAGGCGTATAACTGGCACAATGTACAATCTGACCTACTTGTAGGCGTATAACTGGCACAATGTACAATCTGACCTACTTGTAGGCGTATAACTGGCACAATGTACAATCTGACCTACTTGTAGGCGTATAACTGGCACAATGTACAATCTGACCTACTTGTAGGCGTATAACTGGCACAATGTACAATCTGACCTACTTGTAGGCGTATAACTGGCACAATGTACAATATGACCTACTTGTAGGCGTATAACTGGCACAATGTACAATCTGACCTACTTGTAGGCGTATAACTGGCACAATGTACAATCTGACCTACTTGTAGGCGTATAACTGGCACAATGTACAATCTGACCTACTTGTAGGCGTATAACTGGCACAATGTACAATCTGACCTACTTGTAGGCGTATAACTGGCACAATGTACAATCTGACCTACTTGTAGACGTATAACTGGCACAATGTACAATCTGACCTACTTGTAGGCGTATAACTGGCACAATGTACAATCTGACCTACTTGTAGACGTATAACTGGCACAATGTACAATCTGACCTACTTGTAGGCGTATAACTGGCACAATGTACAATCTGACCTACTTGTAGGCGTATAACTGGCACAATGTACAATCGGATGTGCTGGCCTACTTGTAGGCGTATAACTGGCACAATGTACAATCGGATGTGCTGGCCTACTTGTAGGCGTATAACTGGCACAATGTACAATCTGACCTACTTGTAGGCGTATAACTGGCACAATGTACAATCGGATGTGCTGGCCTACTTGTAGGCGTATAACTGGCACAATGTACAATCTGACCTACTTGTAGGCGTATAACTGGCACAATGTACAATCGGATGTGCTGGCCTACTTGTAGGCGTATAACTGGCACAATGTACAATCTGACCTACTTGTAGGCGTATAACTGGCACAATGTACAATCTGACCTACTTGTAGGCGTATAACTGGCACAATGTACAATCGGATGTGCTGGCCTACTTGTAGGCGTATAACTGGCACAATGTACAATCTGACCTACTTGTAGGCGTATAACTGGCACAATGTACAATCGGATGTGCTGGCCTACTTGTAGGCGTATAACTGGCACAATGTACAATCTGACCTACTTGTAGACGTATAACTGGCACAATGTACAATCTGACCTACTTGTAGACGTATAACTGGCACAATGTACAATCTGACCTACTTGTAGGCGTATAACTGGCACAATGTACAATCTGACCTACTTGTAGGCGTATAACTGGCACAATGTACAATCTGACCTACTTGTAGGCGTATAACTGGCACAATGTACAATCTGACCTACTTGTAGGCGTATAACTGGCACAATGTACAATCTGACCTACTTGTAGACGTATAACTGGCACAATGTACAATCTGACCTACTTGTAGACGTATAACTGGCACAATGTACAATCTGACCTACTTGTAGGCGTATAACTGGCACAATGTACAATCTGACCTACTTGTAGGCGTATAACTGGCACAATGTACAATCTGACCTACTTGTAGGCGTATAACTGGCACAATGTACAATCTGACCTACTTGTAGGCGTATAACTGGCACAATGTACAATCTGACCTACTTGTAGACGTATAACTGGCACAATGTACAATCTGACCTACTTGTAGACGTATAACTGGCACAATGTACAATCTGACCTACTTGTAGACGTATAACTGGCACAATGTACAATCTGACCTACTTGTAGACGTATAACTGGCACAATGTACAATCGCTTTTAGGTTCATATCACATACAAATGTCCGCCTACCCAGCATGTTCGTAGCGCGTTGGACGACGGGTGACAAGCTCCCTGTGAGTGTGGGTTCAGTTCCGGGCGCTGGCAGAAAAGCCGCAGGTTCACCAGATTCACGGTGTTCGTAGCACCGAACCGAAGGGTTACGATGTCCACGGCACCGAGCCGAAGAGCTGAAAGCTCAAGTGCTTCTGGATCGGTAAATTTTTTTAAAAAATGTTTCAATAAAAATCATATACAAATCACACAGAGGGGTTGACAAGGGGTTGACAAGGGGTTGACAAGTGGTTGACAGGGGGTTGACAAATGGTCGATGTGAAGCGTTCGAAGAAAGAAGAAGAAGATGGTGATGGGCTTCTATGCTGATTGTTCTCGTGACACGTTCGTCATATACTATATATATAGTGTGTTTATTTGTTTGTTTATTTGCGTACGTCCTTAACGACCAGTTTAATCACTCTTTGTGCTATGTTTGACCTGAGCCAAGAACGACTTAATGTTGCTACTACGTTCGTTGGCTCCTACACCTGTAGGGAAGGTGTATTCTACAATGTCAGCCCACTATATATATATATATATAATACAGCACTCAGAAAACAGACGTGATCCGGAAGTCTGCAGATCGTGCAAGATGGCGAACCATGACCTACATACTACTCTTATCAGCATGGCCAAGAGATAATGATGATGAAACCGCTGGCGTCACACCGGCGAGTCCCTCGGATTATTCTAAACACCTTCCTTCTGAACACATTCATTTATCATAAATGTGCGTTCATTAATCTATTTATTTGTAATTAATTATTATCCGTTAATTAATTTATTGCCATTTTTAACAAGTTTAAGACAAAGGATTGATTTCATTTCATCACGGTTTTATTAATGGTTCTGTCCATCTTGCGGAAAGGAACGGCACCTGCCAAGTGTGCAGCACAAACTCTTTAGCATAACCAGTCAATAAATTTCTGGGAAAAAAATTCACTCACAAATTGAGCGACACTATCAGGATTCGAACTTACAAACTTTATAATGCAAGACCAACCGCTTGACCACTTCGCGTGGAGATTCCCAAGTAGCAGTATTAAGTAAGGTAGTATTATTAATAGTAGTAAGTAAGGTGGTAGCAATAGTAGAAGTTAGTAGTAGTTGCTGCAGTAATAGTAGCAGTAGTTATAGTAGTTGTAGCAGCAGTAGTGGTAGCAGCAGTAGTAGTAGCAGCAGGAGTAGTAGCAGTAGTAGTAGCAGCAGTAGTAGCAGCAGTAATACCTCGAGGTATATTGGGTAACACTGTGTTAGACTCGTATTTCTATTGTTCGTCGGCACACGATGGGTGGTTGATATCTTAAACATCACATCGGCTGCCTTTAGTTCCCACCTGGTGCCCAATTAAGTCTTGGTCGATCTCGATCTCTCGCGATCGTTCTAAGACCATTTTTATCATTCTCTTTGTGATATATAAATAGTGAAAACATCAGAACATAATGTACGTGCACAGCCTTCAGTACCAATTGGAGCACAGTTGCTTATCCTTCGGTGGGGCGTTCGATTTCAGCCAGTGTTTGTTTGCGGTACGCTTTCCGTAAGCCTTTGGCTGTCCCCAGCCGAACCCACAAGGCAGTGGGTTGCTATTTTCTTTCAGGGCAGCGACCCTTAGACGGCCTGTCATTCAAGGCGTATGAACGCCATCTTCCCAGCAAAACCGGTCGTTTTAAAGAACACCTTGGTTTGCCGCCCGTTCAGGTTTGTTTGCGGTTTGCTCCGCTAGCTTTTGATTGTCCCCAATCAACTACGAGGCAGCAGTAGTTCCCTGCGAGCGGAAACGCGCACTGGCCTTACCTCTGCTGGGCTTTCCAGTTCTTTTGTACATTTGGGTGGGACGCACACCCTGCCTGCCGCGTTTGGACTTTTGACCCATGTGGACCAACGTGCGGCCCAACTCATCACCCGGCATTCTCATCGGCTCAGAGAGGTTGCATCAAGAGAGAGAATGCGTGGGCTCGAGTTTCCCCCAGAGGTTCCACATGCATCGTTCTAGTTTTTCCCATCGTTCGGGAGAGGCGAGCATTAATAGTCACTCTGGGAGTTCGCTCGTCAAGTTGCGAGCGGATCTCATCAAGCATGACTACCTTTGCATCTCTACTTGCCCCAGAGTAGCTCTCCCACAGCACCTGCCCTCTTGGCCAGACCGGAACCACCGTCTGTTACCAGGGTCACCACGTGAAGGTGAGAGCAGGGGATTAGAGAGCCATCTCCCTAATCCTGGCGCGCCGCTTCCTTGCACCTTTGACCCCTTGGTCGATCTGAGAGTCGTTACAGTCGAAAACATATTCCATACCCACTGTAGAATTGAACCCGGACCACTAGTCTTAGAAGCGAGTTCACTTACAACTGCGCTACTCTGGTTTTCTCAGTTTCCTAAAAATATCTCAAATATGTTATGCTAAAGGTTCCCGTTGCTCCCTGACTAAACACGCTTCTTACTTTGGCAATTCAAATACTTCCGCGCAATAGTTAATTTACGTTTCATTTACCTGTCTTACCTATGTATGTTACACCTGAGAAACATACAAGTGTAGCCATACCTGTGTTATCAATAATGATTATTATTGGGACGTTGTGGGGCGTTATTGATGTTTAAGAACTCACCTGTGTTTGTTGATTTTACCTGTTAGGCTCAGAGCCTAGCTTAACATACATGTTGACGTCGGTGACGAATTAGATGTGAACAAGTTGCTATCCATTGATTGATTGATTGATAGGACCAGCATCATTGCACTTCAGTGAGTAACCATGTGTGCTCCGATCGATTTCTTACACAGGAAGATCTCAGTGGTAGTACACGAACTCTGTAGCAACGGAGAAGGTACCCGATGTAATTTAGAAGATGGTAACAACTTTTGTAGCAACTGTAATTTGTAATGTTTCTAATCAATTTGGCACGGGCAGGGGCTTTCCAGCCTGCTCTCCTCGATTATGAGCTGTCAATTGTTCTTTTACGTGCTCGACTTGAACACGGGGTCTATATTTTATCCTCCGTCTTCGATAGAACAGAACCAACTATAAACTTATGGGCGTTCGAAATCAGGTAAGAATTATGGGAAATCAGACCACAACTACACCACGTGATCTCGCACTCCAGTATTGGTATATATAGACGAATTCATTTTAAAATTAACACAAAATACTAAATTAAAGTTATATTATGCAACAAGTTAAGTTTAACAATAAGGAATATCAATATTATGAATATTTTTCACCAATAAATAACCATAGACTCTCAGAATTGAATAAAATTGGGAAAAAGTATGCAGTGTTCTATCAAACATCTATAATTTCCATTCCCCATTGGACCTAGGTCAGGGAATCCCTGGTCAGTTGTCTGGCCTAGTTATCTAGAGTTGGTTGTGGATAGAACTAGGAGATCGGCCTCAACTACACTAAATTCAGGGAACTCTGTGAAAATATCCCTATCACTCTCCGTGGATAAATAATCAAGTAACTATGAAGCAAGAGATGAGCACCTCACCTCCAAGTCACGGAAACATTGTTGAGTGTCATCTTGGGATCTCGGCTTGATTTTCAGTTGAAGTGTGATTTTTTCTGATCGCAAGCGGGACTCAGCTCAATCCAGCTTCAATGGGACACAAGAGAAAGATCAGAAAGTAGAGGTAATCAATATAGTGTTGGCTATGTTACACATGACGTTTCTATTGTCTTTCCCCAGGTGGACGATGGAATTGGTTGTCTACTCTTGCCGTTAAGCGTTGGGATGGGAGCTTTAATTTGCGTTCAATGACCAGGTGAATCGCCCTTGTTGTGTTATTTCCTTGTTTATTTAGTGTGGTCTTGATATTGTCTATCCATCTTTTTCTTGGTCTTCCCTTAGCTCTAGTACCTGATCTCTTTTTATCTTTTGCTGTTATTGGTGGTTGTAGCCGGTAAATATAAATATAGGACTTGCATTATGTTCACAAACCACATGGTATACAAATGGGTTCTTTTCTTCTTCTTTGCGTTCAGTTTCGTATGCTCGTCTAAACCATGAGATGGGTTGCCACTATGAAGCTGAATCCAATCAATCAGTCAATCAATCAGTCAATCAATCAGTCAATCAATCAGACAATCAATCAATCAAACTTAGACAGCAGAAACACTGTAAGCGTCGGTAAACGACAAGATGATGGTAAATTGGAGAATCAGTTTCAGGAGAACTTGTACAATCAAATAGTGCATAGAATACGAAACGAAAGTTGTTGGTTTGTGTTTGTTCATTTCTAACAAGCAAATTAACCACTTTTTATGATTTGTGTCGTTTGCGTCGAGAACGTGAGTGTGTTGTCCTTACGTTACATCTCCACGACATGTAGAACAGACATATTCGAATGTCGGTCAAAGTGTAAGCGTAGTAGTCGACAAAACACAAATTGGTACATTCACGTCATTGAAGAGTTTACAAACCAAAGACTTCACTATAAAGTATCACATCTACTCAGTTATACTGTAACATTGTATCAGATCTGATTGGTCATAAGGAGGTTGTATTGGTTTCACAATTGTATCTCACGATTGGTCATATTGACACACATAATCATTTATGCGTACCACATATTGACACACACATAATCCCGTGACGTGTACCACATATTGACACACACATAATCACTTGATGCGTACCAGATATCGATACACATAATCACATGATGAGTACCACATATTCACGCAAATAGCACAAAGTGTACACAATTCACAAATAAATATCAAGTTGCTGTAAAAAATGTTAGAATAACTAAAACGAGATAAAAATACAGAAATTGCTTCACTATAGAAGCAGAAGTTAGATTATAGATATTGACACAAAGGTTACACGTCTAGATCTTGTCTAGATATAATAGCCCGTCGTTTTATAGTGACATCTGTCATTATATGCACCGACAACCGATTTATTTGCTCCAACAACCGATTTATTTGCCCCGACAACCGCTTTATTTGCCCCGACAACCGATTTATTTGCCCCGACAACCGCTTTATTTGCCCCGAAAACCGATTTTTGTGCCCCGACAACCGATGTATTTGTCCCTTCCAATGGACGTATTCGTCCCATCTCCCACAATCGACATATTCGTCCCATCTCACACAATCGACATATTCGTCCCATCTCGCACAATCGACATATTCCTCCCATCTCACACAATGAACATATTCGTCCCATCTCACACAATGGACGTATTCGTCCCATCTCACACAATGGACATATTCGTCCCATCTCACACAATGGACGTATTCGTCCCATCTCACACAATGGACATATTCGTCCCATCTCACACAATGAACATATTCGTCCCAACTCACACAATGGGCGTATTCGTCCCATCTCACACAATGGACTTTATTTGTCCCACACGCTCGTGTATTGCCGGTACTCGCAAGGGGAGCAAAGAATAGTAACACCTGCGACCTACAAAGCATGTCGTAAGAGGCGACTGAGGTAGGTTTCTATGGAAGCTACCATAGTAAATAAAAATATTCAAATTCTCTATCATTTGTTTTCTTAGTTTCCCATTAATGTGTTTGTTTTATTAATCTTACAACTCTACAACCAAGATACCGACCAAGAGACAACAAGTACTCTTGGAGCACGTTTGTATGCCAGTATATTTTGCTTTACATCATTAGTTAGTATTATCTTTTAGTTAATTAAGTTTTTTGTGTACGTATTTGTTCTTGATAAAGGTCTAGCACCGAAACGTTGAGTGTTGTTTATTTTCATATTTTATAATTAATTTTTCACTACTTATGTAATACTGCCTGTACCTGTCTTCGTTCAGTCGCCAACTTTACAACCTGATCAGTTATAAACATCTCCTTTCTGTTGCTATCATAGCATAGACAAGGCATTGTAATCATTACGTCACGAGAGTTAATACAAGCTAGGTCAAGTATCTTTGGTGAACTGCTTCGGAATATTTGTTCCGCCTATGTGTTGCCGGGGTCCACAGGGGGAGCAAAGAATAGCACCAGTGTGACATACAAGATATGTCGTAAGAGGCGACTGAGGTAGGAGTTTAATGAAGCTTCACTAGTAATTAAAAAGCGTCGCAGAATTCGGATGCACTGGCCTACTTATAGGCGCATAACTGACAGAACGTACACTAGCTCATATCACATACAGATGACAAGTGATCGATATGGAGTGGTCAAAGGCGAAGAAGATGGAACATGTTTTCAACGAAATCACTTTGTATTTGACATGAACAAAAACTCTGATCATCAATTCCTCCTTCTTTAGTTTGTTTGCTGGAATGTTGATGTTCAGGGGAAATTCATTAAAATTTAGAAGAAATTATACCTCTAAAGTCAGATTAAGGCTATCCTGAATAACGAGGGGGTGTCTTGGTGTGGTGATAAGGAAAGCAAGCCTTTATGCATAATCCGTCAATTGCCGTATTAGGCGACATAACTACATCTAACGTCATAGCGGGCGAACAAACAAATAAACACAAAATGTTTAATTCGTTTTATTCATAAATGCTTTCATCATTCTAAAACATTATATTAGTGACACTTGTCAGTGTAACGGAGTACGTGCACTATCGTGGAGATCTTGTTATGCAATAAAGAAATTTTAAAAACGCATTTTTATTCTCGGAAATGCATTGATAATGATCTTATCAATGAAGTCTCTCTAAACAAGCTCTTGTGTGGAACCAGCAACGGAAACGTAAAAGGGGAGGACCTAAACAGATTTGAAGATGGAGTCTTCTTGCTGAACTGAAGGGGACGACTGACTATCCTGGGACGAATTAAAGAAAATTCAGAGGCCGGAAAAAAGTGGAGTATATCTGTTGAGGCTCTATGCTCCTCGAGGAGCGGAGAGAGGTAAGTAAGTAAGTTATCAATTATTCAGTGGGCTGAGTGGTTACCCGGGCTCAAATTTGGGGTATAAAGAATAGAACCACTGTTACCTGCCACGCGTATCGTAAGAGGCGATTAAGGAGGTTTGGTTGAAATCGTATGCACGTGTCCTAAACGTGTAGAAGTCTATGTGTTTAGGGGCCTACCAAACCAATGTGCAACGTATACACGTTCTTGGCAAAGATCAAACATATCACAAAGAGTGATTAAAATTGGTCGTAAAGAACGAACGCAAAGAAGAAGAAGAATGTATCATGCTGAAAGTAATTAAGAGAAACTTGAGATCGTGTAAACCTTCCAAAAACGTGTAGAAAAAGCCCGCCTACAAAGGTAGAACACACTATTAATTAAAATTACCAACAATCAATATCTGAACTCCCATGCCCCACAGGAACACAATTAAAAATTGAAGATGACAACAATGATATAAAGATATTGTCGTTGTTCTTCTTTGCACATACCCGTCAATTAGTTTGCTGTTGACTGACTTAAAGAAAGAGGAAAATCGATAGAAGTGGTGGTGTTTGCTAGTTGGATAAAGAAACTATGACCCCCCCTCACTAGACTATGAATCAAATTCAAGAAACATCTCAGTGCAAATCTACAACCCTGGGGGTAAAGAATCGATACTTTGCCTTTGAGTGTTGGTCGTAACACACACACAGACACGAATATTGATGTTTGCCTATGAAAGAAAAATTGATTACGCTGAGTACATGAACTTTGTATTGTGGAGCTTCGACAATTGCACAATTTAAAACCACTCGTGGTGTGTTATGTGTGTAAGTAAGTCTGTTTAGTAATTTACATTGGTGTTTGTTGGAGTGTTTATGTCTTTTGCAATTAATTGTTCTTGTTGAGGTGAAAATGTTATCATTTCAATGGATCGGCACGGCTCTTAACAATAATAGAGCAGAATCTTTTAAAGTAAGGGAAGGGGAGAGGGTTAAAGTCGAAGGATTGACTTTATTGCACTGGGTATTACCCCGTACAGCTATGCCCCTCTCCGCAAAAATGGCACGCCACCTGCCGAGAGTATTGCGTAAAGCACGGACACCGTAGCTCCAGCAACAATTCTAGGGGTCTCTGGAATAAAATGCACTTGTTAACAAAATAGCGCGGGGGGGATTCGAACCCACGACCTTCGACTCGCAAGGCAAGGGCTTAACCATTTAAATAAAAGATTCACACACACTAGAGACAAACACATTTTCCCTAACAAAATATAGTCAAGATTCACACACACTAGAGACCGACACATTTTCCCTAACAAAATATAGTCAAGATTCACACACACTAGAGACCGACACATTTTCCCTAACAAAATATAGTCAAGATTCACACACACTAGAGACCGACACATTTTCCCTAACAAAATATAGTCAAGATTCACACACACTAGAGACCGACACATTTTCCCTAACAAAATATAGTCAAGATTCACACACACTAGAGAAACATTTTCCCTAACAAAATATAGTCAAGATTCACACACACTAGAGACACACATTTTCCTAACAAAATATAGTCAAGATTCACACACACTAGAGACACACATTTTCCCTAACAAAATATAGTCAAGATTCACGACACTAGAGACAGACACATTTTCCTAACAAAATATAGTCAAGATTCACACACACTAGAGACCGACACATTTTCCCTAACAAAATATAGTCAAGATTCACACACACTAGAGACCGACACATTTTCCCTAACAAAATATAGTCAAGATTCACACACACTAGAGACCGACACATTTTCCCTAACAAAATATAGTCAAGATTCACACACACTAGAGACCGACACATTTTCCCTAACAAAATATAGTCAAGATTCACATACACTAGAGACCGACACATTTTCCCTAACAAAATATAGTCAAGATTCACACACACTAGAGACCGACACATTTTCCCTAACAAAATATAGTCAAGATTCACACACACTAGAGACAACACATTTTCCCCAACAAAATATAGTCAAGATTCACACACACTAGAGACCGACACATTTTCCCTAACAAAATATAGTCAAGATTCACACACACTAGAGACTGACACATTTTCCCTAACAAAATATAGTCAAGATTCACACACACTAGAGACCGACACATTTTCCCTAACAAAATATAGTCAAGGTTCACACACACTAGAGACCGACACATTTTCCCTAACAAAATATAGTCAAGATTCACACACACTAGAGACCGACACATTTTCCCTAACAAAATATAGTCAAGATTCACACACACTAGAGACCGACACATTTTCCCTAACAAAATATAGTCAAGATTCACACACACTAGAGACCGACACATTTTCCCTAACAAAATATAGTCAAGATTCACACACACTAGAGACCGACACATTTTCCCTAACAAAATATAGTCAAGATTCACACACACTAGAGACAGACACATTTTCCCTAACAAAATATAGTCTTATCTCCATCCCCCTCTTCCCTACCCTCTTAACAAAACATATTTTTATTCCCCTCAAATCACATATATTCCCAAAACCACATAAATTCCCTCAAATCACATATATTCCCAAAACCACATAAATTCCTCAAATCACATATATTCCAAAACCCATAAATTCCTCAAATCACATATATTCCCAAACCACATAAATTCCCCTCAAATCACATATATTCCCAAAACCACATAAATTCCTCAAATCACATATATTCCAAAACCACATAAATTCCCTCAAATCCATATATTCCCAAAACATAGAATTCCTCAAATCACATATATTCCAAAACCCATAAATTCCCCTCAAATCACATATATTCCCAAAACCACATAAATTCCCTCAATCACATATATTCCCAAAACCACTAAATTCCTCAAATCACATATATTCCAAAACCACATAATTCCACAAATCACATATATTCCCAAAACCACATAAATTCCCTCAAATCACATATATTCCCAAACCACATAAATTCCCTCAAATCACTATATTCCCAAACCATAAATTCCTCAAACATATATTCCCAAACCACATAAATTCCCTCAAATCACATATATTCCAAAACCACTAAATTCCTCAAATCACATATATTCCCAAAACCATCATAATTCCTCAAATCACATATATTCCCAAAACCACATAAATTCCCTCAAATCACATATATTCCCAAAACCACATAATTCCTCAAATCACATATATTCCCAAAACCACATAAATTCCCTCAAATCACTATATTCCCAAAACCACTAAATTCCTCAAACATATATTCCAAAACCATAAATTCCCCAAATCACTATATTCCAAACCAATAAATTCCCCAAATCACATATATTCCCAAACCACTAAATTCCCTCAAATCACATATATTAAACCCATAAATTCCTCAAATCACATATATTCCCAAAACCACATAAATTCCCCTCAAATCACATATATTCCCAAACCACATAAATTCCCTCAAATCACTATATTCCCAAACCACATAATTCCTCAAATCACATATATTCCCAAAACCACATAAATTCCCCAAATCACATATATTCCAAAACCATAATTCCTCAAATCACATATATTCCAAACCACTAAATTCCTCAAATCACATATATTCCAAACCATAAATTCCTCAAATCACATATATTCCCAAACCATAAATTCCCCTCAAATCACATATATTCCCAAAACCATAAATTCCCCAAACCACCAACCACATAATCCCCTCAACCTATATTCCCTCACACCACATATATTCCCCAAAACAGACATAGTCTTGTTCTTTCTTCCCCTTTAACTCCCAATGGAGCACAGGTCTTCAACAAACTTCTTCCACCATCCCTTCCAATTCTTTTCAAATCATTAACCAGCATATATAGTCTACCCTCCCTCCCAAACGGACGTCGTCTAACCCCTCCTCCCCACCACCACCGCATCCCCCACCATACCAACAGAGATACTTGTATTCCACCACCACCACCACATCCACCACCACCACATCCACCACCACCACCATCACTATACCAACAGAGATACTTGTATTCCACCACCACCACCACATCCACCACCACCACCACCACCATACCAACACCGATACATGTATTCCACCAAACCAGATATAGTCTTCTTCTTCTTCTTTTGTCAACATACTGTTACCGGGTTGTTGCTCAGGTTCGTACTTTTCTGTTTTTATCTTACGTTCCTCTCTAGTGACTTGGGCGATTGTTATTTTTACTTTCTGATAGGATTCTGCTGTACCATCTATCCATCTTTTTCGTAGTCTCCCTCTCGTCTATTTTCCTGATATTCTGGTATAGAAGACTGTATACTGTGAAGTTTGGTTGCATTTTTCTTAAGTTGCCGAACGACATCAGTTCAGTTACGTTCATTGATTGTCTTTATTGCATTGGGTTTCCTTATATTGCTCAGACCTTCTTCACAGAACTGACACGCCACCTGCCGAAAGTATTGCACAAAACACGAACTCCGTAGCTCTGACAGCAATCCTAGTGATCTACGACAAAAATGCACTCGAGAACCAGACCGGATTTTAAAGAACAAACTTGGTAAAGATTGCTAAAACTATTTAACCACTTGGTCACAGAAAATTTCAATACCGTTACCGGAGCCGGTTTAAAGTAAGGGCTTTACTAGGCCCATCGATTGGGCTTTATTACGCCCATCAAATGGGGTTTATTGGGCTCATCAAGGGAGCTTTATTTGTCAATCAAATTGCCCTTTGCCAGAAGCGTATATTTTCCGTAGTTTCAAGTTTTCTATTCATATTGGAGATATTAAATGGGATCCGGAGTGCTATGATGATAGTCCTCATATAACTGATATTTAACTGATATTTAACTGATATTTAACTGATATTTAACTGATATCCTTGCATATTTAGTATGTCGTTCTCATTGGTGCAGCCCGAAAGAACGACATACTAAATATCAAGAAGATGATTAATCAACATCGAACTGGCGTGTTGGGCTACTGGATTTGCTGAGGCGGAGATCGGAGCACCTATGGACATGTCCGGAGTGCTATGATGATAGTCCTCATATAACTGATATTTAACTGATATCCTTGCATATTTAGTATGTCGTTCTCATTGGTGCAGCCCGAAAAGAACGACATACTAAATATGCAAAGAGTTTGATTAATCAACATCGAACTGGCGTGTTGGGCTGCTGGTTTTGCTGAGTCGGAGATTGGAGCACCTATGGACATGTCCGGAGTGCTATGATGATAGTCCTCATATAACTGATAACTGATTACATGGGGTTAGGGATGGGGGATGGGGTGCATTCCCGTATCTGTGACTCAGATGTCTACAACATTTTCATTCTGCACTGAGAGAGAAGAGACATTTCCGACTCAATTTTATAGAAAGGATTAAACAAGTTGAACCGAGGAAGAAACGGTGCTTCCTCGTATCTGTGACTCAAATGTCTACAAGATTTTCTTTTCTGCACTGGCGTTATCAGTCCTAATTACAGATCAACTGTTTGACAAAGGATAATGATAACAACGATTATGGTAATTGTGGTATCTGTTATCATGTTGCTAATGGTATTATTTATTCTAAGATATTGCTCATGTACTTCTGTTCTGCAATAGCTTGATATTAAAGAGAGTTGGCTATTTAAGAGCATAGCATCAAGGATAATTAAATATTTCGGACACATCAAACGACATGAGTGCCTAGAGAAGATAATTTTGGAAGGAATTGTGCATGGAAGAAGAATGAGAGGAAGACCTAGAAGACAATGGGTGCAGGATGTCATTGACGATCTGAGAATGACTGCTGTTGACGCCGGTCAACTTGCACAGAACAGAGAGTTTTCAGAACTGCTGTCATGGGAGCCAAGTTCCGGAAGGGACACGCTACTTGATGATAATGATTTCTCTTATAACGTTGTATGTTACATTGAGTTTAGTTTAGTCGTCGGATCATCATCACTGTACATCGAATCAATTAGTCCATAGAGGTTCAGATCTTCTCCTCAATATGTCTCAGCGCGGGGCAGCTAACAACACTGATTTTTTACTGGTTTACTGTTCTTCTTTGGCTACACGTATTCTTTGTGATTTGTATGTGATCTGAGCCTAAGAACGATTGTACTTTGTGCCAGTTATGCGCCTACAAGTAGGCCAGAACATCCGATTTCTGAGCTGCTTTTTATACTATGATAGCTTCCTACACCCTATCCCAGTCGCCTCTTATGACATTCCTTGTAGGTCACAGTTTACTATTCTTTGCTCCCCTTGCAGCCTCGACTACACACGGACGTTACTTTTTTACATCATCTCTCTTACTTCACCGTCTCTTCAACTTCTTCACCGTCTCTTCAACTTCTTCACTGTCTCTTCAACTTCATCACTGTCTCTTCAACTTCTTCACTCTCTCTTCAACTTCTTCACTGTCTCTTCAACTTCTACTGTCTCTTCAACTTCTTCACTTTCTCTTCATCTTCTTCACTTTCTCTTCAACTTCTTCACTGTCTCTTCATCTTCTTCACTTCTCTTCAACTTCTTCACTGTCTTCTTCATGTTTCACTCACTGTCTCTTCAACTTCTTCACTGTCTCTTCATCTTCTTCACTGTCTCTTCAATCTTCATTCTCTTCAACTTCTTCATTTTCTCTTCAACTTCTTCACTGTCTCTTCAACTTCTTCACTGTCTCTTATCAGTTTCAATCTGTATATTTACTTTGTTCCTTGAGAACATGATAGAACATGTCCTGTATAACAAATAAATACTGAATCTTTCTCTGACCTGTTCTGGTCATGTCAGTTCCACCTTCCCAACACTTTTGTTTCTCTCATTCAGCTCATGCTTGCACTGTCTTGTCTTAAATCAACAATATCGTCCGATGTGTTGAATTCTCTTGTTTTATTTAGTCTTTACAAACAGCTTGGATTCTGTTTCCGAATCTTCCACATTTTTGTTGTTGAATTTTCTGTGTATTTTTATAAAAAGGCAAACACCAAAAACTAAAAAATGCAAATACGGTGCTTTGCTGGTGTGCATGTATCAATTTTCAAATGCAAGTATGTCACAATGAACACTGAAAGAGCATTATACAACGCGACCTTTATCACAACATTATACTATCACTGCTAAACTTGGACTTTGATATGAAAACGATAGAAGACAACTAGTCACGGCAGAGATGAAGTAGCGACGTAGAATGCTGAGAGTATCAAGAAGAAATGAAGAAATCATTTAAAATCAGGGTGTAACATCGATTCTAAGCTTCATCAAGAAACAATACATTACATGATTCAGCGATATAAGTAGATTACCAACAGACAGTGAGCTTCAAGGAGTTATACTACCTAATTACTGTGAATACCAGTGGCGGCTCGTCATCGTTTTTGTTGGTGGGACCAGATACACATTTTCGGGAAAATCATGGGTTTAGGTTAGGTTATATTTTAATCCTTTCAATAATAAATACATGTTATACATTATTTTTGGTGGGGCCCGGCCTCTCTGGCGCTTAATGACGAGCCGCCACTGGTGAATACCTCCGCTAAAGGTCGTCGAGACCAGTAACACACATGCCAAATGACCACCTCCTGACATTTTCATAAAAGCTGTTTTCACTTGAGCTATTCTATTCCTAATCTCTGTTTTACATCTTCCATCTGATGTTAGGAATGTTCTCAGATACTTGAATCGATGAACTTGTTTCAGTGTTTTATTTATTTTGATATTGCATTTTGGTGTTTCTTTGAGATAACCATTACCTCCGTTTTCTTTATATTCATGCTTAATCTTTTCTTTTCACTTTCTCTCACTAGTATGTCTATCAAGTCTTGCAGATCTTGTTCATTTGTAGCCATGAGAATTGTGTCATCAGCGTATCTTAGATTGTTCATGTTTTGTCCCCCAAATGTTAGTCCTGCCTTTTCTTCTATATGACGCATGATATTTTCACTGTATAAGTTGAACAGGTCTGGTGAAAATACGCATCCTTGTCTTACTCCTAATTGTATCTCCTGATAGATTCCAATCTGATTCTCTAGTCTTATTGCTGCGCTTTGTTGCTAGTACATAGTTTTGATCAGTAGCAGAGATAAGTCAAAAATACTAGTAACATGAAAGAAAACATCAGAATTGAGATGGATTCTCTTATCGAAATGTCCCGTGAAGATTCTTCTGCTTCGAACCCTCCATATCAACCACTTGTTAACAACTCTGTGTGATTTGTATGCAATCTGAGCCTAAGAGCGATTGTATGTTGCTCCCGCCGAGTGGTTACCGGGGCCCAAATTTGGGGTGTAAAGAATAGAACCACTGTTACCTGATACACATGTCGTAAGGGGGCGACTAAGGAGGTTTGTCTGAAATCGGATGCACGTATCCTAAACGTGTAGAGGTCTATGCGTTTAGGGGCCTACCAAACCAACGTACAACGTATACACGTTCTAGACAAAGATCAAACATATCACAAAGAGTGATTAAAATTGGTCGTAAAGAACTAACGCAAAGAAGAGAGTATGTTGCTCCAATTCTACAAGTAGGCCAGCACATTACGATTTCTGCGACGCTTTATTTCTAGGATGGCTTCCATACGTGGCCTCAGATAACATAAGGCCGGCGGGCTCAGGTAAAATTCTAGGAAATAAGACCACAACCGTCACGTGATCCTTGCATTCCAGTTTTGTTGTATAAAAACTAATTCATTTAAAAACAACCAACACACCATGCTAAACCAAGGTTATATTATGTTACAACACAACATGCTAGACCAAGGTTACATTATTATGTTACAACATGCTAAATCAAGGTTATATTATGTTACAACATGCTAAATCAAGGTTATATTATGTTACAACATGCTAAACCAAGGTTATATTATGTTACAACATGCTAAATCAAGGTTATATTATGTTACAACATGCTAAACCAAGGTTATATTATGTTACAACATGCTAAATCAAGGTTATATTATGTTACAACATGCTAAACCAAGGTTATATTATGTTACAACATGCTAAATCAAGGTTATATTATGTTACAACATGCTAAATCAAGGTTATATTATGTTACAACATGCTAAACCAAGGTTATATTATGTTACAACATGCTAAATCAAGGTTATATTATGTTACAACATGCTAAACCAAGGTTATATTATGTTACAACATGCTAAACCAAGGTTATATTATGTTACAACATGCTAAATCAAGGTTATATTATGTTACAACACAACATGCTAAACCAAGGTTATATTATGTTACAACACAACATGCTAAACCAAGGTTATATTATGTTACAACATGCTAAATCAAGGTTATATTATGTTACAACATGCTAAACCGAGGTTATATTATGTTACAACATGCTAAATCAAGGTTATATTATGTTACAACATGCTAAACCAAGGTTATGTTATGTTACAACATGCTAAACCAAGGTTATATTATGTTACAACATGCTAAATCAAGGTTATATTATGTTACAACACAACATGCTAAACCAAGGTTATATTATGTTACAACATGCTAAATCAAGGTTATATTATGTTACAACATGCTAAACCGAGGTTATATTATGTTACAGCACAACATGCTAAACCAAGGTTATATTATGTTACAACATGCTAAACCAAGGTTATATTATGTTACAACATGCTAAATCAAGGTTATATTATATTACAACACAACATGCTAAATCAAGGTTATATTATGTTACAACACAACATGCTAAATCAAGGTTATATTATGTTACAACATGCTAAACCAAGGTTATATTATGTTACAACATGCTAAATCAAGGTTATATTATGTTACAACACAACATGCTAAATCAAGGTTATATTATGTTACAACAGAACATGCTAAACCAAGGTTATATTATGTTACAACATGCTAAACCAAGGTTATATTATGTTACAACATGCTAAATCAAGGTTATATTATGTTACAACACAACATGCTAAATCAAGGTTACATTATGTTACAACATGCTAAATCAAGGTTATATTATGTTACAACACAACATGCTAAACCAAGGTTACATTATGTTACAACATGCTAAACCAAGGTTATATTATGTTACAACACAACATGCTAAACCAAGGTTATATTATGTTACAACACAACATGCTAAATCAAGGTTATATTATGTTACAACATGCTAAACCAAGGTTATATTATGTTACAACATGCTAAATCAAGGTTATATTATGTTACAACACAACATGCTAAACCAAGGTTACATTATGTTACATCATGCTAAACAAGGTTATATTATGTTACAACACAACATGCTAAACCAAGGTTATATTATGTTACAACACAACATGCTAAACCAAGGTTATATTATGTTACAACATGCTAAACCAAGGTTATATTATGTTACAACACAACATGCTAAACCAAGGTTATATTATGTTACAACACAACATGCTAAACCAAGGTTATATTATGTTACAACATGCTAAATCAAGGTTATATTATGTTACAACATGCTAAATCAAGGTTATATTATGTTACAACATGCTAAATCAAGGTTATATTATGTTACAACACAACATGCTAAACCAAGGTTACATTATGTTACAACATGCTAAACCAAGGTTATATTATGTTACAACACAACATGCTAAACCAAGGTTATATTATGTTACAACACAACATGCTAAACCAAGGTTATATTATGTTACAACATGCTAAATCAAGGTTATATTATGTTACAACACAACATGCTAAACCAAGGTTACATTATGTTACATCATGCTAAATCAAGGTTATATTATGTTACAACGTGCTAAATCAAGGTTACATTATGTTACAACATGCTAAATCAAGGTTATATTATGTTACAACACAACATGCTAAATCAAGGTTATATTATGTTACAACATGCTAAACCAAGGTTATATTATGTTACAACACAACATGCTAAATCAAGGTTATATTATGTTACAACACAACATGCTAAATCAAGGTTACATTATGTTACAACATGCTAAACAAAGGTTATATTATGTTACAACACAACATGCTAAATCAAGGTTATATTATGTTACAACACAACATGCTAAACCAAGGTTATATTATGTTACAACATGCTAAATCAAGGTTATATTATGTTACAACACAACATGCTAAACCAAGGTTATATTATGTTACAACACAACATGCTAAACCAAGGTTATATTATGTTACAACATGCTAAATCAAGGTTATATTATGTTACAACACAACATGCTAAACCAAGGTTATATTATGTTACAACATGCTAAATCAAGGTTATATTATGTTACAACACAACATGCTAAACCAAGGTTCCATTATGTTACAACATGCTAAATCAAGGTTATATTATGTTACAACATGCTAAATCAAGGTTATATTATGTTACAACACAACATGCTAAAACAAGGTTATATTATGTTACAACACAACATGCTAAACCAAGGTTATATTATGTTACAACATGCTAAATCAAGGTTATATTATGTTACAACATGCTAAACCGAGGTTATATTATGTTACAACATGCTAAATCAAGGTTATATTATGTTACAACATGCTAAACCAAGGTTATGTTATGTTACAACATGCTAAACCAAGGTTATATTATGTTACAACATGCTAAATCAAGGTTATATTATGTTACAACACAACATGCTAAACCAAGGTTATATTATGTTACAACATGCTAAATCAAGGTTATATTATGTTACAACATGCTAAACTGAGGTTATATTATGTTACAACACAACATGCTAAATCAAGGTTATATTATGTTACAACATGCTAAACCAAGGTTATATTATGTTACAACATGCTAAATCAAGGTTATATTATATTACAACACAACATGCTAAATCAAGGTTATATTATGTTACAACACAACATGCTAAACCAAGGTTATATTATGTTACAACATGCTAAATCAAGGTTATATTATGTTACAACATGCTAAATCAAGGTTATATTATGTTACAACACAACATGCTAAATCAAGGTTATATTATGTTACAACAGAACATGCTAAACCAAGGTTATATTATGTTACAACATGCTAAACCAAGGTTATATTATGTTACAACATGCTAAATCAAGGTTATATTATGTTACAACACAACATGCTAAATCAAGGTTACATTATGTTACAACATGCTAAATCAAGGTTATATTATGTTACAACACAACATGCTAAACCAAGGTTACATTATGTTACAACATGCTAAACCAAGGTTATATTATGTTACAACACAACATGCTAAACCAAGGTTATATTATGTTACAACACAACATGCTAAACCAAGGTTATATTATGTTACAACACAACATGCTAAACCAAGGTTATATTATGTTACAACATGCTAAACCAAGGTTATATTATGTTACAACATGCTAAATCAAGGTTATATTATGTTACAACACAACATGCTAAACCAAGGTTACATTATGTTACATCATGCTAAACCAAGGTTATATTATGTTACAACACAACATGCTAAACCAAGGTTATATTATGTTACAACACAACATGCTAAACCAAGGTTATATTATGTTACAACATGCTAAACCAAGGTTATATTATGTTACAACACAACATGCTAAACCAAGGTTATATTATGTTACAACACAACATGCTAAATCAAGGTTATATTATGTTACAACATGCTAAATCAAGGTTATATTATGTTACAACATGCTAAATCAAGGTTATATTATGTTACAACATGCTAAATCAAGGTTATATTATGTTACAACACAACATGCTAAACCAAGGTTACATTATGTTACAACATGCTAAACCAAGGTTATATTATGTTACAACACAACATGCTAAACCAAGGTTATATTATGTTACAACACAACATGCTAAACCAAGGTTATATTATGTTACAACATGCTAAATCAAGGTTATATTATGTTACAACACAACATGCTAAACCAAGGTTACATTATGTTACATCATGCTAAATCAAGGTTATATTATGTTACAACGTGCTAAATCAAGGTTACATTATGTTACAACATGCTAAATCAAGGTTATATTATGTTACAACACAACATGCTAAACCAAGGTTATATTATGTTACAACATGCTAAACCAAGGTTATATTATGTTACAACACAACATGCTAAATCAAGGTTATATTATGTTACAACACAACATGCTAAATCAAGGTTACATTATGTTACAACATGCTAAACAAAGGTTATATTATGTTACAACACAACATGCTAAATCAAGGTTATATTATGTTACAACACAACATGCTAAACCAAGGTTATATTATGTTACAACATGCTAAATCAAGGTTATATTATGTTACAACACAACATGCTAAACCAAGGTTATATTATGTTACAACACAACATGCTAAAACAAGGTTATATTATGTTACAACATGCTAAATCAAGGTTATATTATGTTACAACACAACATGCTAAACCAAGGTTATATTATGTTACAACATGCTAAATCAAGGTTATATTATGTTACAACACAACATGCTAAACCAAGGTTCCATTATGTTACAACATGCTAAATCAAGGTTATATTATGTTACAACATGCTAAATCAAGGTTATATTATGTTACAACACAACATGCTAAACCAAGGTTATATTATGTTACAACACAACATGCTAAACCAAGGTTATATTATTATGTTACAACATGCTAAATCAAGGTTATATTATTATGTTACAACATGCTAAATCAAGGTTATATTATTATGTTACAACATGCTAAAACAAGGTTATATTATGTTACAACACAACATGCTAAACCAAGGTTATATTATGTTACAACACAACATGCTAAACCAAGGTTATATTATGTTACAACACAACATGCTAAAACAAGGTTATATTATGTTACAACACAACATGCTAAACCAAGGTTATATTATGTTACAACACAACATGCTAAACCAAGGTTACATTATGTTACAACACAACATGCTAAACCAAGGTTACATTATTATGTTACAACATGCTAAATCAAGGTTATATTATTATGTTACAACATGCTAAACCAAGGTTATATTATGTTACAACACAACATGCTAAACCAAGGTTATATTATGTTACAACACAACATGCTAAACCAAGGTTACATTATGTTACAACACAACATGCTAAACCAAGGTTATATTATGTTACAACATGCTAAACCAAGGTTATATTATGTTACAACATGCTAAATCAAGGTTATATTATGTTACAACACAACATGCTAAATCAAGGTTATATTATATTACAACACAACATGCTAAAACAAGGTTATATTATTATGTTACAACATGCTAAATCAAGGTTATATTATTATGTTACAACATGCTAAATCAAGGTTATATTATTATGTTACAACATGCTAAATCAAGGTTATATTATTATGTTACAACACAACATGCTAAACCAAGGTTACATTATGTTACAACACAACATGCTAAACCAAGGTTATATTATGTTACAACATGATAAACCAAGGTTATATTATGTTACAACATGCTAAATCAAGGTTATATTATGTTACAACACAACATGCTAAACCAAGGTTACATTATATTACAACATGCTAAATCAAGGTTATATTATTATGTTACAACATGCTAAATCAAGGTTATATTATGTTACAACACAACATGCTAAACCAAGGTTATATTATGTTACAACATGCTAGCACAGTTATATTATTTACAACACAACATGCTAAACTAAGGTCTATATTATGTTTACAACACAACATGCTAGACCAAGGTTTATTATTGTTCAACACAACATGCTAAATCAAGGTTATATTATGTTACAACACAACATGCTAAACATAGTTATATTATGTTACAACATGCTAAACTAAGGTTATACTGTAGTTACAACATGTAAATCAAGTGTGATTTATGTTACAAACATTTAATGCTAAACCAAGGTTACATTATGTTACAACATGTAAACCAAGTTATATTATGCTACAACATGCTAAACCAAGGTTATTTATGTTACAACAGCACTGCTAAACCAAGGTTACATTAGTTACAACATGCTAAATCAAGGTTATATTATGTTCAACAAACATCAAACCAAGGTTACATTATGGTTACAAACAACATGCTAAACAAGGTTATATTCATGTTACAACATAACATGCTAAACTAGTTTATTTATGTTCAACATGCTAAAACTAAGGTTAATTATGTATACAACACAACATGCTAAACCAAGGTTACATTATGTTACAACACAACATGCTAAACCAAGGTTATATTATGTTACAACACAACATGCTAAACCAAGGTTATATTATGTTACAACATGCTAAATCAAGGTTATATTATGTTACAACATGCTAAATCAAGGTTATATTATGTTACAACACAACATGCTAAATCAAGGTTATATTATGTTACAACATGCTAAATCAATTTACATTATGTTACAACACAACATGCTAAACCAAGGTTATATTATGTTACAACACAACATGCTAAACCAAGGTTATATTATGTTACAACATGCTAAACCAAGGTTATATTATGTTACAACATGCTAAACCAAGGTTATATTATGTTACAACACAACATGCTAAACCAAGGTTATATTATGTTACAACACAACATGCTAAACCAAGGTTTATATTATGTTACAACACAACATGCTAAACCAAGGTTATATTATGTTACAACACAACATGCTAATCAAGTTTATATTATGTTACAACACAACATGCTAAACCAAGGTTTATATTATGTTACAACATGCTAAATCAAGGTTATATTATGTTACAACATGCTAAATCAAGGTTATATTATGTTACAACATGCTAAATCAAGGTTATATTATGTTACAACATGCTAAACCAAGGTTATATTATGTTACAACATGCTAAATCAAGGTTATATTATGTTACAACATGCTAAACCAAGGTTATATTATGTTACAACATGCTAAACCAAGGTTATATTATGTTACACATGCTAAATCAAGGTTATATTATTTACAGACACGCTAAACCAAGGTTATATTATGTTACAACATGCTAAATCAAGGTTATATTATGTTACAACATGCTAAACAAGGTTATATTATTTACAACATGCTAAATCAAGGTTATATTATGTTACAACATGCTAAACCAAGGTTATATTATGTTACAACATGCTAAATCAAGGTTATATTATGTTACAACATGCTAGACCAAGGTTATATTATGTTACAAGTTAAATTTAAAGCTAAAGAATATCAGTATTATTAACATTGTTCAATAATAAATAATAAAGGACTCATTGAATTTAGTAAAATTACAAATAAAGCTTACATCGGTCTATCAAACATATACAAAGACCAGCCCCACATTAAGCAGGAGTTGTCGATGTCCCCATCTGAGCTAGACGGCCTTATGTTGCCGGGGGAGGGGGGCACGCTTCCATAGACCCATACCTCAATCGCCTCTTACGACATGCCTTGTAGGTCACAGTATTCCTATTCTTTGCTCCCCATGCGAGCCGACAAACACTGGAGTAACCAAAACAAATTTCGTCGTTAGATTGAAAAGATCATGCTTCGGCTTAGAGATTCCTTAATCCTCTTTCTTTCTTTCTTTCTCGAATCCTGTTTACCTCACAGCGTCAGGTCAGGAAGGGATTTCTAAAACGGGCCCTAGTATGCGCTTCGTAGTCTCTTTCGTCGCCTCTGTTATCTCTGAGATTCATCTTTTGCGTGGCCGGCCTTTTGCTTTCTACCCATTGTATCTTTGATGTGCACTGTCTGATGGTAATCTGCTTACGTGGCCGAACCATTTAATTTGTTGTTTCTTGATAAAGTCTAGTACTGATGTTGTACCCACTTTTTCCTGATGTCTTCATTTCTCAACCGGTCTCTTCTTGTTACACCCAGCATTCTGCGTAGACACTTCATCTCTGTCGTGACTAGTTTTCTTCTATCGTTTGTTGCCACCGTCCAGGTTTGGCACTGGTAACATAATGTTCCTTAATCCTATAATAACAAAACAAAATACACTACACGCACATGACGACATCTCATACACAGACAACCAAGCACACACATACACACATTGATCAGCACATGCCCGCAGTTAACTACACAAAAGATCTGACAGTAAACGTACATTATGTATAAATGTTAAACATCTACTATTGTTTATTGTAGATGTGTCCGTGTAGATACGTCAGGAAATTTATACAAACACGAGAAACAGATGTGGATACTTTATTATCTCATAAATTTCCGCCATTTTGACCTAATTTATCACTTTCTTCTACGTACCCAATAGACCAGCAACGCTTGCCCCTTCTGTCAAATATTAAATAGTAGTAGCTGCACTACTATATCGCTCGTGTGGTGCCGCGGCTTGAAAGGGGAGCAAAGAAGAGTATCACTGTAACCTACAATGCATGTCGTAAGAGGCGACTGATGTAGGGATGCTACCTTAGTAAATAAAAAGTAGCACAGAAATTGGATTAAAAAATTTTTTTTTTGCCCGATCCAGAAGCACTTGAGCTGAAAGCTCTTCGGCTCGGTGTCATGGACATCGTAACGCTTCGGTTCGGTGCCACGAACGCCGTAAATCTGGGGAACCTGTAGCTTTTTCTGCCAGTCAACGGAGTTGAACCCGCACTCACAGAGGACTTGTCACCCGTAGTCCAACGCGCTACGAACACGCTGGGCACGCGGGCATACAGAAATCGAATTTGATGGCTTACCTGTAGACGCATAACTGGCACAGCTTACAATCGCTCTTAAGCTCAGATCACATACAAATCACACAAAGTGGTTGACAAGTGGTCGATATGGAGCGTTTGAAGAAGAAAAAAAAGCACTACAATATAAGTGTTACAGAAAAGTCCTCCGTATATCTCGGACAGAGAAGAGAACAAATAGATCTATCCAGAAAGATCTCAAAATTAAAGAAAACTGGCTGATGCTACAAATAAGAAAGAGAAAATTGAAGTATTTTGGAGATATAAAAAGACATGAAGGGTTGGAGAAGACCATCATGGAAGAAGGCATACCGACAAAGAGAAGAAGAGAAGACCACGGAGAAGATGGATTCAGGATGTAACTGATGGTTTGGAAATGACGGCTGCAGATGCGGGATATCTGGCCTATGGGAGACAGAAATTCCTTAGAACTGTTAGGGTGGCAAATTTCTGCTCAGGACAAGCTATTTGATGATGATGATGATGATGGTTAGAGCTGAAATTGTTACAAAGCGCCCATGCCTCCACAACTATCAGTCAGATGCGCCCAAATATGTACATAGCGCCCGTGCCTCCACAACTATCAGTCAGATGCCCCCAAATATGTACATAGCGCCCGTGCCTCCACAACTATCAGTCAGATGTGCCCAAATATGTACAAACTTGGACAGCACTGGTCTATATGATCGAATATGTAGCCACCTTATTCGATCACTACTCATTTTTCCAGGCTGCAACTATACAGTCTGTTTAGGTCAAAAACTATCACATTGCGATGTATAGTAGAGACTTGGAAGACAACGAAAAAGATGGTTAGATGGCATAGCAGAATCCTGTCAAAGAGCAAAAATAACAATCACCCAAGCTATCAGAACAACGCAAGAGTTTGTTTTTTTTTTGTTTTTTCGATCCAGAAGCACTTGAGCTGAAAGCTCTTCGGCTCGGTGTCATGAACATCGTAACCCTTCGGCTCGGTGCCACGAACACCGTAAATCTGGGGAACCTGTAGCTTTACTGCCAGTCCGCGGAGTTGAACCCGCACTTACAGAGGACTAGTCACCCGTAGTCCAACGCGCTACGAACACGCTGGGCACGCGGGCAAAGCGCAAGAGTTAAACAGAATACCACGACACTGGACAACAACCCGGTAATAGTGTGACGACACTGGACAACAACCCGGTAACAGTGTGACGACACTAGACAACAACCCGGTAACAGTGTGACGACACTGGACAACAACCCCGTAACAGTGTGATGACACTGGACAACAACCCGGTAACAGTGTGATGACACTGGACAACAACCCGGTAACAGTGTGACGACACTGGGCAACAACCCTGTAACAGTGTGATGACACTGGACAACAACCCTGTAACAGTGTGATGACACTGGACAACAACCCGGTAACAGTGTGATGACACTGGACAACAACCCGGTAACAGTGTGACGACACTGGGCAACAACCCTGTAACAGTGTGATGACACTGGACAACAACCCGGTAACAGTGTGATGACACTGGACAACAACCCGGTAACAGTGTGATGACAAAAGAAGAAGTAGAGACTTGGTGAACGTCATATTACAAAACCATAATGCCACCCCAGTGGTTACCAGGGCCCAAATTTGGGGTGTAAAGAATAGAACCACTGTTTCTTGCCACGCATGTTGTAAGAGGCGGCTAAGGAGGTTTGGCTGAAATAGGAAGCACGTGTTCGCTAGGGAATGCTAACCCGAAACAAATGCTTGCAAAAACGGATGCACCAGGCCGTAAGGCGCATAACATGGTGCAACGACCCTCACAATGCGGAATGGGATAACGGATTCTACGGTCGCCAATTTGCCTCGGAAATTTAACCACGCAGTAAGAATGTCAGACCTACCATCACGAGGGTGGCCAAAACGGGGACGCAGAAATCATAGGAATTATATCCAACAGGTCTGCTCCCAGTATGCAGACTTGAGAAGAAAGAAGTGGCCCACTTACACCATCGTCCAAGACAAACTGTACGGCATGGCTGATAATCTGAGGCAAACGGCTGCCTTTATTAGAGAATCCGAAATCCCAATCTAGTAAGAAGGCAGAAGAAGAAGAAAACCATAATGCTATTATTAATCGTCTATTCAATTGTGTCTTCAACTCCTTTCTCTAATACGTACACGGTACAAGGCCTAATTTTAGCCTAATTAACGACCAACTGCCTGACAACTCGGGATGTTCCACTTATTTGTTAAGTACAGCAGACGACCAAAATCCCACGCCAGCAGGTTCTCACTGATAAAAGATTACATTTCAGGTCGACATGTGTCAAAAACCGGCTATTTTATCTCTGGTTACGGCCCCGTAATTCGGTTTGTGTTCCGCGTGACGAATGAAATCATCTTTCTGTTAAGTTACTTGTTACTTTGAAAGAAGAGAAGAATGTGGATGTGGGGGAAGAGATGGAATATAGATTAGGAAAGAAAACAGATAAAAGAAAGAAATACACACAGGAAACACAGCTGAGTTATACACAGATGACAGAAAACAGATTAACTTGAATAATACGAAAAGATGCATGACAATCCATTCTAGCAGTTCTAGTTTTCCAACAAGCCACTTTACAAACCAAAACATAAAATAGACATAAAATTGTTTTGAGGAATAAACTAATGATATTTATGTATAAATCTTAGCAGAATACATCACGTGACTTGATACAATATAACTATCAGTTATTTTTCTGAGTTCTCACTAGATTGGGATTTCTGAGTCACAATCCTGGTATGCCTATTGTTTCTGCTTGCTCTTGTCCTACGGAACATATCTCCGAATTCCTTGACAGTATCTTTAATCCTATAGTCACCACACTACCTTCATTCTTGAAAGATACTAACCACACTTTGTCTGTTTTTCTTCTATTAAGTTGTTGCCTGGCAGGACTTATCGCCTCTTCCTCCTCGATGTCTGCTCACTGTATACCTCTATACCTCATTCTGACGGACTTCAAGCTCTCCAGTTTTTCTCGACAGGAGAACTAAACCTCTTGTCTCCACCTCGACTCTCCTTCGTCTTGCAGAACTAGTTCTCACTCTCAACTCCTTTCAGTTCAATGACCAGTTCTTCGAACAGATTAGTGGGGTCGCCATGGGTACTAAAATGGGACCCAGTTATGCTTGTTTATTCATGGGTCATCTTGAACACTTAGTATGGAACACCTATGATGGCCTTCCGTCCGTGTATCATAGATACATCGATGATTGTATTGGAGTTACCGATATGTCTGAAGCCGATTTGTCACGCTTCATTACCTTCATCAATGCCTTCAATCCTGCTATTCGGTTCACCTCTCACATCTCTACCTCCTGTGTCAATTTTCTTGACATCACTATCACCATCAGCCTATCCACTATCACTACATCAGTATACTACAAGCCTACTGAGCATACACATAGCTTTCTTCTGTATACCTCTTCCCATCCCCAGGTCTGTCGAGACTCTTTACCTTTCTCTCAACTCTTACGCCTTCGTCGCCTCTGTAGCGAGGACGACGATTTTCTTGATAGAGCCCACGAGATGCTTGATTTCTTCCGCCAACGCCTATACCCGGAGAATGTGCTTACATCTGCCATGCATCGGGTTCAGCTAATTGCTCGCCAGGAGGCCCTTTCTCACGCACATAGAACCCCCAATTCTGACAGGGTTAAACTTATCTTAACTTTCCACCCTCATAGTTCCCTGGTGAAAAAGGTCTTATTCCATCATCTCCCTATTCTTCAGTCTGATCCTGAGACACGTTCAGTCTTCCAACACTATCCTTTGGTGGCGTACAGACGGGACAGAAGCCTCAAGGATTTGTTGGTACACAGTCGCCTCAAGCCTAATATCCAGAGTCACTTTGGCACCATCCAGTGTGGCCGTCGGCGCTGTAATACATGTGCATATGTAATACAGACCCGCACCGCCTCTTTTCCAAAAGCTACGTATGCCATTCAAGACAGTTTCACGTGTGAGTTCCGCAATATCATCTATGCCATCACCTGCAAACGATGCAACAAGGCCTATATTGGTGAAACCGGTAAGAGGCTCAGTGACCGATTCGTCCAACACTTACGCGATATTCGCCAATGCTCTGACTCCTGTGGCCACTCATTTCAATGATACTGGCCATTCAGGAGTTGACGATGTCCAGGTCACAGCCATCCGATCATGTTCCTCCGATGATCGCAGTCGATTCGCCCTGGAGAACCGTTTTATTTCATTCTATGGCACTTTGCGACCTCTTGGACTCAACGCATTACATTCCTATGTTTCTTAGCACTGTCTTATCTCGTGCCTTGTTATCTATATGTGTGTTTGCTCCATATGTGTCATTTATCCACTATATTGTTTCTCTTCTTTTCCACTTTCGGTTTTTGTGTTGCACTCATTTCGTTGTTCGTTTTGATTCCCAGATTTTCATTAGATAGGTTTATGTTTCCACATGTAATCGTCCATTTGTAGTGTTCCTCGAAATTCGTCATTCTTGTTGTATTGTTTTATCAAAAAGCCTTTTGGTCGAAACGTTGCTGTTTATCGTCACTGTTTATGTATTTTGTAAAACTGTAGTACTTTGTTTTTACGTGTTTAGCTATACTTCTGTGTTCTCACTAGATTGGGATTTCGGATTCTCTAATAAAGACTCTAATAAAGTAGTAAAAAGCTACTCCTATCTCGGTCAGATGATAACAGATGATGGCAGATGTATAACTGAAATTAAAAGAGAATAGGAATGGCCAAGGATAATTTCAATAGTATGAGAAAGTTACTGACATCCAAACAAATCACAAACAGGCTAAAAATTAGAATAATCAAATGCTATATATATCCTATATTAATGTATGGCTCGAAACATGGACAATGAACAAGCAGTTAGAAGACAGAATTGATGCATTTGAGATGTGGATATATAGAAGAATAAGCAGAGTTTCATGGACAGAAAACAGACAAATAAACAAGTTTTAGGAAAACTAGGCATGAAGAAACAATTATTAAGAGAAATAAAATTCAGACAAGTAAAGTATTTTGGGCACATAAAAAGGCATGACACCAGGATAAAACATTTACTAGAGGGGAAAGTTGAGGGAGAAGAGCAAGAGGAAGACCGAGAGATAAGTGGGAGGAAACTTTAAGAAATGGACAGGTTACAGTCTGGCAGTGTGCAACACCAAGGCGAAAGACAGAGGATGCTGAGATTCATTGCAGCCAACCTTCGATGTGGAGACGGCACCTGATGATGATGATGATGAATAAAGACTCACGTCTGCCTCCGATTATCGGTCATGTCATACAGTTTGTCTTGGACGTTGGTGTCCAAGAGGGTCACATCTTTCTTCTTAAGTATGCATACTACGGCAGTTCTGTAGGATATGCTCTGTTGTCATGCTCGCCAAGCCACAGGGGCACAGATCATTGATGCCTATCCTGAATTTAGTGTACAGGTGGTGTCAAATTCTGTTTTGACGTCCGGAGGTGAAGTATGACAGTCTGGTCTCTTCTAGATAGTTGGTAATATCCATCGTTCTTGTTGTTTATGTTTTGGGTATTCTTTCTTCAACTTTCATTTGTAGTACCCTCTGGCGATAATTTTTGCATCTTCATATCTGACCAGGTTGTTATCTTGGGGCATTCCTGCTCCCTCTTTAGCCAGTCTGTCAGTATCTTCATCTCCCTTGATCTTACAGTGTGAGGGTATCCACTAGATTACTACACTCTCAGAATCGTTCAACACACTCTGATATATGAAATAGTATGAAATAGTGTGAAATAGTGTGAAATAGTGTGAAATAGTGTGAAATAGTGTGAAATAGTGTGAAATAGTGTGAAATAGTGTGAAATAGTGTAAAATAGTGTGATCCATTGCTAACATAAGAAATATTTAAAATAGATTGTATTGAAGCTCGATCTGCTACCAACTTTATTCTGAAGAGCGTCTTGATCCATTGCTTAACATAAGAAATATATAATAGATTGTATTGAAGCTCCATCTGTTACCAACTTTATTCTGAAGAACGGTCTAAATGTTCTTCTTCTTCGAATACTCCATATTGACCACTTGTTAACCGATATTTGTGATTTTGTATGTGATCCAAGCCTAAAAGCGATTGTACGTTGTGCCAGTTATGCGCCTACAAGTAGGCCAGCACATCCGATTTCAGCGACGCTCTTTATTTACTAAGGTAGCTTCATTAGGCCCTTACCTCAGTCACCTCTTATAACGTGTCTTGAAGGTGTCAGTGGTACTATTCTTTGCTACCTCAGTCACCTCTTATAACGTGTCTTGAAGGTGTCAGTGGTACTATTCTTTTGCCTACCCAGTCACCTCTTATAACTGTCTTGAAGGTGGCATTGTACTATTCTTTGCTACCTCAGTCACCTCTTATACGTGTCTTGAAGGTGGCAGTGGTATTATTCTTTGCACACTCAGTCACTCTTTATAACGTGTCTTGAAGGTGACAGTGTTGCTATTCTTTGCTACCTCAGTCACACTTTATAACGTGTCTTGAAGGTGTCAGTGGTACTATTCTTTGCTACCTCAGTCACCTCTTATAACGTGTCTTGAAGGTGTCAGTTCTTATTCTTGCACCTATGTCACCTCTTATAACGTGTCTTGAAGGTGTCAGTGGATCTATTCTTGCTACCTCAGTCACCTCTTATAACGTGTCTTGAAGGTGTCAGTGGTATATTCTTTGCTACCTCAGTCACCTCTTTAACTGTACTTGAAGTGTCGTGTACTATTTATCTACCTCAGTCACCTCTTATAACGTGTCTTGAAGGTGTCAGTGGTACTATTCTTCTACCTCAGTCACCTCTTATAACGTGTCTTGAAGTTGGTGAAGTGTACTATTCTTTGCTACCTCAGTCACCTCTTATAACGTGTCTTGAAGGTGGCAGTGGTACTATTCTTTGCTACCTCAGTCACCTCTTATAACGTGTCTTGAAGGTGTCAGTGGTACTATTCTTTGCTACCTCAGTCACCTCTTATAACGTGTCTTGAAGGTGGCAGTGTTACTATTCTTTGCTACCTCAGTCACCTCTTATAACGTGTCTTGAAGGTGGCAGTGGTACTATTCTTTGCTACCTCAGTCACCTCTTATAACGTGTCTTGAAGGTGGCAGTGGTACTATTCTTTGCTACCTCAGTCACCTCTTATAACGTGTCTTGAAGGTGGCAGTGTTACTATTCTTTGCTACCTCAGTCACCTCTTATAACGTGCCTTGAAGGTGTCAGTGGTACTATTCTTTGCTACCTCAGTCACCTCTTATAACGTGTCTTGAAGGTGTCAGTGGTACTATTCTTTGCTACCTCAGTCACCTCTTATAACGTGTCTTGAAGGTGTCAGTGGTACTATTCTTTGCTACCTCAGTCACCTCTTATAACGTGTCTTGAAGGTGGCAGTGTTACTATTCTTTGCTACCTCAGTCACCTCTTATAACGTGTCTTGAAGGTGGCAGTGGTACTATTCTTTGCTACCTCAGTCACCTCTTATAACGTGTCTTGAAGGTGTCAGTGGTACTATTCTTTGCTACCTCAGTCACCTCTTATAACGTGTCTTGAAGGTGGCAGTGGTACTATTCTTTGTTACCTCAGTCACCTCTTATAACGTGTCTTGAAGGTGGCAGTGGTACTATTCTTTGTTACCTCTGTCACCTCTTATAACGTGTCTTGAAGGTGGCAGTGGTACTATTCTTTGTTACCTCAGTCACCTCTTATAACGTGTCTTGAAGGTGGCAGTGGTACTATTCTTTGCTACCTCAGTCACCTCTTATAACGTGTCTTGAAGGTGGCAGTGGTACTATTCTTTGCTACCTCAGTCACCTCTTATAACGTGTCTTGAAGGTGGCAGTGGTACTATTCTTTGCTACCTCAGTCACCTCTTATAACGTGTCTTGAAGGTGGCAGTGGTACTATTCTTTGCTACCTCAGTCACCTCTTATAACGTGTCTTGAAGGTGTCAGTGGTACTATTCTTTGCTACCTCAGTCACCTCTTATAACGTGTCTTGAAGGTGGCAGTGGTACTATTCTTTGCTACCTCAGTCACCTCTTATAACGTGTCTTGAAGGTGGCAGTGTTACTATTTTTTGTTCGCCTTGAGGGCCCGGCAACACATGAGCGATCTACATTGTATAATGAAGAAGTGTTGATTTCATTGTACCTGATATTACCCAATATGGCTCGGTCGGGGTCGGTCTCTGCACGAAATCGTACGCCACTTGCTAATAGTATTGTATATACAAAGCACAGATTCTGTAGTTTCACTTGCCACGAGTATTGTACAACACACAGATTCTGTAGCTTCACTTGCCACGAGTATTGTACAACACACAGA
The DNA here is from genome assembly GCA_020796225.1 of Arion vulgaris. NCBI lineage: Eukaryota > Metazoa > Mollusca > Gastropoda > Stylommatophora > Arionidae > Arion > Arion vulgaris. Next base: position 5,674,148 of record CM036757.1, read on the forward strand.
TTCTGTAGCTTCACTTGCCAATAGTATTGTACAACACACATATTCTGTAGCTTCACTTGCTAATAGTATTGTACAACACACAGATTCTGTAGTTTCTTCAAGAATACTAGGGTTCTCTGGAAAAAATGCACATTTGAGCAGAACGACGTGTTCAAATTGACCCGACGGTCTTCAGAACGCAAGGCAACAGATCAACCACCTAGTTAAATGTGCTCTCTGAGAAAGCGAAGATGTCAGGTAAATAGATAAAGAGAAGAATACTTCAGAACGCAAGGCAACAGATCAACCACCTAGTTAAATGTGCTCTCTGAGAAAGCGAACATGTCAGGTAAATAGATAAAGAGAAGAATACTTCAGAACGCAAGGCAACAGATCAACCACCTAGTTAAATGTGCTCTCTGAGAAAGCGAAGATGTCAGGTAAATAGATAAAGAGAAGAATACTTCAGAACGCAAGACAACAGATCAACCACCTAGTTAAAGGTGCTCTCTGAGAAAGCGAAGATGTCAGGTAAATAGATAAAGAGAAGAATACTTCAGAACGCAAGGCAACAGATCAACCACCTAGTTAAAAGTGCTCTCTGAGAAAGCGAAGATGTCAGGTAAATAGATAAAGAGAAGAATACTTCAGAACGCAAGGCAACAGATCAACCACCTAGTTAAAGGTGCTCTCTGAGAAAGCGAAGATGTCAGGTAAATAGACAAAGAGAAGAATATATTTGTGAAGTGTATTATACAAATTTGAGACCAAAACAAATGAGAGAAAAACAGATGATAGATAAACAGATGATAGATAAACAGATGATAGATAAACAGATGATAGATAAACAGATGACGAAGACGAGAGGGAAACAAGGTGCGGGGAAAACACACTGAAGGAAAGACATACGAAGGAAAGCACATATGAAGGGAAAGCACATATGAAGGGAAAGCACATACGAAGGGAAAGCACATATGAAGGGAAAGCACATATGAAGGGAAAGCACATATGAAGGGAAAGCACATATGAAGGGAAAGCACATATGAAGGGAAAGCACATATGAAGGGAAAGTACATATGAAGGGAAAGCACATATGATGGGAAAGCACGGCGAATGGCAAACAAATAAGAGAAGATAACTAGATGGAATAACAAACGTTTCTAAAAAGAATAAAACTACGTTGAATGAAACCAGGTGCTACTACTGTGTCTCTAGCGGCCTCTACTGGAAGAATATGTTCCAACTACAAAGCAGAACTCTTAGCCCTTCTGATGGCAGCACAGCACATGAATAAGCTGCAAGAACCTGCAGGAAAGATGGTATTTCTTACAGACTCACTGTCAGCTATACAAGCCCTGGAGGATAAATTCGCTGACAGCAGAGTACAAAACCTAAAAAGAGAACTTGTTCGGCTTTCAGAAAAGGCAGAAAATTACTTGCAGTGGATTCCATCTCACTGTGGTATTGCAGGCAATGAGACTGCCGATGTCTTAGCTAAGAAGGACAGTGCCAAAGAGCAAAAATTTACTAACCCCTGTTTTTTTAAGAGGTCAAAACCTCATACAGAAATCTGCAGTAGACTGGAAGACAAACACTGGATATGATTATGAAAGACTCACTCAAAGACCTAAGCAGAACAGACCATGTCATTATATTTAGACTCAACAAACACTCATTAGACTAGAATAAGTCAAACAGCTCTCTGCCAGTGTCAGCAGGCGGAACAAACAACGGACATTCCTGCAAGAATGTCCTCTTCTGTGTAGCTGAGAAGCAACATGCCCACACCAGTCGACCTGAAAACTAAGCTTTTGGGGAAACCTGACAGACCTGAAGTGACTGCCAGTTGTGGCCCACGTAAATTAAGCGCATGACCAGAGATCGCTGAAGAGGAAACCTGACAGACCTGAAGCTGACTGCCCAGTTGGTGGCCCACCGTAAATTAAGCGCATGACCAGAGATCGCTGAAGAAGGAAACCTGACAGACCTGAAGCTGACTGCCCAGTTTGTGGCCACAGTAAATTAAGCGCATGACCAGAGATCGCTGAAGAAGGAAACCTGACAGACCTGAAGCTGACTGCCCAGTTTGTGGACCACAGTAAATTAAGCGCATGACCAGAGATCGCTGAAGAAGGAAACCTGATCAGACCTGAAGCTGACAGCCTTCACGCAAAAATCAGCCAGAAGAACCATACTGGACGCACTGACTACGCATGAATTCAAAGCGGGCGAACCAGACGACGAAGAAAAAGATTTATAAACTGACCAGTCCCCAGGTCTATCACCTTAATCATAATCTTTTGTTTGTTCGTCTATCTTAACATGTAACCAGACTGATTTCTTCCTGAGACTTAATGACTAACGTTCATTCTCAACATAACTGACAAGCTGAATACACTTACAACCATCTCATTGAGCAACAACGCTAGCTTAAGTTTGACCAGACAGAAGACAAGTACTGGCTGGCCTATCATCAGACATCCTTAAGCTACATGACATAACTTCAAGACCGTCAAACCAATTTTAAAACTCTATAGCAAGCCCATCACATTATATATCTGGCTAATGTATAGCAAGCCCATCACATTATATATCTGGCTAATGTATAGCAAGCCCATCACATTATATATCTGGCTAATGTGAACATTATATATCTCTATGTATAGCAAGCCCTTCACATTATATATCTGGCTAATGTATAGCAAGCCCATCACATTATATATCTGGTTAATGTATAGCAAGTCCATCACATTATATATCTGGCTAATGTATAGCAAGCCCTTCACATTATATCTCTGGCTAATGTATAGCAAGCCCATCACATCATTACTATGTCCGCAGTAGCGTAGTTGTTAGTGGGTTCGCTTCTTAGGTTAGTGGTCCGGGTTCGATTCTACAGGGGACGTGAATTTTTTCCGACTGTAACGGCTCTCTGATAGATCCAGCCTCAACTGGGTACCAGGAAACGTACTGCGAAGTAAAGGCGGTCGGCGTGATGTTGACCACATCACTCATCGTGTGCCGATGGTCAATGAAAAATGAGGCCTAACACCGTTTTACCCTATATGCCACATATATAACAATGATTTCTGGACTTTGTATACACTGTGTAAGAGTAACATTGTCTATGTGGCGCACTGTCTGTTGGTAATGTGGTAATATGCCGAACCATTTAATTTGTTGTTTCTTGATGAAGTTCAGTACTGGTGTTGTACACACTTTTTCCTGATATTTTCATTTCTAAACCGGTCTCTTCTTGATACTTCCAGCATTCTGCATAGACACTTTCTATCTATAGTGACTAGTCTCTTCTTGATACTTCCAGCATTCTGCATAGACACTTTCTATCTATAGTGACTAGTCTCTTCTTGATACTTCCAGCATTCTGCATAGACACTTTCTATCTATAGTGACTAGTCTCTTCTTGATACTCCCAGCATTCTGCATATATACTTTCTATCTATGGTGACTAGTCTCTTCTTGATACTCCCAGCATTCTGCATATATACTTCATATCTTGTGACTAGTCTCTTCTTGATACTTCCAGCATTCTGCATATATACTTCATATCTGTCGTGACTAATTTATTTTGTCCCTGTTCAGGTTTGGGACATAAATAATGTGAATAATAATGATAAATATGCCCATCTGGGGCATTGGTAAGGACAACTCTCCTAGGCACAGCAGATGGGAAGAGAAGACCTGGGAGGCCAAAGGAAACATGGAGAAGAATGGTGACAAGAGAGTTGAAAGATCGTAGTCTGACATTGAAACAATTATTCTAGAAAAGCGACAGAACGACAACAATTGAAATCTTGAAGTATGTGTCAAACAGGATGCAAAGAGGATATTGGTGCCCATTAGACCGATATTTTTCTGAAGAGCCTATCGGTTATGCCTTATGTGTCTATGAACTTGGGATGCAAAAACCTTATATGCCATTTTATTCAAAGTGTGGTTAACATGGTTGGAAAACAAGCACTTAATGTCGTCTTAAATGACTTAATGTGTAATTATTCACAAAGTGTGGTTAACATGGTTGGAAAACAAACAAGCTCAAATAAAAGTATGCTTTAATGTAGATATATTATTCACAAAGTGTGGTTAACATGGTTGGAAAACAAACAAACTCAAAGAAGAATTATGCTCATTAATGTAGATGTATTATTCACATATAAATAATAATGTTAATTTGAACGTTATATAGAAGATTTAATTCAGAAATATATAACAGAACAGAGCTTTCATTGTTCTTTGTCCAATCCTAAAGGATTGACCATCTTTCGCTTACAACAACATTCTGTGGGAGTGGAGTTTGTACTTTGTGATTCTGTTTGTTTTATTTAAATCTAACTTCATTTTTAGATTGTATATACTTCCTGTTCGTCATTTCAAATCTATAAATAACAAAAGCGATATATGTTGTAAACTGTGTTGATAAAAGTGATGTTCCACAAGTGACATGCTGCTACTAGATGTTGCAGACGACACTGTTGGTGATCAATACATCACCCTGTAGCCTCACCAGTTCAAGTGGAAATTCCCGTAACGCAGATCACCCACGACTTGCACTCCAGTATTGTTAGAAAAAGACGATTCGGGTTTTTAAAAACAACAAAGCATGAGAAAACAAGGTTATGTGATGTCACAAATTAAATTCAACGCTTAGGAATATCAGCAATATTAAATTTTCTTAAAAACTAGCAAATCAAACTCTCTCTCTCTCTCTCTCTCTCGTGCCTTTTCACTCTCGTTTGCGGCAGAGGCAAAGTCTTTCCAAGAAACTCATGTCAAGACTTCCTATCTTTAGATATCTCTTGGATCTCCGTCCGGTTCTTCAGTATACCGTTTATCTCCGTCTCAGAATCTCTTCTCCGTTTATTTCTAGGCTTCGCTCTCTTTCGTTTTTTCCTGTGGGTTCAAGAAAAGAGTTCTCCGTTATATTTCTCTCGGATTTTTACACAGTGTGTCTTATTCAGCGATAGCGTATTTTTTTTTCAAATGAATCACCATGGACATCTGTAACATATATATAACAATCAGCCAACATCAATGGGAATTTCCGATTTCCCGAATGAGCTGTACGGTCGTATGTTACATGTGGCTGTACCTTGAATAATTCTCCATATAAAATGGTTCAATGTCTGGGGCTGTTTCTCTTCTGCTACTCATTTACTATGGGCCAAGTAATTCAGTATGGAATTTCTAGAGTTTGGAGTCAGCTTTGCAACAACAACAAAATTCGGTGCGTCAGTGTACAGAAGGTACGCGGTTGGGCTGCATCAAACCATGATTCTTTACTTGGGGATATAAATTACAAGTACTTCTGGAGTCGGTGTGAAGGTTCGCCTGAATGGTGAGGGACACTGGTGTTAAGGAAAGCACGCTATCACACAAAAATCGGTTAGAGGTTCCATATTAGGCAACATGACTATAGCGGGCGAATGAATAAAAACGGTTTAAAAAACAGATCACAAGATTTACTAGCAACCATAAAATGGTTATTGCTAAGAAAAATACCAGGAATATCGTGAGCAGTTCACGAATGAAGCGAACAAATATTACCATAAAACATCAACATTCAGGTACTTCGGAAAGGTTAAACAAATAAGTCAAAGGTCAGAAGTCATAAACAAGATCACTAAACTCACAGCAGCCCCCACAGATATATATCCTACCCGTCCGGACATTTACAGAATGTAATGGCGGCAGGTGTGGGGCGGATTAGAGTAATGTGTAAGCTTTCGCCTATTGACTCGGATACAAGAGGGTTGTTGGTTCAATCCTCTCTCAATGTTCCTCAAGCACACACATACACACACACATACACCCACAGACACATGACATTCACTCATTAGAGATCAGCGATGTCCAACTCCGCGCCCGTAGGTGTCATGGCGCCTGTGTCGTGCATTCATTGCGCCCTATTTTACTCTCTTATTTGCTACATGTGTTGTCCAACTTTTCGTTTCTTGCTTGACATCGACATTTTGTTTGTATCTGGTGATACACGTTTACCAATTTCTAACTTCTTCTCTATGTACCTACTATTTATAGTTACAGATATGTGTTAGGGGTAATGAACGAGCTGATAGATTGGCTGGCTTGGCTACAATATCAGAGGAGCTGCCATGGATCGAAATGACATTCTTCACGCATTGAGAGAGTCTTTCCGAACAGAGGAGTTTCAGGGTTGTGAATCCCATTCGCTGACCAGATTGAGAGAGATGGGTGTCAATATTGGTGCAGCCCGAAAAGAACGACATACTAAATATGCAAAGAGATTGATTAATCAACATCGAACTGGTGTGTTGGGTCGCTGGACGCTGTTGGATTTGCTGAGGCGGAGATCGAAGCATCTATGGACTTGTCCGGAGTGCAATGATGATAGTCCTCATATAACTGATAACGGATATGCGTAGACAAGCCAACATCACGTAATTTGATCTCAGAGACTTTTCTAAGCGTAGAAAATTTGGTTGTTGGTATGTTGTCTCAGTATGTTGTTATCAAAGTCTTCGACGGCCGACGATGTCTCCGCAGCATCTTGATTGGTTTCTCCACAACAAGAGCTTTGTCTAACACGTGTTTTGCTTGTACGATTCAAATATTTAGAGAAATCAATTTTAAAGGCGACTGTTTAGCAACTCGAAATTAAATATATTTTTTACGCTGATTGAAAAAAATTGTTGATTTTGAGCTTCTATGTGTGTACTTTTTCATAAACTAATTTTGTTTCGTGCTGAGACCGGACTGTATAGTCATGTTCGAAATTCTCCGGATGCCGGTAAAAATTGTATAACAGTCCGGATCGGGCCCGCGGGCCGTAGGTTTCCCACCACTGCTTTAACTGTTACAGTAAATTTTTATTTCCTCGTTTTCTCTAAATACGTATTAAGTGTCTCTAAGACTGTTGGCAATCAACGCAATGTCTGATTACTGTCTGTACCCCCACCTCACTAAATAATGTAGATGTGTACCAGGGTCGGTACGGGAAAGTAATCTGTTGTGTAACGTATAGAAGTACACTGCAGATAAGATACCAGGAGAATTACAGAATTTTTTTAAACAGTTATCTCCACGTTTTGGTTTATCTTCTATTTATTTCTAGCATTTTCTGATAGCAATCTATTTTTGTCAATTCTTCTTGTGTCTTTGTATCTTTTTGTAGATTCTTCCCGTGTCTTTGTATCTTTTTGTAGATTCTTTCCGTGTCTTTGTTTCTTTTTGTCAATTCTTCTTGTGTCTTTGTTTATCTTTGTAGATTCTTCCCGTGTCTTTGTTTCTTTTTGTCAATTCTTCTTGTGTCTTTGTTTATCTTTGTAGATTCATCCCGTGTTTTTGTATATCTTTGTAGATTCTTCCTGTGTCTTTTTTAAATCTTTTGTAGATTCTTCCCGTGTCTTTGTTTATCTTTGTAGATTCTTCCCGTGTCTTTGTTTATCTTTGTAGATTCTTCCCGTGTCTTTGTTTATCTTTGTAGATTCTTCCAGTGTCTTTGTATCTTTTTGTAGATTCTTCCCGTGTCTTTGTATCTTTTTGTAGATTCTTCCAGTGTCTTTGTATCTTTTTGTAGATTCTTCCCGTGTCTTTGTATCTTTTTGTAGATTCTTCCCGTGTCTTTGTATCTTTTTGTAGATTCTTCCAGTGTCTTTGTATCTTTTTGTAGATTCTTCCAGTGTCTTTATATCTTTTTGTAGATTCTTCCCGTGTCTTTGTATCTTTTTGTAGATTCTTCCCGTGTCTTTGTATCTTTTTTGTAGATTCTTCCCGTGTCTTTGTATCTTTTTGTAGATTCTTCCCGTGTCTTTGTATCTTTTTTGTAGATTCTTCCCGTGTCTTTGTATCTTTTTGTAGATTCTTCCAGTGTCTTTGTATCTTTTTGTAGATTCTTCCAGTGTCTTTGTATCTTTTTGTAGATTCTTCCAGTGTCTTTGTATCTTTTTGTAGATTCTTCCCGTGTCTTTGTATCTTTTTTGTAGATTCTTCCCGTGTCTTTGTATCTTTTTGTAGATTCTTCCCGTGTCTTTGTATCTTTTTGTAGATTCTTCCCGTGTCTTTGTATCTTTTTTGTAGATTCTTCCCGTGTCTTTGTATCTTTTTGTAGATTCTTCCAGTGTCTTTGTATCTTTTTGTAGATTCTTCCCGTGTCTTTGTATCTTTTTTGTAGATTCTTCCCGTGTCTTTGTATCTTTTTGTAGATTCTTCCCGTGTCTTTGTATCTTTTTTGTAGATTCTTCCCGTGTCTTTGTATCTTTTTGTAGATTCTTCCCGTGTCTTTGTATCTTTTTGTAGATTCTTCCAGTGTCTTTGTATCTTTTTGTAGATTCTTCCCGTGTCTTTGTATCTTTTTGTAGATTCTTCCAGTGTCTTTGTATCTTTTTGTAGATTCTTCCAGTGTCTTTGTATCTTTTTGTATATTGTTTCCATGTCTTTTTCTCCAGAGCCCAAGGGAGGGGGGATAGTGTCTTTGTATCCAGAGCCCAGGGGAGGGGTATAGTGTCTTTGTATCCAGAGCCCGTAGGAAATGGGGTTTTTTATATGGAGCCGAGAGTTTGTTTTTACAGCCAGGGTGTTTGTCTCAAGAATCCTTGGGGGTTGTCTCCAGCAGAGCTCGGGGATACTGTCTTTAAATCCAGAGCCCGGGGGGTTTGTCTCAAGAGCCCGGATGATCCAAAGCCAGAAGAGGGGGTAGTAGTATGTTTTGTACGTCAATTTGTGTGGATTAGAGAATTATTGTATGTCTGTTAATTGTTTAAGACACAACACTCCACTAACACTCCACTAACACTCCACTAACATTGTGGAAGCTAGTACAGAACTGGTATATCTCTGAGAACCACTAAAACAAGCATAAGCCTTGCCTCCACAACACTCCACTAACATTGTGGAAGCTAGTACAGAACTGGTATATCTCTGAGAACCACTAAAACAAACATAAGCCTTGCCTCCACAACACTCCACTAACATTGTGGAAGCTAGTACAGAACTGGTATATCTCTGAGAACCACTAAAATAAACAAAAGCCTTGCCTCCACGACACTCCACTAACATTGTGGAAACAAGTACAGAACCTGAGTGTACTGATAATGCTCAGCTTATTTTCAAATTTCATATCTTGTCAATATTCTCCTTATTCTACAGAATTTTAAATGTCAAATTTATTGCACAATCTAAAGTGCTATTAAAATCAAGATTATTCGCCAACCGTGGATTGATCAGAATGGAACATTGTCTAAGTGAGTTGTCTAAGTAATATATTTCAGATTATGTCAATATTTGCTACTGCTGTGCTGATATATGTTAGAACATGTATAGCTTTTTATGTTTTGGGGCGCATCTGACTGATGACTGTGTAAAGGAGAGCGCAATGTGACGATTGTAAAAAAAAAAAAATGTACGTAGCCTTCAGACCGTAAGAGTTTGAAGTTATTTCACTTTCCATTTCTATAGCCTTGTGTACAGAAGGTAGGAGGGTCAATTCCTTCCCTTACTTGTGGTACGTCGAGTTATCAGTTATCAGTTTTTGTTTTTTCTTTTTTCTTTTTTCGTCCGCTTTCAACTCAGACGAAGTTTCATCTCTGAAACTGAATTTTGCGTGAAAATCTGTTTTTCCAATTTCTTACAATGGCGCAGCGTGCACATTGTAAATTACTTTACACTGGCAGCCGTGTCTCAATGTACTCGTAATTAGTATTCCCTCGCCATACAGGCAGATTTTCTCGACTTCAGAGGTACTCACGTTATCGTCCTGAGTAAGACCAGGACTCGAACAAATGCCGGACAGTAGGTTCGAACCCGAGCTATGAGGCGTCTCACAGCAGCAGGCCGAGCTACTATCAACTACTCTAGCAGGCCGAGCTACTATCAACTACTCTAGGCAGTCCCCCATCAGTTATCAGTAATATGAGGACTATCATCATAGCACTCCGGACTCGCTGGTACTTCGAGTGTGATTGAACTGACAGCCTCTGTGTCCGAGTCAATAATAAGCGAACGGCTATGCATTATGATAATTCGTCTCTCGTCGATTGCAATAAATACTAATAATAATAATAATAATAATATATTCTTCTTCTTGGAACTCTCCATATCGAGCACTTGTCAACCACTCTTTGTGATTCGTATATGATCTGAGCCTAAGAGTGGCTGTATGTTACGTCAGTTATACGCTTACAAGCAGGACACCACATCCAATTTCAGCGACGCTTTGCTATTTACTTGGGTACCTTCCTAGGCCCCTACATTCGTTGCCTCTTACGACATGCCTTGTAGATCGCAGTGTTACTATTCTTTGCTCCCCTTGCGAGCCCCGGCAACAGACGGGTATAATAGTAATATAATAAGTAATAAATATAATATAATAAGTAATATAATAAGTAATGTAATAAGTAATATAATAAGTAATATAATAAGTAATATAATAGTAATATAATAAGTAATATAATAAGTAATATAATAGTAATATAATAGTAAATTAATACTGGGAGACGCCAACGCTTTCTCCAGTGACATAGAAAAAGTGTTTGTGTTCGAGGGGCAGTAATATAGTTACAAAATAATAACAAGATTGTAAAGGTGAGAAGATCATGTTCATGGGCGCGCTGGCAAAGTATAGAAAAATTTACATTTGTTTTCTTGAAACCTGATTAGCGTTAACGTCGGCGGAGTAAAATATGGCGTCATGTATGTGTGACACTGGCGCCATGGCGCATATTGGCGCTGCGTTGTACACCACTGTGTTAGAATATATTTATTATTTTCCTATAAAGAAATGTAAGGAAATAAGGAGAGTTGACTATTAAAGAGCATAAAAACAAGGAAAATTAAATATTTTGAACACATCAAACGACATGAGTGCCTAGAGGAGATAATTTTGAAAAGAAATGGTGCCTGGGAGAAGAACAAGAGGAAGACCAAACAAGACGTTGGGTGCAAGATATCATGGACGATCTGAGAATGACTGCTGCTGGCGCCGGCCAACTTGCACAGAACGGAGAGTTTTTGAGGACTGCTTCATGGAGCCAAGTTCCGGAGTGGGACAAGCTATACTTGGATAAATGATGAAGGAAATATATGCATATATGTTTTATGTGGCGTGCGTATGTGTGTTCGTGTGTGTGTGTGGACATGTTTGTGTATGCATTTGTTTGACTTTAGTTTGAAATATACATATATATGTACGTACGTGTTTGTTATTTCGTTGTTTGACGAGATTTTCTATTTCAAAGATTTTGTGTTGACTATGACGTATTGTCATGTCAAGTCACTCTTTGTATATCCTGTTAGTTTATCGTACAACTGCTGTGTGTCCTGTGGTCGTTTGTGACCTTACCGTCGTTTGGGAACCGTTACTCGTCGTTTGTGAATGTCTGTCGCGTATGTGGACCTTCCGTCGTTTGGGTTACCTCGTTCTGTCAGTCGTATGTGACCTTCCGTTGTTGGTGTACTGTTCTGTAGCTTATGAGACATGCCGTCGTTGGTGTACTGTTCTGTAGCTTATGTGACCTGCCGTCGCTGATGTACTGTCCTGTAGCTTATGTGACCTTCCTGTCGTTGGTGTGCCTATGTGATCGGTTGTGCATCGTCGGGGATATACCGTGCCGTTGTTGGTGCATCATGCACATACCGTCGCTGGTTTGTCGTTTCGAAGTTGGTGTGACGTGCCTTCTTTGTTGTACAGTGTCGTTTTACACTGTGAGAAAAAAGCAGAAATATGAGAAATGATATATCACTTTACAAATATGAGAAATGATATCTATATTTATAGATAATGATTTCGCCCATGTAGTGCCGGGGCCCGCAAGGGAAGCAAAGAATAGTACCACTGCAACCTACAATGCATGTCGTAAGAAGCGACTGATGTAGTCACTAGGTATGCTACCAAGGTAAATAAAAACAAGCGCAGAAATCGAATGTGCTGGCCTACCTGTAGGCGCATAATTGGCACAAGGTACAATCGCTTTTAGGCTCAGATCACATACAAATCGCACAGAGTGGTTGACAAGTGGTCAGCCAAATTTCAGCCAAACCTCCTTAGCCCTCTCTTACGACATGTGTGGCAGGTAACAGTGTTTTTATTCTTTACACCCCAAATTTCGGCCCCGGTAACCACTGGGGCGGGAGCAACATACAATCGCTCTTAGGCTCAGATCACATACAAATCACACAGAGTGGTTAACAAGTGGTCGATATGGAGCGTTGGAAGAAGAAGATGAAGATAATGATGTCTCAAAGTCAAGACTGTTGTATAGTACGTGCAAGGATATCAAGATTTCTCAAACTCAAGACTGTTGTATAGTACGTGCAAGGATATCAAGATTTCTCAAACTCAAGACTGTTGTATAGTACGTGCAAGGATATCATGATGTCTCAAACTCAAGACTGTTGTATAGTACGTGCAAGGATATCAAGATTTCTCAAACTCAAGACTGTTGTATAGTACGTGCAAGGATATCAAGATTTCTCAAACTCAAGACTGTTGTATAGTACGTGCAAGGATATCAAGGTTTCTCAAACTCAAGACTGTTGTATAGTACGTGCAAGAATATCAAGATTTCTCAAACTCAAGACTGTTGTATAGTACGTGCAAGGATATCAAGATTTCTCAAACTCAAGACTGTTGTATAGTACGTGCAAGGATATCAAGATTTCTCAAACTCAAGACTGTTGTATAGTACGTGCAAGGATATCAAGATTTCTCAAACTCAAGACTGTTGTATAGTACGTGCAAGGATATCAAGATTTCTCAAACTCAAGACTGTTGTATAGTACGTGCAAGGATATCAAGATTTCTCAAACTCAAGACTGTTGTATAGTACGTGCAAGAATATCAAGATTTCTCAAACTCAAGACTGTTGTATAGTACGTCAAAAATTTCAAGATTTCCAAACTCAAGACTGTTGTATAGTACAGTGCAAAGGGTATCATGATTTTCAAACTAAGATTTGTATATACTCAAGATATCAAGATTTCTCAAACTCAAGACTGTTGTAAATACGTGAAGGATACAAGTTTCTCAAACTCGCTTTTAGCTCAAGATACAAATTTAAACTCAAGAGTGTTAGAGTGAGGAATCAGATTTCAAACTCAGACTGTTGTATAGTAGAAGAAGGATATAAGATTTCTCAAACTCAAGACTGTTGTATAGTACGTGCAAGGATATCAAGATTTCTCAAACTCAAGACTGTTGTATAGTACGTGCAAGGATATCATGATTTCTCAAACTCAAGACTGTTGTATAGTACGTGCAAGGATATCAAGATTTCTCAAACTCAAGACTGTTGTATAGTACGTGCAAGGATATCAAGATTTCTCAAACTCAAGACTGTTGTATAGTACGTGCAAGGATATCATGATTTCTCAAACTCAAGACTGTTGTATAGTACGTGCAAGGATATCATGAGAGCGTGTTTTAATATCTATCTCTAAGTTCTAAATAACACCTTCTAGGTACACATACCTACGGAAGTGTTACCTTGTTTGTACAGGTATGTGCTAGTGTGGCCGTGTAGATAAACAAACAACGTATCTGATATCTGACAAGTTATTACGACCAACAATGAAAGCAGATACCATAGTACCCATAGTTGAAGTATGGTATATAGGTGGTCCCTTTGACTAAGTGGTTGAGCAGTTGGCTTACGTTCAGAATGTCCTTGGTTCGAATCCAGACCTAGTCATTCTGTCATAAGTGCGATTTTTCCCCAGAGATTCTTAGAGTTGTTGCGAAGCAACTTCTTCTTCTTCTTCTGCGTTCGCCCGCTGTGAATTCGGGCGTTAGTCATGACGCATGGTATGGAGCTTCTGACTGGTTTTTGCGTGAAAACCTGCTTTACCATTTGACTAGTGTCCTTTGCCATGCAGGCGGGTCATCAACTTTAAATGTGCAGCGAAGCTACTGAATCGTGCTTTGTGCAACACTCTCAACGGGTGGTGTGTTATGTCTGCCGATAGTTACCGGAAAATATGGGGTAAAAACCTGTTGCAATTAAGTCAGTTCTTTGTCTTTAGTCTTTAAGTAGCACATTCATACACAGACTACATGGTACTAGTCTCCTTCTACTTCCAACGTTCTACTTTAAGTAGTACATTCATACACAGACTACATGGTACTAGTCTCCTTCTACTTCCAACGTTCTACTTTAAGTAGTACATTCATACACAGACTACATGGTACTAGTCTCCTTCTACTTCCAACGTTCTACTTTAAGTAGTACATTCATACACAGACTACATGGTACTAGTCTCCTTCTACTTCCAACGTTCTACTTTAAGTAGCACATTCATACACAGACTACATGGTACAAGTCTCCTTCTTCTTCCAACGTTCTACTTTAAGTAGCACATTCATACACAGACTACATGGTACAAGTCTTCGTCTACTTCCAACGTTCTACTTTAAGTAGTACATTCATACACAGACTACAGGGTACTAGTCTCCTTCTACTTCCAACGTTCTACTTTAAGTAGCACATTCATACACAGACTACATGGTACTAGTCTCCTTCTTCTTCCAACGTTCTACTTTAAGTAGCACATTCATACACAGACTACAGGGTACAAGTCTTCGTCTACTTCCAACGTTCTACTTTAAGTAGCACATTCATACACAGACTACAGGGTACAAGTCTCCTTCTACTTCCAACGTTCTACTTTAAGTAGCACATTCATACACAGACTACATGGTACTAGTCTCCTTCTTCTTCCAACGTTCTACTTTAAGTAGCACATTCATACACAGACTACAGGGTACAAGTCTTCGTCTACTTCCAACGTTCTACTTTAAGTAGCACATTCATACACAGACTACAGGGTACTAGTCTCCTTCTACTTCCAACGTTCTACTTTAAGTAGATATTCATACAAACTACAGGGTACTATCTCCTTCACTTAACGTTCTCTTTACTTAGTAGTACATTCATACACAGACTACATGGTACTAGTCTCCTTCTACTTCCAACGTTCTACTTTAAGTAGACATTCATACACAACTACATGGTACTAAATCTCCTTCTTCTTCCAACGTTCTACTTTAAGTAGTACATTCATACACAGACTACAGGGTACAAGTCTCCTTCTACTTCCAACGTTCTACTTTAAGTAGCACATTCATACACAAACTACAGGGTACAAGTCTCCTTCTACTTCCAACGTTCTACTTTAGTAGCACTTCATACACAGACTACATGGTACTAGTTCTTCTTCTTCAACGTTCACTTTGTAGACATTTATACAGACTCAGGTACAAGTTTTGTCTACTTCCAACGTTCTACTAAGTAGCCCCATTCATCACAGACTACAGGTACTAGTCTTTTCTACTTCCAACGTTCCATATCGACCACTAAACAATTTTGATTTGTATGTGATCTGAGTCTATGAGCATTGTAGTTGCCAGTTTGCTACAAGTAGCAGCACTCCCATTTCTGCAGCTTTTTACTAGGTAGTTTCAGTACTACATCAATGCCTTACGATAGCTGGATGCAGTGGTACTTGCCAGCGGTACCACAGGCTACAAGTCTGCACAAGCAAAGAAATAGGAAAGTCATAATTGGAACTACTAAATCAAAACTCATACCAGAAGAATTGCTTAATTAACCACTAGGAACCATATACAGTAGTACTAAATTTCTCAGCGACCATCCCTAAATATTCAAGCAAAGACGCCGAGGCGTATCCAGTGAAGAAAGCAACTATAATGGAACATCTTCATTACATGTTTCCAGAAGACAGCTGGGCAAGAATTTACATAGATGGATCGGCAATGGAAGCAGCTATGAATGGTGGGGTTTGCATTAATACAATGCCACTACCATGTCTCGGGTGCCCCCCTCCCTCCTCCACTGGACGAATATGTTCCAAACCAAATGAATAATATGCAAGCACCTGCAGGCAAGATGGTATTTCTTGCAGACTTACTGTCAGTTATATAAGCCCTGGGGGCTAAACACGCTGACAGCGCAGTACAGAACCTAAAAAGAGAATTTGCTCAGCCCTCAGAAATGGCAGAAATTCACTTGCAGTGGATTCTATCTCACTGTGACATTAAAGGCAATGGGAATGCCGATGTCGTGGCTAAGGAGGATAGTGCCAAAAAGCAACTTTACCAACCCTTGTCTTTTCAAGAGGTCAATGCTCTCATAAAGAGAAAATCTGCAGTAGACTGGAAGACAAACACTGGATATCAATATGGAAAAAAGACTTCATCAAAGACCTAAGCAGAACAGACCAGATCATTATATTTTGCCTAACTAAACAGACACTTCCATAGACTAAAAATAAGTCAAACATCTCTCTCACAGTGTCAGCAGGCGGAAAAGACATCGAAGTATGTCCTGTAAAACTGTAGTCTCCTGGTTGAGCTGAGAAGCAACATGTGGCCACAGTCGACTCACTCTTTCAACCTCTCTATTCACTTACATTCACCTCTAAATCACTCTCGATTTCTTATCCCATTCATAATTTTCCTTACGTTCTCTATTCCCTCCTCCGCCCCTCACTCATTACAACATCACTCTCACTCATTTTATCACTCCTTCCCTTTAACTACCTCTCACTTTTCCCTTAATTTCTCCCTCGTCCCTACCCTCGGTTAAAAAATATCAATTTAAGAATTTCATCTGAAAAACGAAAACACAAACCGACAAAGGACATCAAACATTTCGCATTTAAAAATGTCAGATAATTCATCTCTTGACATAACCTCATTTTTAACGACAACTTCCATCCTCCAGTCCGCACAACACCGACCTCCCCCAGCCTCTTCCAGAACTGTGTGTGTTGTTTCAATCCACACATACAAAAACGCTCGGTCTGCAGAAAATTGTTCTTTAATTCTCATCATCCTGACTTATATCAATGTATGACTGATACAATAAATACATGCTCACATACACTTAACATACATGTAATGTACACATAACATATAGCCGTTCATTAACGCAGAACAAATATATGGGGGTATCTGAGGCTAAGTGGTTCAATCGTTGCCTTGCGTTCAGAAGTTGTAGGTTCAAATCCGGAATGGGGTCAAAACGCATAGGGACAACGCGCCCAGGATTAGTAAGCTGGCACTAATCAAGATCCTACCCCATCTCCACGTGATGACCCTGGTAACAGACAACCGATCTTGTCTGGCTAAGAGCGTAGGGGTCGAGCTAGAGCTACTTTGGTACAAGTAGAGATGCAGACATAGTCACGTTGGATGAGATCCGCTCGAGACACAGACGAGCAGAATCTCAGAGTGACTATTAATGCACGTCTCTTCCGGCCGATGGGAAAAGCTGAACGGATAAACAAAAAGGGATGAGGGTGCATCCAGAGAGGAGATGTGGGCCCACGTGAGGCGAAACTCGAAGCTCGAAGGTGTGGGTCCAGTAGAGTTACGTGGGCCACATTTTCTCTAATCATGTTCACTTTTTCTACTTTTCTTTAATCATGTTCTCTTTTTCTACTTTTCTTTAATCATGTTCACTTTTTCTACTTTTCTTTAATCATGTTCAGTTTTCTACTTTCTTTAATCATGTTCAGTTTTTCTACTTTTCTTTAATCATGTTCACTTTTTCTACTTTTCTTTAATCATGTTCACTTTTTCTACTTTTCTTTAATCATGTTCACTTTTTCTACTTTTCTTTAATCATGTTCACTTTTTCTACTTTTCTTTAATCATGTTCAGTTTTTCTACTTTCTTTAATCAGTTCAGTTTTTCACTTTAATCAGTCAGTTCTACTTTCTTTAATCATGTTCAGTTTTTCTACTTTTCTCTAATCGTGTTCTCTTTTTCTACTTTTCTCTAATCATGTTCACTTTTTCTACTTTCTCAATGTGGTCTCTTCTACTTTCTCAATCATGCCTTTCTACTTTTCTCTAATCATGTTCACTTTTCACTTTTCTTAATCATGTTCACTTTTCTACTTTTTTAATCATGTTCTCTTTTTCTACTTTTCTTTAATCATGTTCACTTTTTCTACTGTCCAATATTGGCTTGCTATGCCTGGTAGTAATGGTGGTAATCTATTAAATGAACAACACAGCTCCCAATCATACTTATTAAATAGTCACAGCCACTTTCCCTCCAAGGATCTTGATATCAAGATATCTTTGCAATTTATTCTCCTTCGCCCTTCGCCCCTAGGGAGGCATAGGTCCGCAATCAAGGTCTTCCAATCCCGCTTTTCCAAGACCATTTCGATTCTCCAGTTTCCCCTCTCCCTCTCTTTCCAAACCATCTTTCCAGATCTTCACTCATTTGCATTCCGCCTCCAACTCCCGCCTCAAGTTGCTCCTGGGTCTTCACTTACCTCTATTACCCTTGGGGTTCCATCGGAGGGCCTATCTCGTTATACAGTTAGATCTCCTCAGTGTGTGTCATATCTACCGTCATCTTCTGTCCTTTATTTCTTGTTCCCCTTGCTGTTGCCCCGCTCTATTCCACAGTTCCCTGTTTGTGATCCTATCATACCATCGTAGATGGAGTATCCTACTCAGCGTGTCTCTTTATGTACTCGAAATATTTTTTTGGTTTGATTTTGATTTCCTATAATCATTTCTTTATTACTAGCTTTTCTAAAACTTTTTGATTTCTCTGTTTTTCTTTCTGTGAAATCCTGCTTACTCTTCTATATATGACATTAACACCGTCTGATTAACTGATTGATTGATTGATAGAACCATCATCATTGCCCTTAGGTGAGTAACCATATGTGATCTGATTTCCTTCTTACACATGAAGATATCAACGACAGAGCACGAACTCTGTGACACCGTCGAGAAGAGTCCCCAATGTAATTTAGAAAATAGTGAAGATATTTTAAAGAATTTTAAAAAAAAAATCTTTCTGATGAATTTTGCCTCGTCTTGAACTTTCCAACCTGATCTTTGCTAAGGGTTCTTTTACGTGCTCAACTTGAACACAGGATCTCTCTCTCTCGCGATCACTGCTCAGACCGATGTACCACACTTCCCTATAAATTCTATTCTTGTGGAAATCTGATTAATTCACCTTAGCATTGGTGTGTTTTACGTCACATCTTCAGCACCATTTGGAGCTCTGGTGCTTATCCTTCGGCGATGTGTCCGGTTTCAGCTAGCGTTTACTCGGTTCGCTCTCCGCTCTGTAGCCATCTAGTGTTTTTTACGGTGTGGGGTAGCTAACACTACGCCCAACCTCCTTTGCCGTCTCTTACGACATGCGTGACAGGTAACAGGGGGTCTTATTCTTTACACCCCAATTTGGGCCCCGGTAACCACTCGGGCGGAACACGGAACCTACGTTTTATCGTCCATCTCCGATATAACTAGGAGCTCGTTCTAACCTACACTGAGATCAGGGATCTCTGGGGAAATATCCCGATGCCTCTACGGGGAGCGAAGAACGATAGGCGAGCACCTAACCTCTACACTACATAGACCTCGATCAATCAATCAATCAATCAACACTATCTTCCAAATGCTTGTTCATTGTCCATGTTTCTGAACCATACATTAATATAGCATTAACTATAACCATAATAAACAGGATAAGTATCTACATATGAAAGAAATGAACGTAGTATGGAGGAATAGCAGTAAATTAAATCCACAAATAAGGGAAAGCAACACGGTTGAGCAAATACTTGTATAATTTTTAAGTCGCATTAGTGATACAGCTCTCGAGGAAGGGCTCGTGATTTCGGCGTTTTGCCAAGATTGGTTAGACATATGTGAAACCTGGTTTATGAATAGTTCGTTTTTATGTTCTGTGTGCGAGACGGTAAGAAATGATTGTGTTAGAAGCAAGCTGTATTAAAATTTGGCTGTTTGTAATGTGAACGACATGTTTCGATAACGGAAAGCTGTTTTGTTGTGTAATATGTTGAAGACAATCAGGAAAACGTTACTCTGTCTAGAGCAGCGTTTCCAAACTGGGTCTGCGAGGCGCTCACAGGGGGTACTCGAGCGTTAGACGAAATCTTATCATCTTTGACACTTCAAACATAGAAATAAATTTTAAAAACATGTATTAAAATTTAAAATACAGGGGTAAACTAGTTCCTTTGCGAAATCGAAGGACCCGTAACAGACCGGAGTCTAAATGTCTGACAGTACAAAATGAAAAATCATTTGAAGTTTCCCGCTGTCTGAGAAATTGGTGTCTCCGCTTGATTGTTGGTGTGGTGTAATAATAACTCCATCGCTAGAAGAACGAATTTAAGTAAGTAATTGGCTGAAACGATATTGCAAAAGATAGGTTAAATAACGTTGACGTGCATTGGATTTTGCTACAATACATTGTGCCTGAGCTTCAGGATAGATCGCTGGCTGAAATTGAAACGCAAATGTACTGATAATGCTAATGATGGCGCGTCTTGTTCAAGGCAAAAGGA
Organism: Arion vulgaris; assembly: GCA_020796225.1. Lineage (NCBI taxonomy): Eukaryota > Metazoa > Mollusca > Gastropoda > Stylommatophora > Arionidae > Arion > Arion vulgaris. The sequence goes on from CM036757.1 coordinate 5,694,490, forward strand.
AATCTCTTCCTGTGTATTAAAATGTTAAATTGCAGACATTGTTTACTATTGTAGCCAGTGGCGGCTCGTCATTAAGGGCCTATTGGGCCGGGCCCTACCAAAGTAATGTGTAACGTGTATTTATTATTTTTTAAATTAAAATATAACCTACACAAAAACTATGATTTGTTTGAAAATGTTTGACTGGCCCCACCAACAAAAATTATCACGAGCCGCCCCTGATTGTAACATAATTCATTCTTGTGCATTTTTATATATCGAAACTGTTGGGGAGGAGGAGGAGGCGGGGGGCGGCAGCAAAATGTATTTAAAAGGAGGTCCATGATAATGCAAAGTGTGGGCACCGCTGGTCTAGGAAAAAAGATATTTTTGTAAAAGTTATTTGTGTAGGAAGAGATATAAACGAAGATAGATTAACAATATAATTAGAATGATATCTCTGAGATTAGAGTTTTATTAGAATGATATCTCTGAGATTAGAGTTTTATTAGAATGATATCTCTGAGATTAGAGTTTGCAAATGTAAGGAGAGTTTCAACAATATAATTAGAATGATATCTCTGAGATTAGAGTTTGCAAATGTAAGGAGTTTCAACTATATAATTAGAATGATATCTCTGAGATTAGAGTTTACAAATGTAAGGAGAGTTTCAACAATATAATTAGAATTATATCTCTGAGATTAGAGTTTGCAAATGTAAGGAGAGTTTCAACTATATAATTAGAATGATATCTCTGAGATTAGAGTTTGCAAATGTAAGAAGAGTTTCAACTATATAATTAGATTGATATCTCTGAGATTAGAGTTTACAAATGTAAGGAGTTTCAACTATATAATTAGATTGATATCTCTGAGATTAGAGTTTGTAAATGTAGGAGATTTTCAACTATATAATTAGAATGATATTCTGAGATTAGAGTTTGCAAATTAAGAAGTTTCAACTATATAATTAGATTGATATCTCTGAGATTAGATTTGCAAAATGTTAGAAGAGTTTCAACTATATAATTAGATTGATATCTCGAGATTAGAGTTTACAAATTATGAGTTTCATATTTTAGATTGATATCTCTGAGATTGGGAGTTCACAAATGTAAGGAGGTTTCAACTATAAATTAGATTGATATCTCTGAGATTAGGTTTAAAAGAAGGAGAGTTTCAACTTATAATAGATTGTATCCGAGATTAGAGTTACAAATGTAAGGAGAGTTAACATATAATTAGATTGATATCTCTGAGATTAGAGTTTCAAAAAGAGAGTTCAAAATATAATAGAATGATATCTCTGAGATTAGAGTTTGCAAATGTAAGGAGTTTCAACTATATAATTAGAATGATATCTCTGAGATTAGAGTTTACAAATGTAAGGAGAGTTTCAACAATATAATTAGAATTATATCTCTGATATTAGAGTTTGCAAATGTAAGGAGAGTTTCAACTATATAATTAGAATGATATCTCTGAGATTAGAGTTTGCAAATGTAAGGAGTTTCAACTATATAATTAGATTGATATCTCTGAGATTAGAGTTTACAAATGTAAGGAGTTTCAACTATATAATTAGATTGATATCTCTGAGATTAGAGTTTGTAAATGTAAGGAGATTTTCAACTATATAATTAGAATGATATCTCTGAGATTAGAGTTTGCAAATGTAAGGAGTTTCAACTATATAATTAGAATGATATCTCTGAGATTAGAGTTTACAAATGTAAGGAGAGTTTCAACAATATAATTAGAATTATATCTCTGAGATTAGAGTTTGCAAATGTAAGGAGAGTTTCAATTATATAATTAGAATGATATCTCTGAGATTAGAGTTTGTAAATGTAAGGAGATTTTCAACTATATAATTAGAATGATATCTCTGAGATTAGAGTTTGCAAATGTAAGGAGAGTTTCAACTATATAATTAGATTGATATCTCTGAGATTAGAGTTTGTAAATGTAAGGGATTTTCAACTATATAATTAGAATGATATCTCTGAGATTAGAGTTTACAAATGTAAGGAGAGTTTCAACTGTATAATTGACAATTTTCATGATCCGTTGTTAAGGAGTCTATGTGGCGTAGAGGTTAGTTGCTCGTCTCTAGTGCCAAAGGTACCGGGTTCGCTCCCTACCTTGTGGAACCATCTAGAGATTTTTCTGGAGATTTTCTCTGTGTAAGTAAGATCATGTTCCTAGTCCTATCGGAGACGGACTATAAAACGTAAGTCCCGTGTTCAATTTGAGCACTTAAAAGAGCCCTTGGTAGTTCAGAATCGAGAAAATCAGGCTGGACAGCCGCTGCCCGCTCAAAATTCATTAGGAAAGATTTTTATTTTTATTTTAAATTCCTTAAAAAAATATATTCATCATCTTAAAAAATTACGTCAGGGACCCTCGTTGGTGCTACGGAGTTCGTGCACTGCAATCGAGATCGTCCTGTGTAAGAAAGAGATCGGAGCACACATGGTTGCTCACGGAAGTGCAATGATGATTGTCTTATCAATCAATCAATGAGGCAAAAGTTCCGTTTTGTATAGCAACAGAAAGTAAAGACAGTGCATCAATTGTGAAGTGCAGATGTTGAACTTCTCCGTCACATCCGGCTCATCGAATGATTTATCAAAATACTCTATGAAATACTAAAAATATGACAAGATCAGATGTTTCTTGTCTGTTGAATCCGCCACCAGTTTTCTTTATTTTGTTTTCATTTCGTAGACAATGAAAGAAAGCTTCAGTATGCCTTCTATAGTGATCGATGCGGAGATTTTGTTTGTCAATGTAGAGTTTGTAAGGGATGAGTTTGTGAAAATAGAGTTTGTGAAAGTAGAGTTTGTGAAAGTAGAGTTTGTGAAAGTAGTATTTGTGAAAGTAGAGTTTGTGAAGGTAGTGTTTGTGAAAGTAGAGTTTGTGAAAATAGAGTTTGTGAAAGTAGAGTTTGTGAAAATAGAGTTTGTGAAAGTAGAGTTTGTAAGGGATGAGTTTGTGGAAGTACAGTTTGTGAAAGTAGAGTTTGTGAAAGTAGTGTTTGTGAAAGTAGAGTTTGTGAAAGTAGTGTTTGTGAAAGTAGAGTTTGTGAAAGTAGAGTTTGTGAAAGTAGTGTTTGTGAAAGTAGAGTTTGTAAAAGTAGAGTTTGTGAAAGTAGTGTATGTAAAAGTAGAGTTTGTAAAAGTAGAGTTTGTGAAAGTAGAGTTTGTGAAAGTAGAGTTTGTGAAAGTAGAGTTTGTAAAAATAGAGTTTGTAAAAGTAGTGTTTGTGAAAGTAGAGTTTGTGAAAGTAGAGTTTGTGAAAGTAGTGTTTGTGAAAGTAGTGTTTGTGAAAGTAGAGTTTGTAAAAGTAGAGTTTGTGAAAGTAGTGTATGTAAAAGTAGAGTTTGTAAAAGTAGAGTTTGTAAAAGTACAGTTTGTAAAAGTAGAGTTTGTGAAAGTAGAGTTTGTGAAAGTAGAGTTTGACACTAGAGTTTGTAAAAGTAGAGTTTGATACTAGAGTTTGTAAAAGTAGAGTTTGTAAAAGTAGAGTTTGTAAAAGTAGAGTTTGTAAAAGTAGAGTTTGTAAAAGTAGAGTTTGTAAAAGTAGAGTTTGTAAAAGTAGAGTTTGTAAAAGTAGAGTTTGTAAAAGTAGAGTTTGTAAAAGTAGAGTTTGTAAAAGTAGAGTTTGTGAAAGTAGAGTTTGTAAAAGTAGAGTTTGTAAAAGTAGAGTTTGTAAAAGTAGAGTTTGTAAAAGTAGAGTTTGTGAAAGTAGAGTTTGTGAAAGTAGAGATTTTGAATATAGAAAAGAAAGAAAGTCACGACATAAAATAGAGATAAATGTGACTCTCTGACTGCAAAGCGTGCATGTCAGACTGAAACACCGACTTCAGAGCACACTCTGCAGTCCCCAGCGCACATCTATATAGACCAACAAAACGAGACCGTTTCATGAATAAATCTTACAGATCAAGCTACAGGAAACTCACAAGGAACTTCAACTAACATACCAAATTTATGTATGCAACTCACTCGTATGTCGTCGGGGCTCGCAAGGGAAGCAAAGAATAGTAACACTGCGACCTACAGAGATATTTGGTAAGAGATGACTGGGGTAGTGGCCTAGGGAAGCTACCCTAGTAACTAAAAAGCGTCGAAGAAATCTGATATCCTGGCCTACTTGTAGGCGCATAGCTGGCACAACGTACAATCACTCTTAGGCTCAAATCACATACAAATCACAAAGAGTGGTTTTACAAGTGGTCAATATGGAGCATTGGAATAAAAAGATATATGCAACGTATCTCATAGTTTCTTCTTCTTCTTCTTTGCGTTCGTTCTTTACGACCAATTTTAATCACTCTTTGTGATATGTTTGATCTTTGTCAAGAACGTGTATACGTTGCACATTGGTTTGGTAGGCCCCTAAACGCATAGACTTCTACACATTTAGGACACATGCATCCGATTTCAGCCAAACCTCCTTAGTCGCCTCTTACGACATGCGTGGCAGGTAACAGTGGTTCTGTTCTTTACACCCCAAATTTGGACCCCGGTAACCACTCGGGCGATCTCATAGTTTAAACTGCAGCCATACATCCCAAAGAAGAGGAAGAAGAAAAAAGCAAGACATAGCGGACGTGTGTACTACACATACAACTACCAGTTTGTCTTCTTCTACTTCTTCCAACGCTCCATATTGGTCAACCACTCTGTGTGATTTGTATGTGATCTGAGCCTAAGAGCGATTGTACGTTGTACCCAGTGGCGGTTCGTCATTAAGGGCCAGTGGGGCCGGGTCCCACCAAAAAAATGTGTAACGTGTTAATAAATTAGTTAATAAATTAAAATATGACCTAACCGAAAACCAAGATTTTTCATGAAAATTTGAGTCTGGCCCCACCAACAAAAAGGATCACGAGCCGCCACTGGTTGTACCTGTTATGCGCCTACAAGTAGGCCAGCACATCCGATTTCTGCGCTACTTTTTATTTACTAGGTAGCATCCCTAGGGCCTACATCAGTCTCCTCTTACGACATTCATTGTAGGTTACAGTGGTACTATTCTTTGCTTCCCTTGCGGGCCCCGACACCACAACAAGGGCGACAACTACCAGTAAAAGGTCAAAGTTCAGATTATGTAACAACACAGATTGCTAGTAGATATACACACAGTATGACATTTCTCCAGTACATAGTCTCATTTGTTTATTGTGTATTTCTTCTCCTAATCCCGCCTATTGTTTTTGTTGATTTCTATTCTGAGTTGTTTCCTTGATTTATAGTTTATTGGTTGACACATTGATGTAGTGTTTGATGGCTGTTTTATTTGACTTTGTATGTATGTGTTTTCTTTTTTTTAAACTGTTTTGAGTCAGTGAATTAACACATTGCTTGTTAAAACACTTATTTACTTTGTATGTGAACTGTTTGTTTTGTTGCTAGCTATCTCACGGTCCTCAAAAAGAAATTTTTTCTTACCCAAACTATAATGTCAGCATTTATGTGTTGTATCTGTTGTTTAGTTTGCTATCTCGGTGGCGTCTGTGGCTTAGGGGATAGTGGCTTACTCTATTTACCCCGACGTCCTGAGTTCGAATCACGATGCGGACAGTTTGGTTGCAAATTGTTTCGTGTGTATTTTTACAAAAGGAACGATGGCACCACCCGTTCAGAAAGCAATGGCAAACTACTGAACGTAGTAATAATGCCTAGAAAAGTCACAAACAGCGTTTAAAAGATGGGGTTGATTCGCAAAGTCATGTAAATGATATGCAATTAACTGAACTTTTGTTAGCTATCTCACTGTTCAAACATCTATAAATATTACGTCAGCATTTATTCATCTATCAACTCTTTCTTCTGATCTTAACATATATTCGTAGGTTTCATTCATGAAACCTTCAACTCCGTAGTGGTTCTTATTCTTCTGCTATGCCACCGAACCGAAGGGTTACGATGTCCATGGCACCGATCCGAAGAGCTGAAAAGCTCAAGTGCTTCTGGATCGGGAAAAAGGAAAAAAAAAAAAATTCTTCTGCTATCAACTTCTGCTATGCAATCCGTTATGTGTCATAAACAGGTCGGTGAGCTTGAGGTCTTCACTGGTCCCCTATAGTTTGTTTTGTAGTGTTGTTTCTGTTGGCCAGATTTCCATTCTCACACTGTTCAGGCTGGGGCAGTCTTGCAGCTTCTTTGATGTTCCACAAATTCAGGCAGCAGAGTCTCTGAAACTCATTCTTTTGAGGTTTGCTCTGAGGCTGTAGTGTCCTGTTCTAAGCCTGAATACTGTGGTCTGTGCTTTTCACTTTAGTGTATTTATACTGTCGTGATCCGTTTGTTTTTCTCCACATCATTTTTCTGGTGCGTAGTGGTTAGTGCAGTTGCTGTGTTGATGCATGGCCCCAGGATCAAATTCCCAAGTAGGGTTGGATGTTTTTTCAGACTAACACAGATTTCAAGTAGTAACATGTCCCTTGCGGAACGTCGCTTTTATCTTAACCCGCCTCATCCAGCGCATGTTACCCGCCTCATCCAGGCATGTTCAAGGTTTCTTTCCTGTCCTCCTGCTACCTTCATCTTGGTCGCCCCCTACCTTTTACTCCAGGAACCAAACCTTCCATTATCGATCTAACCAACTAACGATCTAACTAGACAAGTGTGTGAAGCTCTCAGGTAAACATATACATCAAACAGGTACTAGACAGGTATGTGAAGCTCTCAGGTAACATACAGATCAAACATGAATTAAACAAATATGCGAAGCTCTCAGTAAACATATACATCAAACATGAACTAGACAGGTATGGGAAGCTCTCAGGTAACATACAGATCAAACAAATGTTAGACAGGTATGTGAAGCTCTCAGGTAAACATATACATCAAACAAATACTAGACAGGTGTGGTAAACAATTTTCATCACTTTTGAAATTACGGACCCTTGATGGAGATCTTCCTGTGTAAGAAAGAGATCGGATCTAATTGTACATATATGTGATCAGTAATTGATTGATTGATTGATTGATTGATTGAAAGGACCATCAACCTTGCACTTCAGTGAATAACCATGTGTGCTCCGATCTCTTTCTTACACAGGAAGATCTTTGTCGGGGATCCCTGATGTATTTTTGAAGATTATAAAAACTGTTGTAGGAATTTTAATTTTATTTTTTGTAATATATTTAATTCTGGCAGCGGATTTGCATCAACCCTTATCAACTTTCGACTGCAAAGGATACTTTATCATACTCAACTTAAACACGGGACCCATGTTTTATTGTTCGTATTCAATAGGACTAGGAACTCGATCTCATCTACATTGAGATCAGGGATATCTAGAAAAACATCCCAATCGTTGCACCAGGGGTCAGAACCGAGTACCTTTGAAGAGAAAAGCGACCCGTAGCTCCACTCCACAGATACCTCATGCGGTCAGTAAATGGTCTCCATAATTTCTGTCTGAAGTTTTACAAAGTACAAAAACAATAACAATTCACAACGACGTTTCGACAAAAGCCTTTATCAAGCAAAGATAAACCAGAGGGAAGAAATTCACTTCTTAACCTGTCGTTACTGCCTGTAATACCGCTTTTTCGGGCGGTGTAGGACAGGGGAAAACGAGAGCCTGAGAAATTTAATGGACGCATGGTTAGTGCAGTCGCCGTGATGCTGTTCAGATTAGGATTTTTGAATTTATGTCCACATCGGGAAAACATCCTGGTCTTACCATGAATTGAACACAGATCTCTCGCATGGGAGCCGCGCTCTAATCTATTCCACCAGACGTTCCTCCTTCATAAACGACATAACCAGTGGCGGCTCGTCATTAGGGGCCTATGGGGCCAGGCCCCACCGAAATTAATGTGTATTTTTTTAAAATAAATTAAAATGTACCCTAACACAAAACCATGATATTTCCGAAAATGTTTGTCTGGCCCCACCAACAAAAATGAACATGAGCCGCCACTGGACATAACATATACAAAACATCGCTGTGAATTTGTTTTGTTCTTGCAGTTTGTAAAACTACAATACTTTGTTTTTACATGTTTCGCCATTGCTATATAGTTTTACTGCAGTCTAGACTAATATCGATAATTTCTGTCCTGTATATCGTGTCAGGTTCCCATGTCAGTTTATGAATCTCTTTATGTGGCCAGACTGTTTATTCCATGTTAATTACCATGCTATTTATATCATAGACGTTTTATCAGCTTATCCACATTTTCGTTTAGTACATACATTCCCCATTTATCCATTTACTTTCTCCTTGTGTGTGTATGTGTGTGTACGTAATCTGATCCAGCTTGTGCGCTAATGTCTACAATTACTATGACTAACAGATAACTATGTCTATATATAAATTATATATATATACATATATCACGATAATATAGGTTCATGTTGTTAACCCCTTCGTTCTGCTGATCCGATTTATCGGCTAGTGACATTTTAATAGATGACGCAAAGCCTGTATACTGGATAAATCAGTAAACATTTCAAAATAAATGTATCCGGAGGTTAATAAAATTAGGAGGGTTTTTTTAACTGGTTGGGGGTTAAAACATAAAGATTGACTTCATTACATCGGATTTTACCCCATACAGCTCGGTCCCTCTCCGCAGAAAGGGTATTGCAGTGAGAGTATTGCACAAAGCACGAACTCCGTAGCCCCAGCAACAATCCTAGGGTCTTTGAAAAAGGCAGTCGTGAACAGAATGGTGTGGGTCAGGATTCGAACCCATGATCTTCTGATCGCAAGGCAAGGGCTTTAACTACTTAACCACTGAGGCTCCACAATTACGGAATTAAATCGTTAATATTACATTTGTTAGCTTCCCATATTTTGAATAATGAGATAAGCATAAATTAATGGTTAGGCCTTCAATAGAATTGAAATAACTTAAGAAATACGTCTATTGTTACTTTCATAAGATCGTGATGTCATGCTAACCTTGAAAATCTTATCAGTCAAAGTATGACAGAAGTAGAGTCACAGAATTTTAGACATGTTTTTTTTTTAAAATAGCTATTCTATGATAAAAACTAAAAGAATTAACTAACCTATGGAAGGGAGCTGACATAAGAACAAAAATCAAGTGTTTAAGAGCCTGAGATTTTCTCTTGGCGACATATGGTTGTGAGGCATAGAACATTGACGAAGCGGCGAAAAAGTTCATTAATACAAATGCTACAGAAGAGTACTTAGAATATCATGGACAATGAAAGGAAAAATGCTTCTATTCTACATCAGCTTGATATTAAAGAGAGTTGGCTATTTAAGAGCATAACATCAAGGATAATTAAATATTTCGGACACATCAAACGACATGAGTGCCTAGAGAAGATAATTTTGGAAGGAATTGTGCATGGAAGAAGAATGAGAGGAAGACCTAGAAGACGATGGGTGGAAGATGTAATTGACGATCTGAGAATGACTGCTGATGACGCCGGTCGACTTGAACAGAACAGAGAGTTTTGCAGGACTGCTATCATGGGAGCAAAGTTCCGGAAGCGACAAGCTACTTGATGATGATGATTCTGTGCTATACAGAGATCAAATTCAATACATTTGAAAATAGATGTCTGCAAAAAATAATGAACATAACATGGGATGAATTCAGGAAAAGTTATGAAATCAGAGAAAGTGGTCTGGTAAACCACTAGTAACAACTGTTATAAGAAGGAGAAAATGAAGATATGTTGGGCACAACTTGAGAAGAAATGTCTGGTCAGCCACTAGTAACAACTGTTATAAAAAGGAGAAATGGAGATATGTTGGGCATACCTTGAGAAGAAATGTCTTGTCAACCAATAGTAACAACTGTTATAAGAGGAGAAGATGGAGATATTTTGGGGACATACCTTGAGAAGAAATGTCTTGTCAACCAATAGTAACAACTGTTATAAGAGGGAGAAGATGGAGATATGTTGGGCATACCTTGAGAAGAAATGTCTGGTCAACCACTAGTAACAACTGTTATAAGAGAGAAGATGGAGATATGTTGGACATACCTTGAGAAGAAATGTCTTGTCAACCAATAGTAACAACTGTTATAAGAGGAGAAGATGGAGATATGTTGGGCATACCTTGAGAAGAAATGTCTTGTCAACCAATAGTAACAACTGTTATAAGAGGGAGAAGATGGAGATATGTTGGGCATACCTTGAGAAGAAATGTCTTGTCAACCAATAGTAACAACTGTTATAAGAAAGAGTAGATGGAGATATGTTGGACATACCTTGAGAAGAAATGTTTTGTCAACCAATAGTAACAACTGTTATAAGAGGGAGAAGATGGAGATATGTTGGGCATACCTTGAGAAGAAATGTCTTGTCAACCAATAGTAACAACTGTTATAAGAGGGAGAAGATGGAGATATGTTGGGCATACCTTGAGAAGAAATGTCTTGTCAACCAATAGTAACAACTGTTATAAGAGGGAGAAGATGGAGATATGTTGGACATACCTTGAGAAGAAATGTCTTGTCAACCAATAGTAACAACTGTTATAAGAGGGAGAAGATGGAGATACCTTACAAAGAAATGATCAAAGAATATCAAAGCAGGCATTGAAGTGGGATGCAAAGGGTTCAAGAAAGAGAGGAGACCCTGAAACAAACTTTGCTGAGAGAGGCAAGAAATATGGTACTCAATTCCAAGAGATTGAGTGAGTTACCCAGAACAAAGCGGTGTGGAGAAATTACTAGCTAGCCCTATGTAACGTATAACGCGGAGGAATTATTATTATTAATATGTAGCAGACACCATTCACAACAAAGAAGTAGTAGAAGATGAACTTCTTCTTCTGCGTTCGCCCGCTGTGAACTCGGGCGTTAGCCATGACTCCTGGTATTGCACTTCTGATTTTTGCGGGAAAGCCTGCTTTACCATATGACTGGTGACCCTGGCCATGCAGACAGGCCTTCACCAACTTCAGACCTGGTCATGCAGACAGGCCTTCACCAACTTCAGAAAGTGTACAGAAAAAAAAAAATATGTTCATGATTCTCAACAACTTTCTATTTTCTCTCTCCTAATATCGTCCTCATTCTTAATTACAGATAACCTGCTCTCATACCATGAGGTATATTGGGGAATCTGTAGCGTAGAGGTTAGATTCTCGTCTGTCGTGCCAAAGGTACCATGTTCGCTCCCTCGTGGAGCCATCTGGATATTTTTCCAGGGATCCTTGATCTCAGTGTAGGTGAGATCGAGTTCCTAGTACTATCGGAGATGGACGATAAAACGAAGGTCCGGTGTTCAATTTGAGCACGCAAAAGAATCCTTGGCATTTCAAAATCGAGAAGAGCAGGCTGGAAAGCCACTACCCGAGCAAAATTCATTTGAAAAGATTACAAATAAAATTCCTACAAAAATATCTTCACCATTTTCAAAATTAAAACGAGGACCCTCGCCGGTGCTACGTAGTTCGTGCACTGCAGCTGAGATCTTCCTGTGTAAGAAAGAAATCGGTGCTCATATGGTTACTCACTGAAGTGATGATGCCCTATGAAATCAAGCAATCGATACGGTGTTAGACCGGTATTTTTCTTTGACAATCGGCACCAATGGGGGACTTGAATCCATTGTGTCCTCGTTGGCATATAATAATAATTCATCTCGTACCGTTATACGTTACATAGGGCCTGCAAGTAATTTCTCCATACCGCTCTATCCTGGGCAACTCGGTCAATCTTCTCCATGGAACTGAGACCGATATTTCCTGCCTCTCTCAGCAAAGTTCGTTTCAGGGTCTCTTTAGGTCGACCTCTCTTTCTTGAACCCTTTGCATCCCACTTCAATGCCTGCTTTGATATTCGTTGATCATTTCTCCTCAAGGTGTGTCCAACATATCTCCATCTTCCTCTTTCTTATAACAGTTGTCACTAGTGGTTGACCAGACATGTCTCTGATTTCATCACTTCTTCTGAATTCGTTCCATTTTATATTCATTATTTTTCGCAGACATCTATTTTCAAATACATTCAACTTGCTTTCTATATCTTTAGTCATTTTCTAACTCTCGCTAGCATATGTTAGGATTAATACAACATTTGAATTGAAAATTCGTAATTTTGTTTTAATACTATATAACTTGCAGTTCCATATTTTATTTAGACTTTTAAAAGCTGATGTTGCTTTGCTAATTCGTATCATAATTTCTTTTTAAAATTTCCTGTGCAATCAAAATTGCTACCTAAATAGGTGAACTGCTCTGTTATTTTTATCATTTTAGATTCCAGTGTGATATCTGCATTACTTGCCATAGGTGTCTTCATTATATTTGTTTTTTCATAGCTTATCTGCAGTCCAACTTTTGATGCTATAGATGACAAGTTGTCTGTTTTTCTTTGCATACCTTGGTTGTTTCTGCTTAACAAGGTAACATCATCTGCAAAATCCAAATCTTCTAGTTGACTATTTTCTACCCAATCGATGCCAGTTTCGCCCTGCAACATTTTCGCATCACCCAGTCAATGGCCACTCCAAACAATAGCGGAGATAGAATACAGCCTTGCTTTACTCCGGTTTCAACCATAAACCAGTCGCTGTGTCCACCATCAGTGCGAACTGCACACTGTGAACCATCATAGAGGCTTTTAATAATGTTTATTATTGTGTCTGATATTCCATAGCATCTCAGAATATTCCACAGAGAGATTATGTGTAGACTATCAAAGGCTTTTTAAAATCGATGAAATTTAGTATGAGTGGTTGTTGCTTCTCAATATGTTCCTCCAAAATTAGTCGTAGTGTAATTATTTGGTCTAAGCAGCTTCTCCCAGGTCTAAAACCAGCTTGTTCTTCTCTCAGGGTTGTGTCCACTGCTCCTTTGATTCTATTAAGAATGATTTTGCAGAAAGTCTTGGTCATTACTGATAATAGGGTGATCCCTCTCCAGTTGTTGCAATCTTTGAGATCACCTTTCTTGCGGATCTTAACAATTATTCCCTTTTTCCATTGATCTGGGACAGTTTCTTCTTCCCATACTTTATTAAATAGTTCTTGCACCTGGCTAATAGTTGTATCATCAGCCGCTTTGAGCATTTCTGCAGTAATGTTGTCATCACCCGCTGCCTTATTGTTTATCAAGGAATGGATTGCCTCCTTGACCTCAGCTACACTTATCATTTCTTCGTTAATTGGTAGGAGCTGTTTCTTGCCTCTTCGTCAAACTTGAGTAGTACTGTTGGATCAGGTCTATTTAATATTTCTTCAAAATGTTCTGCCCATCTTTCCTTCTGCTCGGTATTTGATGTTAGAACTTTACCATCTTTACTCTTGATTGGGCCACCCTTTGAAACAAAAGTTCCAGTAAGTTATTTTAGTGTATTGTATAGCATTTTACTGTTTCCAGTCTTAGCTGCCTTTTCCCCTTCTTCGGCCAGTCGATTGACATATGCTTTTATCTCTTCTAGCCGCTCTTTTCACTTCCTTGTCTTTTAGTCTATATTCCTCTTTAGCTTGGATTTCATCTGTTGCATCCTTAGTATTAAATATCGCTAGTTTCATCTTTCTTCTTTCTTGAATACATTTCTAGGTGTCATCGCTTATCCAGGGTTTTCTGTCTTTCGTCTTTAATCCTGCGCTACTATTTGCTGCCCCCAATAGTGTGTCCTTTATCTTAGTCCATTTGTCTTCAATGTTCTGTTCATTTTCACCATTGAGTAACTCGAACCTATTCTTAAGTTCGAGCTGATATTTCTCTTTTACTTCTTTATTGTGTAGCCTTTGACTGTCTATTCGCAGTTGTTCTTTTTTAGTATGTTGAATTTTCAATTTCAGTTTCAATTTACCTATGCATAAATTATGATCACTTCCTACATCTGCCCCTCTGTATGCACGGACATCCAGCAATGATGTTCTAAATTGTGTATTTATGCACATATGGTCAATCTGATTCCTGGTCACTCCATCTGGTGAGTGTCAAGTAAGTTTATGAATTTCCTTATGTGGAAAGATGGTACCTCCAATTACTAAGTTTGACAGCATACATAACTCCGCCAGTCTTTCTCCATTCTCATTCATTGTGTTTATTCCTTGTTTTCCTATAGCTCTCTCTATCCCTACATTATCACTTCCAACCTTGGCATTAAAGTCCCCCATTACTACTAACAGATCATGTTTTTGGGTCTTGTTAATTTGATCTTGTAGTTGCTCATAAAATGTGTCTTTCTTATCATCGTCGGCCTCGTTTGTTGGTGCATAACACTGCAGTATTGTTATATTGACACGCCTGGTACTGAAGCGGGCTCTAATTATCCGACTCGAGATGGGTTCCCATTCTAACATGCTCTTTGCTACTCTAGGTGTCATCATTATACCCACTTCTTCAAAATGCTTACCATCTTCTCTCCTGAATATATGAAAGTTAATCCACTAACTACTCTTCTATCTGTTCCAGGCCATCTCACCTAACTTAACCCCAGTATGTCCAGCTCGTATCTCTTCATTTCTTCTGCAATTTGGGCTGATTTTGTAGCCGTGGCCATCGTTCTCACATTCCAAAATCCAATTTTAGTGTGTGTTTTTGAGCCAAGTAATGTACGAGTCGGGTTGCTGACTTCCGCAAAGCGGCTTTCATCAGCAACCGTCATTGATGCACCGCACACCACCTGGCTGGTCGGTTTACCGGTATGGCATCCTTTCTTATTAGCATATAGGATAGGCAAATTTGAATTTCGGCCAAAGTGTATGTATATTATACAAAAGGATACAAATGTACGCAGACGGGAAAATGTGATTTTACATGCAGAAAATCCTCACTTTAAAGTATTACATCTGGAGTTATACTGTAGCATTTTATCAACAATTCTGTTTTGTTAACATGGAGGCCGTGGGAACTAGGTCGTGCCAAACGTCTATTCTATAAATAGTTATGACGTATATGCTATAGTGAGTGATACGTCATGGAGTCTATGCGACGTTGAGATTATTTCTGCTTCGAACGCTTTATATCGACTACTTGTTAGCAACTCTGTCTGATTTGTATGTGATCTGAGCCTAAGAGTGATTGCACGTTTCGCCAGTTATGCGTCTACAAGTACGTCCGATTTCTGCGATGCTTTTTATTTACTAGGGTTGCTCCCTAGGTCCTACATCAGTCGCTTTTTACGACATGCTTTGTAGATCGCTGTAGTACTATTCTTTGCTTCCCTTGCGGGCCCGGCACCTTATGGACGGACGTAGAGATGAGGCGAGGGGTACTCACTTCACGTTCCGAAAATAATCAGTTCGAACACAATGTAAAGAAATCAGAATTTGGTCATAGATCTCAAGTCTCAATATGTTTGTGAGATCAAGTTCCGGCGTAGCTGCGGCGTAGATGTCTCTCTTTCTTCTTTCTTTCGTCCGCTTTCAACTCAGACGAAGTTTCATCTCTGAAACTGATTTTTGCGTGAAAATCCGTTTTTCCAATTTCTTACAATGGCAGCAGCGTGCACATTGTAAATTACTTACACTGGCAGCCGTGTGCTCAATGTACTCGTAATTAGTATTCCCTCGCCATACAGGCAGATTTTCTCCGACTTCAGAGGTACTCACGTTATCGTCCTGAGTAAGACCAGGGACTCGAACAAATGCCGGACAGTAGGTTCGAACCCGAGCTATGAGGCGTCTCACAGCTAGCAGGCCGAGCTACTATCAACTACTCTAGGCAGTCCCCCCAAGGCGTAGCTGCGGCGTAGATGTTAAGTGCTCGACTTTCATTCCAAAGGTACTCGGTTTTCCCCCTCGTGAGACATCGTGATATATTTCCAGAGGTCCGTGATCTAGTTCAAGTTCTTAGTTCTATCGGAGACGGACGATAAAACATAGGTCCCTTGTTCAAGACGAGCACGTAAAAGAACACATGACAGTTCAAAATCGAGAAAAACAGGCTGGAAAGCCGCTGCCCGAGTCAAATTCATTAGGAAAAAAACATTTCTACTAAATATTGTTACCATCTTCTAAATTACATCGGGGACCCTCGCCGGTGCTGTGGAGTTCGTGCATTGTCATTGAGATCTTCCTGTGTAGGAGAGAGAGATCGAAGCACATATGGTTACCCACCGATGTGCTATGATGATAGCCCCATCAATCAATCAATCAATCAAACAATCAGAGATAGGCGATAAAATATAAGTCTCGTTCTCAACTTGACAAAGTTAAAGAAAACTTGGTGTATTTCTCACGCGATCACCGCCCAGCCCTGATGTACCAGATCTCCCCATAAATTCTATTCATGTGGAAATCCGATTCATGCAGCCTTAGCATTGGTGTGTTTTACGTCACATCTTTAGCCCCATTTGGAGCTCTGGTGCTTATCCTTCGGCGATGTGTCCGGTTTCAGCCAGCGTTTACTCGGTTCGCTCTCCGTTCTGTAGCCATCTAGTGTGGATTTACGTTGTAGGGTAGCTAGCCCCACGGCCAACCTCATCTATCGCCTCTTACGAAATGCATGGCAGGTAACAGTGGTTCTCTTTTTTACACCCCAATTTGGGCCCCGGTAACCACTGAGGCGACTTGGTGTATTTGAAATGAATAAGATTATGCTCTCCTAGCAAACATAACAATCTACTGAATGCGAAATTGAACACAAATTCTAACAATAGTTTCATATTATTCAAACTTGCAACCGGTACTCTCACTGAAGCAGTGTAGTTTGTGTATTAAAGGAACCCTTTCATACCTCGTGGTATATAGGGCAATACAGTGTTAGGCCTGTATCGTTCATTGACAGTCGGCACACGATGGGTGATGTGGTCAGCATCACACCTGCCGCCTTTACTTTCCCAGAGCATGTCTGGTACCCAATTGAGCCTGGGTCGACCTAAGAGCCGTCGCGGTCGGGAAAAATTCCACACCCACTGCGGGAGTTGAACTCGGACCACTAGTCTTGAGAAGCGAGTTCACTAACAACTACGCTGTCGCGGCTCTCAGTTTGTGTATTGCCAGTGATATATCTTTATTCAAGAAAAATAGTGTTGTTTATAGTTATTTACCGAAGTTATGTTATGTTCATAGTTCATAGTTCATAAGTACGGTTCCAACTTCACTGCAACGGGTCACCCCATAATTGCTCCGTTCCTGTGCCAATGAATATTACACGAAATGCTAACAACTGTGAAACGTTTCCTGTGTGAACTAATTCCAGAATGAAACAGCCGCGTAACGCCACAAAAGAAACCTGCCCGCATAAAATGCATATGGCCGTCACTAATGTAGCAACACAAAACTGTTCATCACTTGAATTGCAATTCTTGTCAAAGGGGAACATCAATCATGACAAAATCCAGCTTTCTGCACTCGCAATATAACTGCATACGGCAGTTTGAGCCTGTTCGTCATAACCGCTGTCCGCCATTTTCTGAATACACACAACAAACGCACCGTTGACACAGCAAAAGCATTCCATGTAACAGTCATAGCTCACAGCGTTGCTCAAGCACTAACTCAGTAGCTCGGCACACGAAACCGGAAAATACCCGACCAAACATGGCGGAAATGCGCTAACAAAGTCGTGTTCAGAATCAAACAGATCTGACTATGAATGGCCTTTCCGCATTCCGCCATTGCTGGCCAGATTTTTTATGTTATGTTATTCGATCGACGTCAGGCACATTGGGCATTCCCATGCGTGCTCCGTCCTCCACTGCAACAGCCATCCCAAAGTAACCTGCTCACCATACCCATGAGAAGTTGATTAGTATATCTTCTCTCACTACCACGAAAACAACACTGTCTGGAATGTTCCAACTTAATTCCTAATTCTCGCAATCGTTCCAGTGCCTGAGACTCGCTCATATCACATAAGTCAGCATGTACTGCATTGATGACATCGGTTCTG
This sequence comes from Arion vulgaris, assembly GCA_020796225.1. Taxonomy (NCBI): domain Eukaryota; kingdom Metazoa; phylum Mollusca; class Gastropoda; order Stylommatophora; family Arionidae; genus Arion; species Arion vulgaris. The sequence continues at coordinate 5,712,279 of CM036757.1, forward strand.
TCCATACTTGTGCCAGTTTGAGTCAGGGCATTGTTTACAAGAAAGTCCGTACGTTCATTGCCCTGTACTCTAACATATCCAGGTGTGTACAGCCAGAGCCAACTTATAGGCCTTCGGACTCAGATAAGAATTATGGGAAATCAGACCACAACTACACCACGTGACCTCGTATTCCCAGTATTGCTGTATATAGACGAATTCATTTTTAAATCAACACAAAATGCTAACTCGAAGTTATATTATGCAACAAGTTAAGTTTAACAATAAAGAATATCAATATTATGAATATTTTTCACCAATAAATAATCATAGACTCACAGAAGTGACTAAAATTGCAAAAAAGCTTACAGTGTTATATATCAAACATCCATAATTTCAAGCCCTCATCTCTGATCTAGGTCATGGATTCCTCGGTCAGTTGCCTGGCCTAGTTATCAAGAGTTGGCTGTGGTACAGCCAAGTAAGCGTTTTGACGTGTGACCTCCGAACGATGTCCTCCCATTCCACGCGCAGACTTTCAGATTCCGTCCTTTAAACTTATCAAAGTGTGATGATGATGGTTTGATCAACCAATTATTAACCAATCAATAGAAACGGTGCAGCTGACCAATCAAAAGAAACGGTGCAGCTGACCAATCAATAGAAACGATGCAGCTGACCAATCAATAGAAACGGTGCAGCTGACCAATAAATAGAAACGGTGCAGCTGGGTTGATGTTTTCCCTCTTATACGGGGAATTACAACTTACACATGCACAACAGCAACATAATTCAACGTTGTAACAAGAAGATTTCATTTTGAAAACAAACTCCACAACAAAACAAACAAACAATAATCTCTTCCACACACGAAGATATCCAACAGGAAATAGATATATATTCTTCCACACACAAAGATATCCAACAGGAAATAGATATATATTCTTCCACACACGAAGATATCCAACAGGAATTATATATATATTCTTCCACACACGAAGATATCCAACAGGAAATAGATATATATTCTTCCACACACAAAGATATCCAACAGGAAATAGATATATATTCTTCCACACACGAAGATATCCAACAGGAATTATATATATATTCTTCCACACACAAAGATATCCAACAGGAAATAGATATATATTCTTCCACACACGAAGATATCCAACAGGAAATAGATATATATTCTTCCACACACAAAGATATCCAACAGGAAATAGATATATATTCTTCCACACACGAAGATATCCAACAGGAAATAGATATATATTCTTCCACACACGAAGATATCCAACAGGAAATAGATATATATTCTTCCACCCCGAAGATATCCAACAGGAAATAGATATATATTCTTCCACACACGAAGATATCCAACAGGAAATAGATATATATTCTTCCACACACGAAGATATCCAACAGGAAATAGATATATATTCTTCCACACACGAAGATATCCAACAGGAAATATATATATATTCTTCCACACACGAAGATATCCAACAGGAAATAGATATATATTCTTCCACACACAAAGATATCCAACAGGAAATAGATATATATTCTTCCACACACGAAGATATCCAACAGGAAATATATATATATTCTTCCACACACGAAGATATCCAACAGGAAATAGATATATATTCTTCCACACACAAAGATATCCAACAGGAAATAGATATATATTCTTCCACACACGAAGATATCCAACAGGAATTATATATATATTCTTCCACACACAAAGATATCCAACAGGAAATAGATATATATTCTTCCACACACGAAGATATCCAACAGGAAATAGATATATATTCTTCCACACACGAAGATATCCAACAGGAAATATATATATATTTTTCCCACACACGAAGATATCCAACAGGAAATAGATATATATTCTTCCACACACAAAGATATCCAACAGGAAATAGATATATATTCTTCCACACACGAAGATATCCAACAGGAATTATATATATATTCTTCCACACACAAAGATATCCAACAGGAAATAGATATATATTCTTCCACAATATGAAGATACCCAACAGAATTATATATATATTTTTCCCACAACGAAGATATCCAACGGAAATGATATATATTCTTCACACAAAAGATATCAAAGAAATAGATATATATTCTTAACACCGAAGATATCCAACAGGAATTATATAATATTCTTCCACACACAAAGATATCAACAGAAATAGATATATTCTTCCACACACGAAGATATCCAACAGGAAATAGATATATATTCTTCCACACCAAAGATATCCAACAGGAAATATATATATATTCTTCACACGAAGATATCAACAGGAAATAGATATATATTCTTCCACACACGAGATATTCCAACAGGAAATAGATATATATTTCACACGAAGATATCCAACAGAAATATATATAATTCTTCCACACACAAGATATCAACAGCAATATATATATATATTCTTCCACACACGAAGATATCCAACAGGAAATATATATATATATATTTCTTACACACGAAGATATCCAACAGAAATAGATAATATATATATTCTTACACACGAAGATACCCAACAGAAATAGATATATATATATATCTTCACACAACGAAGATATCCAACAGGAAATAGATATATATATATTCTTCCACACACGAAGATATCCAACAGGAAATAGATATATATTCTTCCACACACGAAGATATCCAACAGCAATTATATATATATTCTTCCACACACGAAGATATCCAACAGCAAATATATAAATATATATATATATATATATATATATAAGAAGAATTAACATTGCCAATGACATAAATGGATCTGAACGTCATCAAGATACAACAAATTAAATGATTCGGCTACATAAGCAATTACCAAGAGACAGGGCGTCTCAAAGAGAAATGCTTCCTCGATACAATGGTTACAAAGCAAAAGGCCGGCCACGCAAAAGATGGATCTTAGAAAGACTGAGGCAGTGAAAAACACTATTTATGAAGCGCACACAAAAGCCTGTTCTAGAAATCTCTTCTTATCGTGACACTGTGGTGCAAGAGAAAATAAGTTCAGATAAATACATATAAAAGTTAAAAAAGTAAAGGAACCCTTTCATACTCGTGGTATATAGGTCAATACAGTGTTAGTCCTGTATTTTTCATTGACCGATCACTTTCACTTTCCCAGAGCATGTCTGGTACCCAGTTGAGGCTGGGTCGACCTGAGAGTCGTCGCGGTCGGGAAAAATTCCAGCGCATTGCGGGAGCTGAACCCAGACCACCAGCCTTGCGAAGCGGTTCACTAACAAAAAAACAGCTCTCAAATAGACCATATACAGAGAACAAATATTTCCAAGAACACATGAAGACGACACGCTAAAACTATTGAGAAAGATAAGGATACATGTTCTTGTTGCATATAGACAACACGAGCTAGTGGTTCTCAAACTGTAATGAAATATTACCCATTGATATAGCAAATAATAAGTAAATGAACCATTTTTCTGACCATGATCTAGATTGAGGAAAATAGTGTTAGATCTGTATTTTACATTGATCAACGGTACACGATAGGGGTTGTGGTCACGTAGGGCTGTGGTCACGTAGGGGTTGTGGTCACGTAGGGGTTGTGGTCAGCATCACGTCGGTCGCCTTTACTTCCCATTTCTTTCCCTGTGCCCAATTAAAGCTGGTTCGACCTAGAGTCGGAAACAATTCTACTCCCACTGTAGTATTGAACCCAGATAACTCACACAAGAAGCGAGTACACTAATCACTACGCGATCACGGCTCCCATCTCTTGATAATATAGAAGTTAATTCCATTCTCTTTGTTCTCTCTCTTTCTCTCTCTCTTTCTCTCTCTTTCTCTTTACTTACCTTTGTAATCCCGTTTTTTAAACGATGACATTTGATTTTTTTTCCCGATCCAGAAGCTATTGAGCTTTTCAGCTCTTCGGCTCGGTGCCATGGACATCGTAACCCTTTGGTTTGGTGCCACGAACACCGTAAATCTGGGGCTTTTTCTGCCATCCCGCGGAATTGAACCCGCACACACAGAGGATAGTCACCCGTAGTCCAACGCGCTACGAACACGCTGTGCAGACGGACAAACGATGACATTAAGAACGACATACAAAAGTCTTGACCACTTTGCTATAGAGACATCACCATCCCTCCACCTCCTCCCAAGACCATCGTGTGCGTTTTCTGTTGTAATTTTCGTTCGCATCTTGTATCTTTCCGTGCACTCAATGTCTTCCTCTGCAAGTTCCTACCTCCCCCCTGCTCAGAAGTTGCTAACACTTCCTACACAAATGCACCACAACTGAAACAGTCTTGTAATTCTGCTGTCATTGCCTCAGGTCGCAGAGCACACATTTAGATGAATACTGTAATGGAAAACTAAACTTAACTGATGATGTCTTAAAAGAAATCTATGAATGGTGGTGGCTGTTGTTGTTGTTGTCGTTGATGTAGTTAGTATGCCCTCTAGAGGAGAGATTTGGTATTGGCAAGCATATACAGGTTTGCATATCAAAATCGGGAAGTATTGACAATGTGAAGATAAATGGAATACATACAGGGTGTTCAAGATAATTGCAGCCCCATTGACAATTCGAAAGTTGCCAGGTACAAATTGAGTTGTGTTTATTTACTATTTAAACCGGTTCTTGACTAGCTCGTCCTACGTCACATTTGTTCATCGCCCCTTCCCGCACTACAATTACACACCGTCACACAACCTTGACCTATACTACGTCATAACTGAACCTTCCCATTTCCATACATATATGCCAGATTAGCTCCATTCACGGGCTGCTTTTAAGTTACCCGGTATAGATTTCTTCTTCTTTGCGTTCGGTTTCGTATGCTCGTCTAAACCATGAGAAAGCTTGCCTCTATGAAGCTGCATGTCAGTTGGAGTTTCTCGAGAGTTCCCATAGCTTGGTCTGTATGCTTTGTTCATGAGGCCATGTTTCATTTCGTTGGTGTATGTATGATGGACATGACTGCAGGATGTGCTCTGGAATCTGTGTTTCTGTCTGGCATGTACACTGTGCAGTCTGAGCAGGCTTTATTCTGTGCACGTGATAGCTGAGCCTGAATATATAATTTCCCGTAGACGTTTCAGACCTTATGGTATGAGACGCCTGTACCTCCATGTTTCTAGACTGTAGTATGTTGTAGTAACGTAGAGGGAACAAAGGAAGGAAGAGAGGAAGGTAGGAAGGAAGGTAGGAAGAAATGAAGGAAGGAAAAAATGAAGGGAGGGAGGGAGGAAGGGAGGAAGGAAGAACGGAGGGAGGGAGGAAGGAAGTAAGGAAGAAAGAGAGGAAGTAAGGAAGAAAGAGAGGAAGGGAGGAAGGAAGGGAGGGAGGAAGGAAGGAAGGGAGGAAGGAAGGAAGGGAGGGAGGAAGGAAGGGAGGAAGGAAGGAAGGGAGGGAGGGAGGGAGGGAGGGAGGGAGGGAGGAAGAGAGGAAGGGAGGGAGGGAGGAAGGGAGGAAGGAAGGAAGGAAGGGAGGAAGGGAGGGAGGAAGGGAGGGAGGGAGGGAGGGAGGGAAGGAGGAAGGGATGGAGGAAGGAAGTGAGGAGGGAAGGAAGGAAGGAAGAAAGGAAGGAAGGAAGGAAGGAAGGAAGGAAAGAGGGAAGGAAGGAAGGAAGGAAGGAAGGAAGGAAGGAAGGAAGGAAGGAAGGAAGGAAGGAAGGAAGGAAGGAAGGAAGGAAGGAAGGAAGGAAGGAAGGAAGGAAGGAAGGAAGGAAGGAAGGAAGGAAGGAAGGAAGGAAGGAAGGAAGGAAGGACAGCTAAATGAATAGATAGAATGTAAACCTGACCCCCCAAAAGTGCAGTACTGAAAACGGAAGTTGTAAGGTGAAATGCAGATGTAGTGCAGATTGAATGTAAACGGTGAGAACACGGAACAGACGACCTTTGTCAGATGCAAGAAACAAGAAGTAACATCTAATATAGTACAGATGTCAAGTGGTTTGTACCTAACAATACTTGCTGCTACTATATTTTTGTCTTTCTTTCTACCGCTTTCATGGTCTACAAGTGATTGACTTCATTGCACCAGGTTTTATCCCATACAGCTCGGTCCCTCTCTGCAGAAATAGCACGCCACCTGCGGAGAGTATTACACAAAGTACGAACTCCGTAGCTCTGGCAACAGCACTAGAGGTCTCTGGAAAAATGCATCCGTGAATAGAACGGTCAGAATTTGAACACACGACCTTCGTAACGCAAGGTGAAAGTTTAACCACTTAGACACAGAGATCTCCCAACTTGACCTCGGCTGCATAGTTTTACTTATATCGATCATAATTGTTAAGTCAGCGTAGCAACCTTTAGTGCATAGATTCCCAAACTTTATCGGCCCACCGCCCACTTTGCACGACATAAACTTTGTAACGCCCCCACCGCCCACTTTGCACGACATAAACTTTGTAACGCCCCACCGCCCACTTTGCACGACATAAACTTTGTAACGCCCCTCACCATTATAACAGTTTGCCAACGCGCCCCCACCATAAATATATACATGCTCTATTTTCAATTTGACATAGAAAATTGATATATATTTCTGTAATACATGATCAATTTTCAAATGATTATATACATATAATAGAAAAATAATGACAAAATGGATCGTGTAAGATGGGCATAAGATGAATTAAAATACAGAATCCAACTTTTTTATGATTATTCAATCGCAAAATCACGAAAAAAACTGTCCCAAAATGCCACTATCGCTCTCCTGGAAGGCCAGCGCCCACTGGAGGTGGGGGAGGGGGTATGGTACGCCCACTTTGGGAACCCATGCTCTAGTGCAAATTAGTGCAAATAGATGTTGGTTTGGGAAATACCGTTTGCCATAATGAGAGTGTGCAATATAATATTGTATTATGGGACATTACTGACGGACTGACTTACTGACAGACTGGCGGACTGACTGACTTACTGACGGAGTGACGGACTGATTGGCTGACTAACTAACTGACTGACGGACTGACTGGCTGACTGACTGGCTGACTGACGGACTGACTGACTGACGGACTGACTGGCTGACTGACGGACTGACCTGGCGCTGACGCCTGACCTGACGGACTGACTAACGACGACTGACGGCGACGACTGGCTGACGGACTGACTGGCTGAATGACGGACTGACTGGCTGACTGACGGACTGACTGGCTGACTGACGGACTGACTTACTGACGGACTGACTGAGTGACTGACTGAGTGAATGACTGGCTGACTTACTGACTGACGGACTGACTGACTTACTGACTGACGGACTAACTGTTTTACTGACTGACGGACTGACTGACTGACGGACTGACTGACTTACTGACTGACAAACTGACTGACTGACTGATTTACTGACTGACTGACAGGCGCACCAATCTATAAATCAGAAGGGAACTGTGGAAGAAATGTGTAATACGTGTTCAAGTTGGTGAGCGTTCGAATGTGCGCTTCTAACACCTGCGCGTGTCCGTTGAGTTTGAATATTTTGTCTATGCGAGGGGGAATATAAAGCGAAGGGATGATGATGGGAGGGGGGGTGTCATTTATGATATCAACTAAATGTATTATTAGTCTGGTAATAGTAGTAGTTAGCGCTAATAGAAGTAGGGCAAGGCCTAGACATACCTGGAGAAGAGAACTGGAGACTGATATGAAAGGCATAGTTAAAACATGGACAGAATTGGAAGGGTTGGCAGGAGAGAGGAAGAGCTGGAAGAAGTTTGTTGAAGACTTGTGCACCGTTGGTAGTTGAAAGGGGAAAAAATAAGTACTAATATTAGTAGTAGTAGTAGTAGTAGTAGTAGTAGTAGTAGTAGCAGTAGTAGTAGTAGTAGTAGTAGTAAAGTAGCGTAGTAGTAGTAGTAGCATAGTAGTAGTAGTAGTAGTAGTAGTAGTAGCTAGTAGTAGTAAGTAGCAGAGTAGTAGTAGTAGTAGTAAAGTAGCGATAGTGAGTAGTAGTAGCAGTATAGAGAGGCGAGTAGTAGAGTAGCGATAGTAGTAGTAGTAGTAGAGAAGAGAAGTAGCGATAGTACAGTAGTAGTAGTAGTGCGATAGTAGTAGTGAGAGCAGTAGTAGGTAGTAGTAGTAGTAGTGAGTAGTAGTAGTAGCAGTAGCGATAGTAGGTAGTAGTAGTAGTAGGTAGCAAGTAGTAGAAGTATAGCGATAGTAGTAGTAGTAGTAGCAGTGTAGGTAGAGTAAAGTAGCGATGAGTAGTAGTAGTAGTAGCGAGTAGTAAGTAGCGATAGTAGTAGTAGAGTAGCGATAAGTAGTAGAAGTAGGTAGTAGTAGTAGAGTAGAAGTAGCGATAGAGTAGTAGTAGTAGAGTAGCAGAAGTAGTAGTATAGTAGTAGTAGTAGAGTAGTAGTAGTAAAGAGCGAGTAAAGTAGTAGTCAGAGTAGCGATAGTAGAGTAGGTAGTAGTAGTAGCAGTAGTAGTAGAAGTAGCGATAGTAGTAGAGTAGTAGTGAGAAGTAGCGATAGTAGAGTAGTAGTAGAGTAGTAGAGAAGTAGGTGAGTAGTAGTAGTAGTAGAGTAGAGTAGTAGGTAGAGTAGTAGTAGAGTAGTGTAGTAGAAGTAGCGATAGTAGAGTAGATAAGTAGTAGTAGTAGTAGAGTAGCGATAGTAGAGTAGTAGTAGTAGAGTAGCATAAGTAGTAGTAGTAGAGTAGAGTAGAGTAGCGATATGAGTAGAGTAGTAGAAGCGATAGATAGTAGAGTAGTAGTAGAGTAGTAAGTAGCGAGTAGTAGTAGTAGTAGAATAGCGTAGTAGTAGTAGAGTATTAGTAATGAAGTAACGGTAGTAGTAGTAGTAGTAGAAGTGCTAAGTGGTAGTAGCAGTAGTAGAATGCATAGTAAGTAGTAGTAGTAAGTAAGTCATGTAGTAGTGAAGTAGCAGTGTAGTAGAGTAGTATGCAGTCGTAGTGTAGTAGAGTAGTAAGAAGGTAGGTAGTGTAGAAGGGTACGTAGTAGTAAGTATCTCTAGTTCTGGAAACACATTGCAACTGTAACGTAGTAGTAGTAGGAGTAAGTCTCTCAGTTCTGTGAAACACATTGCAACTGTGTGGCTGAATAGGTACTTCGCAGTTCCGTGTATTGATCACGTGAACGATTAGTAAGAAAGGGAAGGGGTGGGGTAGGAGGGTCCATGCCGTAGTCACGAAGTATCCTAGTTTGAATCCTTCTTCTTATTCATGTGTTCGTCCGCTATCAATTCAGACGTAGTCAATGCGCTTGGTTTATCGCTTATGGCTGAATATTGCGTGAAGGCATGCTTTCCTTATTAGCAGTGTCCTACCGCCTTACAGGCGCGCCTTCTCCGACTCCAGAGGTTCTAGATTGCATTTTATAGCCTGGTTTAATGTAACATTCAATAACTCGGACAGAACAATGAATGAGTCCTTTATTCGCAAGTCTATTTTTGCATCTTCTCTCCCCTCACACTCTCCCCCGTCCCTTATTACACCCTCATTAAATGAGTCCTCAAGTTTGAAAATCGACACTCCAGGTTTAGACAGACTTGTCAAGTGGAGAAGAAAGCGACACAGTCTTTGTCCCAAGTCTCAATAGAAGAGAATTACGGCGTCGCCTGTGCGAATGTACCAGTCCTGATGTTTCTTACTTAAGTTCAAACTATACGCTAGGAGTTAGGCTTCATGTTTCTATTATTATTGATTACATATCAGCGCGATTATAGGATGGGGTAGGCCCCCCCACCACCACTTCTTTCTTGCCAACCATGCACGTGATCTGTACACTTAAACTGGTGTTATGTTATGCGCACACTGCGACGGGTTTTAAATTGAGCCAAAGACAATCAACAGGGGTGTCCGATAGGCGGGGACTTAGTCATAATCTGTCGCTTGTTTGGTGGCCTCTACGTGTTTCTCTGACAGGACCCCCCATTTTCTGCACGTCTTTCAGTCACTCCCCCCACAATAAAGTGAGCATTTCCTGGTCAATTCTAGCTATCTGCGCAAGGCACTTTTTGAAGAACCGTTTTGTTTGTCAAGCTCGTAATGTTAGGCAAATAATCTTGGCCGAGGACCGCCCGAGGTTTTTATAAAACTTCACACGGCTTGTTCACAAGCGGTCACGTTGGTCGCTTCTATAATTATCAGCACTCCACGATTTGACAACAGCGGATCAGTGATAGTAAATCATTTAGTGCTAGTTATCCAACTTCGCCTTACAGCGGGATTTCACCACGACGTTTTCATTTCTCAAATATTGTGTTGTTAGGACGGCCTCACCCCTGTTTCTTCAGCCATCACTGTGCACTCACTTCACACGCGCCATCTGGAATCTTGTTTCGACATACGTATATGCACGATACATAAATACATTTATTCGCTTCCTCAGTTTGACGGAATATGTACAGACACATGGCCTGTGTGCCTACTAACTTTGATGCGAGTTAGCCTGACTCGGCCTACAGGCTCTGCTGTGTACAACCGATAGCGTGCGACATCGTAGGCTTGTTTCCTGCAAGCATCAATCAATCGGTCGGCTCATCATTGGATGACTGGCAATTACCACGTTAAGTACTTCTTACTACGCAAGCAATATTTTCCCCTTTTTACGTCGCGGATCAGATAGACAAGGTTACAGCACAAATAGATGTTTTAATAATACAGACTTATCATCGCCGTTTAATCATTACTGTTTCCGCTGTTTATTAAACAAGTTGTTAATTCCGTTGTTAAATTTCTGAACGCGCCAGGAAGTTATAAACATAGAAAAGGAAATTTTACTAACTTCTGCTTTTGACTATTTTTACTTTAAACGTCCTGTTCAGGAATTGTTCAGTTTCGTGCAGCTCATACTTTCTGAGGTAGAAGGAAAGAGATCGTTACCAGTTTTCAAGTTACGGTGTCGCTATGAGAAAGAGAACACGACGCGGTAGAGGACGAGGGAGAAGAGCGGCATCGTTTATGGAAGTGCTACCAGGAGGGGACATTGACTTCACTGTAATCCCGAGCCCTGTTCTGAGTGAAGACACTGAGATTGACGATAGTGTTGAGCCGACGACAGAACAACGAGAACAGATAGACGACCACGAGGGAGTAACTACTGACGGCGCCGTAAATTCTTACTCGTCTGAAACTATTGACGTCAACATTAACCAGATCACCTCAGATTCACTTTCTCTCACGATACCCAGTCCACCATGCTACCTCAACAGCACTACTGTTAGCAGTAGTAGTGATAGTAGCCTTGACGGAGACGGTACCTCGGATACTGGGGAAAATGAACAGATGCACACCGGCTTCATGCAGACAGGTCCGAAAAGTTATCGTGTTGGAAGCACAGTTGTAAACTTGAACAACTGTTCTGAGGAAGACGTCACTCCAGAGTTCCGTCAGAACGATATCTGCTTTCACGTAGAATGTGGCGACAACAAAGCATTGATGTACTTGTCCAAACTCTACCAGGGCAGTAAGGGCAAGTGTATAGAACTGGACGGCAAATGGTTCACACCCAACGGATTCCAGGCAATTTCTGGCCGTGAAGTCTGCCAAGGACTGGAAGAGATCAATCCGCCATCATGGCCGGAGTCTGAAGCTGCTGCTCAGTAAGAACGTTCTGGATGTTCATCCAACCGCCTGCAGATGTGACTCCTGTAGTCAGCTTCAACAGCTGGTAAGTCAATGTGTCGTGCTCTTAACATCATGTCTGTCTATGTGTTTGTATGTCTGTACACTTCACGTGCTTCTGGTCACTTTACTTCTCTGAAACTTCTCAATCTCTCACTTTCCATTTCAATCTCTCCCTTTACATTTAATTGAATCAACAGTTGGCAATTGTTTCTGTTTGCTATTCCCCTACTGTTACACATCATATAATTTCATTCACCTTACAAACCACCTTCAACATATCTCTTAACTCACTTTTTAAACATATATACTCCCATTCGTGCTTGAGTGTATCTTTTCTGTTCTCATTTTGTATTCTTGTTATTTTATATTCTTTCTTGATAAAGACTTTTGATCGAAACGTCGCTATTGCTGTTTTTGTGCTTGTAAAACTATATAACTTATATACCTTTGGTACACCTCATTTTTCCAATACTCTATTTGCTGCTTTAGTCTCTCGCTCTCCTTTCTCTCTCTCTCTCTCTCCATATATATATATATATTCGTCTCGTACCGTTATACATTACATAGGAGCCGCAAATAATTTCTCCATATCGCTCTATCCTGAGCAACTCGCACAATCTCTTTTATATCATTTAGTCTATATATATATATATATATATATATGTACTGGGGCCACAGGCGCAATAATGTAAGGATATACAGTGGTGCCAGGGTCAGTGAGGTGACACTGATCAAGATCCTACCCCACCTCCAAGTGGTGGCCCTGGTAACAAGACTCATGTCTGGCTAAGGATAGGGATAGAAGGAGAGCTACTTGGAATTGATGGAAGGGTAGGTGCATACATGTCTGATATGAGATCTGATCGCAATATAGACGATGAGAATCTCAGCACATACACATACACGTCTCTCCTGTCCAATAATGAGTCCAAGATGATTCATCATACAAATTGGACGCCCGTGTGGTTACCGGGACCCAAATTCGGGGTAAATAATGGAACCATCAATATCTATCATATGCCGTACACGGCGAAAGTGGAGGTTTGGCGTGGGATTAGCTACCCCATCCAGTAAAAATGCTCAGCATACAACCACAACCAAGTGCACGAGAGCTAACAAGGGGACCTATGCTTCCTTTGGAGCGAAGGGTAAAAGAAGAAGAAGAATAATATATGTACTATATTTACTCATACACTTCAACATATTCCGATTATTTCTCTCCAATAACTAACTCCTTTAAGCTTTATAATGACAGAAACTATCGCTATTAATTATGGAAAAAAAAACTCACTGCACTTAACAACGGTTGACATATATATAATAGGGCTGGAATAAACTGGAACGACAGCTGCTGCTTGTATGTTAATGCGCCTCTCGGGAATATATTTATTAATTGACTTGGTTTAACATAACCTAGTTGTTAGGTGGAACCCGCCATCTTTCTTCCACTTCTGCTGAATTTAGTATAATCGTGTTTATTTCTAATGATAAAATGTCTTCTAAAATATGTACGAGTTCTGGTGGTTGTACGGTGATACATTTTAATGTATTGTTTTAAGAAATAATCAGGCGATACGATGATGATAATGATAATAACAAAAAAGAAATGTTATCATTAAGTCTATAAATATATTAACACAACAGTTATAAGACCCCACTAATGAAGAGTTTCAACAACTGTATATACAATATGGCTGAACACGAAGTGACATGACCTCTTGCAAAAGTGCACTAAAACAAAGAGGCGAAACAAATATTGTCTTAATCTATAAGGACCGGCCTAGTACATATAGTATATGTGCGTGTATGTAAGATGATACTACACCCTACTTAAACTGGAGAATCATGGCGGAGCTCGTTGATGAAGCGTGATAGCTGGTTTTAGTTAGTCGTCACTGAGTACGGCAGACATTTTGAAACTTCAAATTTGAGCAATCTACGGCGCCGTAAATTGTGGTTACTACCAACAATAAGAGGCAATATTTCGAGTTTATCAGCTTGTATATTGTTGATATATGGTTTTAAACCATTTACAAACGATTCTAATGATTTATTATAAAAGTTTGACACCATCTACTACAAGTGTGTACATATCAATATGTCTTTGTCCTTTGTTTGTTTTCAAATGTAGGTTAACAACGCAATTTGATTGTGGATAAAAACGAATTTTCTCAATTATAGCAAGGAGATCACAATAAAATATTTTAGAAAATAGTCGAGATAGAGTTGTCATGAAAATAGAACTTGCTCAACATTGGATTTCATATAGGAAGGAGGTAGCTAATATTGCAATATCTTTCAACGGTAATATCTCGAACAAATAGTAAGGTCAAGAAATGTATATAAGAGTTTCGTTGTATAGCTTAGCTTAATTTCAGATCTCCACTCTATTGACTTATGGTTTATGTGGCCAACTGGTTAAGTCATTGCATTGTGTTTCAAAGGTCGTGGGTTCTAATCCGTTCTGTTCACGAGCACATTTTTTTTCAGAGATCTCTAGGATTTTCCCCCAAGTTACGGAGTTCGTGGCTTGTGCATTACTCTCTGCAGATACCCAGACATATTGGATAAAACCCGGCGCAATGAAATCAATCTTTGTTTCATTTAGACTAGACTCCCTACTTTGTTGCTAAATTTGTAATGAACCAAGACATGAGATCGCCATGTATTTCTCCGTTTGCTTTCGCATGTTGTACTTTTCTTATTTCGTTCTTTTGTGGTCACACTGTTATCGGGTTGTTGCCCAGTGCACAGCCAACTCTAGATAACTAGGCCAGACAATTGACCGGGGATTCCCTGACCTAGATCAGAAAAGGGGCTGGAAATTACAGATGTTTGATAGAACACTGCATGCTTTTTTGCAATTTTACTCAATTCTGTGAGTCTATGGTTATTTATCGGTGAAACATATTCATAATATTGATATTCCTTATTGTTAAACTTAACTTGTTGCATAATATAACTTCGATTTAGCATTTTGTGTTGATTTTAAAATGAATTCGTCTATATATACCAATACTGGAATGCGAGGTCACGTGGTGTAGTTGTGGTCTGATTTCCCATAATTCTTACCTGAGTCCGAAGGCCCATAAGTTTATAGTTGGTTCTGCCCAGTGTCATGCTTTTCTGTTTTTGTGTTACGCTGCTTTGTTTTTGTCTATTTGGCTTAAATAATATAATCCTTATTTGGCTTAAATAATAATAATAATTCCTCTCGTATCGTTATACGTTACATAGGGCCTGCTAGTAATTTCTCCATAACGCTCTATCCTGGGCAACTCGTTCAATCTCCTCCATGGAACTGAGACCGATATTTCCTGCCTCTCTCAGCAAAGTTCGTTTCAGGGTCTCCTTAGGTCGACCTCTCTTTCTTGAACCCTTTGCATCCCACTTCAATGCCTGCTTTGATATTCGTTGATCATTTCTCCCCAAGGTGTGCCCAACATATCTCCATCTTCTCTTTCTTATAATAGTTGTCACTAGTGGTTGACCAGACATGTCTCTGATTTCATCACTTCTCCTGAATTCATTCCATTTTAAATTCATTATTTTTCGCAGACATCTATTTTCAAATGCATTCAACTTGCTTTCTATATCTTTAGTCATTTTCCAACTCTCGCTAGCATATGTTAGGATTGATACAACATTTGAATTGAAAATTCGTAATTTAGATTTAATACTATATAACTTGCAGTTCCATATTTTATTTAGACTTTTAAAAGCTGATGTTGCTTTGCCAATTCGTATCATAATTTCTTTTTTAACATTTCCTGTGCAATCAAAATTGCTACCTAAATAGGTGAACTGCTCTGTTTTTTTATCATTTTAGATTCCAGTGTGATATCTGCATTACTTGTCATAGGTGTCTTGGTTGTCTATTTGGCTTGGGTGATAGTTATTTTTTTGGAGAGGTTTCTGCTATGCCCCATAACCATCGTTTTTGTGGTCTTCCTCTTGCCTTCTTTCCTGATGTTCTGTTGTAGAAGACTCTGTATACTGTGGAGTTTGCTTGCATTCTTATTAAGTGGCCGAACCTCTTCATTTTTGTTTCTCAATCTATTTCAAGCAAAGTTATGTCTCAACTTTCTCTCTTCTGCCTATGTTGGTGACGTCTTTTTTAGTGTTTTTGGTAAATTATGGTAAACATCTCATTTAAAATGTAGTTATTTTTTTTGACTGTGCTTAGTTTATTGTCTATACATCACAGAGTACGCATGAAAATGTTGTACAAGTATTAACAGATGTTCGGTTGCAGTGGCGGCTCGTTATTAAGGGCCAGTGGGGCCGGACCCATCCAACAATAATGTATAACGTGTATTTATTATTTTATAAAATAAAATATAGCAACCAAAAACCATGATTTATCCGGGGAAAAATGTCTGGCCCCACCAACAAAACTGAGCACGAGCCGCCACTGTTCGGTTGTCAAGAAGCTCGTTCTACTTAGGTATTTCAGCTTCCGTACATAGTTTTACTAGTCTTCTCTTGTATCGATAATAATACCACACGGTACACATATCTGTGGTTTCAAACTGTAATCTCTTTAATGGTCTCAGTTTTTTTTTGGCAGGGGCGGCTCGTCATTGGAGCCGGGCCAAACAATAATGATCACGCGCCGCCACGGGTCGCTGTATCCTTCTCGCAGCCGGAAACTTATAACAGGATGCCGAGTGGAGAGATGATTATTGCTATCATTTTTTATCTTATCTGGGTGATCCCGTTCCCATGTTGTTCTAAGAATCGCTTCAAAAGTGTCAATATATTCAATATTGTTTCTTGTATAAATTTTAGTCTTTTCTAACTCACACAGTGTCATACAGTTTTCTGTACAGTGTTATTAGACCAGTGAGTTTGTCTCAGTATATCATACTCGGAGCAGTCTTGAATAACGTGCTCTGCAGTCTGAGGTTACCATCGGGAAGAAAGTTCTGCTCATGCAGACTATTTGATGATGAAGATTGAAGCCATGTTCAACCAGAGCCAGGCTGTGGTTCAACCTAAGGGAAAATCTGTTTTTGGTTATATCAGGGCGTGTAGGTCAACAAACATCAAAAATGAATTAATTCTTTGCGGAGGATTCGATACTTATTGAAACGCCCGGCAAACGGATTAACTGTTTAGTCACAGAGGTTCCCAAACAGCCCCATTACTTCTTATTATCTTCCGCCATTTTCTTGTGTATACAAGTGTTAGGAGAGCTTAGAAAGGACATTAGTGATGGATATAACCAGTGGCGGCTCGTAGGCATTTTTCTTGGTGGGGCCAGACACAAATTTTCCTGAAAAATCATGGTTTTTTGAGTATTTACTATTATTTATCTATTCCGGGAAGTTTCCCCCTTTTCGATTATTGGTGGGGCCAGGCCACAATGGCCCTTAATGACAAGCCGCCCCTGGATATAACACAGAATGAGAAGGCTGACCGGAAACATTGCAAGACTGGTAATGTTTTGGAAGCCGCCGGGAAAAATGAGTATTGAAAGGCCAAGAAATACCTGAAGAAGATAGATAGAGACTGATATTAGAAGGATAGGCCAGACGTGGACAGAATTGGAAGGGATCGCAAGAGAGAGGAATGACTGGAATATGTTTGCTGAAAACTTGTGCTCCGTTGGGAGTTGAAAAGTGAAGAAGTGTTGGCGGAATGTAGTGACCTTGTGTGTGCTTATTCTAAGGCACTTTGTAATTCATTTTCTCAAGGCTGTTCTTGATGCCGTCGCTCAATCTTTTACGTGCTTGGTCTTCCTCTTGCTCTGTACTCTAGATACTTTTTCTGTGTGGCTCTCTGTTGTAGACGATACCAGAGTATTCTTATCAGGTGTCCAAACCATTTAAATCTGTTGTTATTTTATGAATTACATGACTGGTTTCACATCCAGTCTTCTACGGATTTCTTCAAATTCAGAAATCCTAACCTCAGTAGTCGGAGGTGGTACCACCCATGTGGTGCCGGGGCCCGCAAGGGAAGCAAAGAATAGTACCACTGCAAACTACAATGCATGTCATAAGAGGCGACTGATGTAGGCCTTAGGGATGCTACCCTAGTAAATAAAAAACAGCGCAGAAATCGGATGTGCTGGTCTACTTGTAGGTGCATAACTGGCACAACGTACACTCGCTCTTAGGCTCAGATCACATACAGATCACACGCAGAGTGGTTAACAAGGGGTCGATATGGAGCGGCGTTCGAAGAAGAAGAAGAAGAGGAGATGGTACGCCTGTATGGTGATGGGCACTAATGAAAAGGAAAGCAGATCTTCAGAAATTCAGTCAGAAGCACAATACCGGAGGCAACCTGACTACTACTGAAATCATAGCGAACGAGCCCAAGAAGAAGAACATTCTATTAGATCATTTTTGCATTTCAATGCAACCACTTATCGTCACATACAAAATATTAAACAACACAAGAATGTGTCAGTGATGTGTGATATTTGAACAGTCCAGCTGTTTATCAAGAAATATATTTCGTTTGCACACAGTTCACAGTTTTTTGTTTTTTGGGGTTTTTTCCGATTCAGAAGCACTTTAGCTTTTCAGCTCTTCGGCTCGGTGCCATGGACATCGTAACCCTTCGGTTCGGTGCCACGAACACCGTAAATCTGGGGAATCTGTGGCTTTTTCTGCCATCCCGCGGAATTGAACCCGCACACACAGAGGGATAGTCACCCGTAGTCCAACGCGCAACGAACACGCTGGGCAGACAGGCCAGTTCACAGTTAAAAATCTCCACTATCACGTGTAACCTTCTACGACAATTTTTATTTCGATTGTCTCCCTTTGCATTTGGATAATTTACTGACAAAGTTGTATTTGTTTCTCTTGTAAAAAATAACTGAATTCAGTTCTTGTTTTGTAAAATCTAGGACAGTATCACTTTCCGCAGCGCACTGTGTGGATGGATGGATGGATGGATGGATGGGATGAATGGATGGATGGATGCAGTGGCGGCTCGTGCTCAGTTTTGTTGGTGGGGCCAGACATTTTTTCCCGGTTAAATCATGGTTGTTTGGTTGCTATATTTTAATTTATAAAATAATAAATACGTTATACATTATTTTTGGTGGGGCCCGGCCCCACTGGCCCTTAATACCGAGACGCCACTGGATGGATGGATAGAAGGAAGGACGGACGGATGGATGGATGTTAGATTGAATGTGTGTTGTTGATGATTGTATGTCCATGTTACTATCATATTTACAGTCAGACCGTTATAAGACAAACAATAGATCATTCATTTGTTCGAAACCCATCTTCATCGCCAGGGAATCTCTTTGGTCAAGTGGTTAAGACATTTGCATGCCGTTCTGAAGGTTGTGGGGTCATTATGAAATTTCGTAGCACTAGCAACTATCTTAGGGATCACATTAAAAAAATTACACATGTCACTCGGTCCAGATTCGAACTTACAACCTTCACAACGCAAGACAACCGTCATAACCACTTCGCCTTAGAGATCCCCAATTTGTAAAAGTAATAGAATAAACTTGAAATTTCTTCTGGTGGAAACAATAACAAGGAACATAATTCCCCACAGTATATTACTGTACTGCTCGTGTGGTGCCAGGGCCACAAGGGAAGCAAAGAATAGTACCACTGCGACCTACAAAACATGTCGTAAGAGGTAACTGATGTGAACCTATGAAGCTACCTGATAAATAAAGCATCGCAGAAATCGGATGTGCTGGCCTACTTGTAGGCACATAACTGGCACAGCGTACAATCGCTACTTATTTTTTTTTTCTTTGCGTTCGTTCTTTACGACCAATTTTAATCACTCTTTGTGATATGTTTGATCTTTGCCAAGAACGTGTATACGTTGTACATTGGTTTGTAGGCCCCTAAACGCATAGACTTCTACACGTTTAGGATACGTGCATCCGATTTCATCCAAACCTCCTTAGTCGCCTCTTACGACATGCGTGGCAGGTAGCAATGGCTCTATTCTTTACACCCCAAATTTGGGCCACTCGGGCGACACTCGCTCCTAATCTCGGATCGCATACAAATCACAAAAAGTGCTGTAAACAAGTGAGCGATATGGAACATTCGAAGAAGAAATACATCTGAAGTCGGAGTAAGTCTCGCCTGAAAGGCGAGGAGAGCTGGTAATAAGAAAAGAAAGCGTTCACTCAAAAATCAGTTTTAAAAACGCCATATTAGGTGCCATTAGTACGTCTAAATTTATAGCAGGCAAACGAAAATAAAATTCAAAATAGTTTCGCATGATATTAATTTTCCCCCAAAAAAAATATGTCGATGGGGCAGTTTGCAGATTTGATAGTAATAACTGATACAGCTGTTGTGTCAAATCTGATCTAAAATCAATGTGGTTTGGAGGTAGTGAACTCTTATTTCTTCGAATGCTCTACATCGACCACTTGATAACAACTTTTTGTGATTTGTTTGTGATCTGAGCCTAAGAGCGAGTGTACGTTGTGTTTTTGGTTTTTTCCCGATCCAGAAGCACTTGAGCATTCAGCTCTTCGGTTCGGTGCCACGAACACCGTGAATCTGGGGAACTTGTGGCTTTTCTGCCAGTCCGCGGAATTGAACCCGCACACACAGAGGACTTGTCACCCGTAGTCCAACGCGCTACGAATACGCTGGGCAGGCGGGCGTACGTTGTGTCAGTTATGCATCTACAAGTAGGCCAGCGCATCCGATTTATGCGATGCTTTTTATTTACTAGGGTAGCTTCCCTAGGCCTCTATCTCAG
Source organism: Arion vulgaris (assembly GCA_020796225.1). Taxonomy (NCBI): domain Eukaryota; kingdom Metazoa; phylum Mollusca; class Gastropoda; order Stylommatophora; family Arionidae; genus Arion; species Arion vulgaris. Next base: position 5,732,608 of record CM036757.1, read on the forward strand.
TCGCTCTTACTATATGCTTTGTAGGTTATAGTCTCATTATTCTTCCCTATCTCAGGCGCTCTTACTATATGCTTTGTAGGTTATAGTCTCATTATTCTTCCCTATCTCAGTCGCTTCTTACTATATGCTTTGTAGGTTATAGTCTCATTATTCTTGCCCCCAATCAGTCTGCGGGTCCCGGCAACACACAAGCGCGGTAGGAGCTGGATCACGACCCAAGAGTGCCTGGTTTCGAATATCTGGTTAAAACACCGCGACTTGTAATTTGAAGCAAATCTGTTCCCGTGCATTTTACGAACGGTAAAATAGACTTCACCGTTCAGAAAGCAATGGAAAACTACTTAACGTGTAAGTGGTGCCAAGAAAATAGACGACTCATTTACTGTGATTGATAGTTAAGTTCTGTAAAGGATATGCCACGATTTAATTAAAAAAAATAATATACCTCACTGTCCAAAAAGCAATGGCTAACTACTGAACGTATACGTGGTGCTTAGTAAAACCAACGACTTGTTTAATGCTAACTGATGACGATGTCCTGTAAAGGATATGCCACGATGTTCATTTTCATATGACATGAAGGGAATAAATAAGTCAGCTCTGAAGAGCTTTCCTACGATAAATCAAATATGGCGCCAAGTTACATATAATGGTGAACAGGGTGTTCAACTTAAAAGCAGCCCCAGTGATAAATATAAATTTGCCAGGTACGCATTGCATCTCGTCTATTTACTATTTAAACCGGTTCTGACTAGCTTGTCCTACGTCACATATGTTCATCGCCCCTTCCCGCACTACAATTACACACCATCACACAACCTTGATGAGAGCCGCTGTAGCGTAGTTGTTAGTGAACTCGCTTCGCAAGGCTGGTGGTCTGGGTTCAGCTCCCGCAATGTGCGTGGAATTTTTCCCGACCGCGACGGCTCTCAGGTCGACCCAGCCTCAACTGGGTACCAGACATGCTCTGGGAAAGTAAAGGCGGCCGGCGTGATGCTGACCACATCACCCATCGTGTGCCGACGGTCAATGAAAATACAGGCCTAACACTGTATTGACCTATATACCACGAGGTATGAAAGGGTTCCTTTACTTTACTTTTACACAACCTTGACCTATACTACGTCGTAACTGAACCTTCTCATTTCCATACATATATGCCAGATTAGCTCCATTCATAGGCTGCTTTTAAGTTGAACACCCTGTATAACGCAGTAAGTATGGTAATATCTTCTTCTTCTTCTAACGCTCCATATAGATCACTTGTTAACCACTCTGTGTGATTTGTATGTGATCCGAGTCTAAGAGCAATTGTATATTTATATAATCTTTCCTTATTACCATTGTCCCTCGCCATTCAGGCGAGGCTTACTCCCGACTTCAGAGGTACTTGTAATTTTGATCCCCAAGTTGATCTCGAACCACGGAATTTCCCTGGCACGTTATCACTAGCGCAGTTTGTGTAACCGCTATCGACGACCCATCTGTTATAAAATAGTATGTGGTATATTTATCTCACGTGTTTAAGGGTCTCTGTGACGGAGAGGTTAAGTGAACGTCTCTCGTGACAATGGTAACCATTTCGCTTCCTCGTGGAACCATCGGCATATTTTTCCAGAGATCCCTGATCTCAGTGTAGGTGAGATTGAGTTCCTAGTCCAATCGGAGATGGACGATAAAACGTAGGTCCGTGTTCAATTTGAGCACGTAAAATAACCATTGGCAGTTCAAAATCGAGAAGAGTAGGCTGGAAATCCGCTGCCTGGGCAAAATTCCTTGGGAAAAAAATAAAATAAAATTCCAACAAAATATCTTCACCATCTTTAAAATTACACCGGGGACCTTCGTCGGTGCTACGGAGTTCGTGTACTGCAGCTGAGATCTTCCCGTGTAAGAAACAGATCGGAGTACAGATGGATACTCACCGAAGTGCAGTGATGATGATCCTATCAATCAAGCAATCTCACGTGATATGTACAATTCGTAGATATCTATATCCCAAGCGTCAACACCCTGTTGCAGAAGGCCCAAGTGAGATGGGTCGGTCACGTTGCTCGGATGCCTGATAAACGCATCCCAAAACAGTTGATGTATAGCGAGCTTGAAGGGGCAGACGTTTAGCTGGTGGACAGAAAAAACGCTTTACAGACACTCTTAAAGTGTCTCTGAAATGCTTCGATATAGACAATACGTGCTGGGAATCCCTTGCGCAAGATCGCCAAATGTGGCGCTGTAACAACAAAGAGGAACCCGAATAGCTGAGAATCATCGTATTGTTGAGTCACAGAAAAACGAGCAGCGCGAAAAGACAGAGCACACAACACGCACATGTCTAACCTTGATCATGTATGCCCACCTGTGGTCGGGGATTCTGTTCTAGGATTGACTCTACAGTCACCTCCGCACACACCAGAGAGGTGCAACAGCACACGTCTGAGAGTGTTGTCATCATCGCTTGCGATGGACGGCTATATAGATATCTATGTTTTTTAGCAAATACTTTGTCCGAGGGCCTTCTCTCCATTGTGTCTTCTCTCCATTGTGTCTTCTCTCCATTGTGTCTTCTCTCCATTGTGTCTTCTCTCCATTGTGTCTTCTCTCCATTGTGTCTTCTCTCCATTGTGTCTTTCCTTGCATGAGGTGTTGAAGCTATCCATCGATTTAGGAAGTTTGAAATTACACATTATTCACGTAGACCTGGGTGCCTGAGATGCAGAGAGAGAGAGAGAGAGAGAGGAATGTGTTTAACCAGTGAGACAATGGAACCATCAGTATAAATGCTCTTCTACCTCCGCTTGGACAGAGTGAGGAATGTGTTTAACAAGTGAGACAATGGAACCATCAGTATGAAGACCATTCGACATCTGCTGGGGAAGAGTGAGCCCCTATAGGTCAGCCAGTAGTGATGTGACGTCGATTTAGTAACTAATAACAAACACGGTCCCTCATACACACATACATACATACAGACTTAGTCACGCGTTCACTGGACCCTCGCCGGTTCTACAGAGTTCGTGCACTGCTGTTGAGATCTTCCTGTGTAATAAAGAAACCGAAGCACACATGGTTACTCACCGAAGTGCAATGATGATGGTACTAACAATAAACTCGCACGGGCTGCAGAGAGTCTTAACAGAACACCACCCAAGACAAAGCTTTACAGAAGCAAAGACTCTACTGAAACAGTCCAGAAAAATGATGTGGGAAGAAAAAAAACAGAGGCGGCAACCTAGGGAATGACAGTATAAATACACTAAACAGAAAAGCACAGACCACATTCTTCAGACTTAGAGCGGGACACTGCAGTCTCAGATCACACCTCCATAGAATAGGTGTCAATTACTCGGCTGCCTGCACCTGTAGAGCACCAAAGCAGTCCCATGAGCACATCTTGCAAGACTGTCCCAGCCTGAGCAGTGTAAGAATGGAAATCTGGCCAACAGAAACAACACTTCAAAGCAAACTATGGGGGAACGGTGAAGACCGGCGAACCGACGTGTTTATGACATATAGCGGAGTAGTTGCATAGCAGAAGTTAATCGCAGAAGAAGAAGAAGAAGAAGGTACTATCAATCAATCAGTCACACACGCTACACATACTTACAGTCAGTGGCGGCTCGTCATTAAGGGCCAGTGGGGCTTGGCCCCACCAAAAATAATGTATATCGTGTATTTATTATTTTATAAATTAAAATATAGCAACCAAAAACCATGATTTATCCGGGAAAAATGTCTGGCCCCACCAACAAAACTGAGCACGAGCCGCCACTGCTTACAGTCATACACACACATAGAGTTTTATACACATATTATTAAATCATATTACTTGCTACACATGTACACAGTTCATACATTCTGTTATAGATGTGCAGATTTCCGCACAGTTATAAACATACAAGCATCTACTGGTAGAGTAAGATTTCCCACCAGCCCAACATGTGCAGATAAGTCAGATAGCATCTAGCGCACTAACAACCACCCTTTTCTTATCTTCGTTCTGAACGTGGTCACGTGTCAACCGGCATCGCCATCTTGAGTGTGGTCAGAATGGTACCAAATTGTACCAATTCTTCTGCTTCGAACGGTCCATATCGACTACTTGTTAATCACTCTGTGTGATTTGTATGTGATCCAAGCCTAAGAGCGATTGTACATTGCGCCAGTTATGCGCCTACAAGTTCGCTTTTTATTTACTAGGATAGCTTCCCTAGGCCACTACCTCAGTCGCCTCTTATAACATGCCTTGCTGGTCGTAGTGTTACTATTCTTTGCTCCCCTTGCGCCACGGCAACACATGGGCGAAAATGTACCAATAAACTTTGATGAATTAATAACTTAACGTCACCAGTACAGTACAGAAATGTATACATGATGTTGATAGAAAGGGAAGTAATGAGAGCATTCGTGTGAAATCTTGCTAGCATGGGTTCCCATCCGTTAAGACATGATGAAAGGGGGATGAGGAGCGTTCGTGCCTGCCACCCCCTGAAAAATAGATTTTGATAAAGTGTTTTTATTTTTGCGAAACTGTCCTTCTCTTCTTAATTTTTGAGTAGTAACTTATCAACAATGTTTGTTTTAGTTGTTATTTTGAATCTCCCTGGAACAAAACTTATGTGGACACCCATGCTTGTTAGTTTCTTTTCTCTCTCGTTAAACCGCTATCATGGGCGTCCACACGAAAAGACAAGGGAGGGTGGGGGTAGAACAAGCGCGTCTCCCCTTCCGCGAAATCGCTCTTTAATTTTAAAAAAAAACCATCTCAATTTCCACGTAGTAAACTACAAATTACACTTCAAAATTCATTTTGTCCCCCTCCATGGAAAAATATATGTGGACGCCCATGCCCGCCATGAATTTAGGCGTAGTGATAACCATCATCACATACCTAGTATTGAGTAGAAACTGCCACCCTAGCAGTCCTTCAGAATTTCTCTCTCATATGCTAGGTGTCCCACCTCTGCAGACGTCATGCTCAAATCACAGATTACGCATAGTCATGTCGCTTATTATGGCACCGCCGACTTATTTTTGCGTGAAGATTTGCTTTCTTTATCACCAGTGTCTCTCGCCATTAAGGCGAGTCTTACTCCGAATTCAGAGGTACTTGTAATTTAGATTCCAAGTAATCGTGCACACTCGATACTTTTGTGTGTGTGTGACAAAACTGGCATCGAACGCAGGAAATTCAACAGCACGTGGTCACTAGAACATAGTATTAGCAACTTCACTATCTACCACCACATCTTACTAGTTGTTTTGTGTGGAGTCTTGCTTGTTAGTTCGTGTGAAGTCTTGCTTGTTGGTTCGTGTGAAGTCTTGCTTGTTGGTTCGCGTGAAGTCTTGCTTGTTGGTTCGTATGGAGTCTTGCTTGTTGGTTCGCGTGAAGTCTTACTAGTTGTTTTGTGTGAAGTCTTGCTTGTTGGTTCGTGTGAAGTCTTGCTTCTTGGTTCGTATGGAGTCTTGCTTGTTGGTTCGCGTGAAGTCTTACTAGTTGTTTTGTGTGAAGTCTTGCTTGTTGGTTCGTGTGAAGTCTTGCTTGTTGGTTCGTGTGAAGTCTTGCTTGTTGGTTCGCGTGAAGTCTTGCTTGTTGGTTCGTGTGGAGTCTTGCTTGTTGGTTCGCGTGAAGTCTTGCTTGTTGGTTCGTATGGAGTCTTGCTTGTTGGTTCGCGTGAAATCTTGCTTGTTGGTTCGTGTGGAGTCTTGCTTGTTGGTTCGTATGGAGTCTTGCTTGTTGGTTCGCGTGAAATCTTGCTTGTTGGTTCGTGTGGAGTCTTGCTTGTTGGTTCGTATGGAGTCTTGCTTGTTGGTTCGTGTGGAGTCTTGCTTGTTGGTTCGTATGGAGTCTTGCTTGTTGGTTCGCGTGAAGTCTTGCTTGTTGGTTCGTGTGGAGTCTTGCTTGTTGGTTCGCGTGAAGTCTTACTAGTTGTTTTGTGTGAAGTCTTGCTTGTTGGTTCGTGTGGAATCTTGCTTGTTGGTTCGTATGGAGTCTTGCTTGTTGGTTCGCGTGAAGTCTTGCTTGTTGGTTCGTGTGGAGTCTTGCTTGTTGGTTCGCGTGAAGTCTTACTAGTTGTTTTGTGTGAAGTCTTGCTTGTTGGTTCGTGTGGAGTCTTGCTTGTTGGTTCGTGTGGAGTCTTGCTAGATGTTTCGTGTGGAGTCTATCTTTTCTTCTTCAAACGCTCCATATCGACCACTTGTTAAACCACTCTTTGTGATCTGAGCATAAGGGCGATTTTACGCTGTGCTAATTATACACCTACAAGTACATCCGATTTCTGTGATGCTTTTTATTTACTAGGGTAGCTTCCCTGAGCCCCTACCTCAGACGCCACTTATGTCATGCCTTGTAGTTCGCAGTGGTATTATTCTTTGCTCCCTCTGCGAGCCTCGGCAACACACGGGCGTAGGAGTTATTCTAATTTGATCATTTGGACCTTGGTGGGAAACGTCTATTTGGTGTTGTAGTGTAGTGCTTGCCTTATTCTCCAAAAGTACGTGGTTCGTTTCAAATGAGGTGCCGCCACCCCTCTCTTCCGTGATCGTTGACCTTTTGTGCAAGTACAATTTCGTTAATTACTTCAGTCAGTATGTCCGAGTTACTGTACAATCACTTTGTCGCCGACACTTTCATCATGCTGAAAGAGACCCAGCGCATAGGCCCCCTGGTACATGAGCTCTGATCATATTCAACTGTCCAGGCTTTAATTAAGCTTTGGTATTCACAAAATGTTTGATAAATTAAAAAGCCAAGTTTATTTATATTACTGAATATGTCATGAAATATATATCTCCTGATGAAATAATTGAAATCACAAGTAATTGTTATTCATTCTCTTATAATCAGCAGAATAATTGATCACATTAAAAAAAATAAAACGTGATTTATTTATCTTGTTTTATATTGGACACCCCATTTCTTAGCATCTGTTATTTCTCAAGTTCATTCCGGTCTTGTCAGTCCTCTCGGGACTAAATGCCCTAAACTAACGCCCGCCATTTTGTCTACTAATCCTGGTATTGTCCTGTTTGCCTGTTCCTTCTTCAATCTGTCCGTACCGTGTACATTTCACCTCATTATAATAATCATAACCAGCAGGTCGCGGCCGCCATATTTTTCTAGTGCCGGCTGAAGCCTGAACTCGCTTGGCGTCGTGTATGAGTTGATGTTTTCTAACCGCTACTCGCCTCCAAAGCTAAGAAATCAATTTACGACTCCGCTTTTGAATTTCTAGCGCGGATCACAGTATCCCTGTCTCTTCCCCGCATTCGTTTCGTTTGCCCCGCTCACATTTATCCTATTCTCTCCCCTTTATTCTCCCCTCTTTTCTCACATGACGCTTTGAGCTTCTATGAAGGCCGATTATTTTGCCAATAATTTTAGCGGCATAACAGGAGGGAACGCCTGAATGAACTGTCTGCCTTCTTGTAAAGCAGACGGACCGGCCGGCCGCCATTTTGGCTCGGTGATCGGCCATCTTAGATTAGAACAACAATATTACCACTGTCTTTAGCAACATCATCTGCGACAACAACCTGGACGAATGGTGTCTGTCTCTCATGTTGTCGTTTCTAAACACCGTCGCTACCGCTGGCGTAAGTTGACTTTTACTTCTATCTTATTAACAACAAACACACATTCGTTTGTCGAGAAATCTTGGTTTTCAGTGCAGTTTATTTAGTTTCTACATTACAATGATTTCTCTCCACACAACAGGGTCTGCCATTTTTTTAAAGAGCGCCTTGCATAATTAATTGAGAAAAAATACTCAGCTACATGAAACAAAAGTCAGTCTTTGTTTTAAATTAACATTTATGATCGTTGTTAGTTACAACATCTAGTTTCAAACAATATATTTTCAGAGAATCTACTTACGGCAACTTTGTCGTATTATTCATTATCGTTGTAAGTTGAAGTGTATGTATATATATATGTTCCATTGATGTTGATGACCCATTCACGCATTCCCCCCTGCCCCTCTAGTTGAAAAGGAAGCCATTGATTTGAACCGCGGGCAATCTGATCTCTTTATTTCCTTGTTAAGAAAGATTTCCTTGTCATATTAGACAAATGTTTATCATTTATTTATATGTAAACAAACGAAAGTTTTTTCCTGATTGTTCTATTGATGTATAATAAAAATAGGAACATAATTAATAATTATAATTGAAACTCAGATCTAATTCAATTTTATTCCTTATATATATTATTATATTTAATTGTGTTTTACTTTTAGACAAGACTTGATAAATGTCATCATTAGATTAATCTGAATCATGACCACTTGCGAGTCCAAGCATGATGATAAAGACGAAATTATGTAGTTCTTAAGTTCTTCTGGTCATAGACATAGGACAAAATGTTCTTAATCTCTGGTTTGATTTGCTATTAGTAATTACTAATTAGTACTAAATTAGTCACACTTTTAGTCATGAATGTAATGGAGTTTGTTAATACTATATTCATTTATAATATATATGATGATGTGTAGTGTGTTAGTGTTACTTACTTACTATAGTACTATTATCTATAGTAAATAATGTTAGTGTGTTGCTGGGGTTCCTAATACTAATATGGACTTTCTAAGTTTCTAAAGACTAATGTAATAATAATAATGTGTTGTAGTGTACACGTTAATACTGTACTCATGTACGTACTGTCTTTATGTTGCTAAAAATATTAATTTTACTATTTATTTAATAAATTAATATTGATAACATTTACATTAGTTAAGATATTGTTATATATTGTATACTGTAACTGTGTATTATGTATATAATATCAGTAGTCAGTAGCTACCTGTTATAACACTAACAGTGAATACCTTTGTTTCCTTGTTAGTAAGTAAGTTATTGGTAGCTAGCTATCTATTATAGTATAATCTATATACTTAATAAATCTCCTGTCAGACCTAGTTACTAACACTTCTACTCATTCTGTTCATACAAGAGTGGATAATAAAACTGTTCAAGGGTCAAAAATGTTGGTACCATTTTTCAAATAAATTTCCTATTTGACTTTGTGTGAATTTAAGATATGAGACCAGAGTTTTTAATGTGGACTTTATGCATTCATGCATGATAAAATTTGAACCTCGCCTTCACAGTGATAAAATATGTTCTTTGTAAACTATTTCGAAGACTTATTTATTTGCAATTGCTATTTTCATCTTTTCAAACAAGATAACATTAAAACTTTTGATTCTTATTTTGATTCTAATTGTTGAATTAGACAATTTGGTTTGCAGTTCCTATAACTTTGATTCAGTGTAACTTTATTTCAATACATGTCAACCAGGAAGGAAATATAACTTCTCTTAACACACCTGCCATCAAGACAGAGTAATCCACTAGCTTGTTCTGTGCAGTTCTTTGCAACCATAACAGTGCTTCATTTATCATAGACAAATTGTCCTGTCTTTTTTTTTTTTGGTCAGTTATGAGGACTATCGTCATAGCACTCTCGCATGTCCATAGATGCTCGATCCCCAATAAAAATAATCCGCAGCGGCCCACGCCAGTTCAATGTTGATTTATCAAAAGTCATCTTTTGACTTTTGTTGTCATGTTCAAGTTATCTATGACTTCCTTTATCCATCTTTGCCGTGGCTATCTTCCCTTCTTTTCCAGAATGCCTCCTCAGTTTTCTGGGTAGCATTTTTTCTACTTTATCATCATATTTTGTCATTTGTATCTTGTACCCATTGTTTATTGAAGATCTTTAATCAAAGTCTGTTGGTATACTTTGTAAAATGACTGTACTTCATGCTTTGATATTACACTGAATACTTGTGAGAGTTTCAATGTCTTTGTGTCAACATAAACACGTACAGAAAATAGGAAGCAATTCTTTCTCTCGTGATCGTTCTTTTTGGCCATTTTGATCATTCTTATTGTGATATATAAACAGCCGTTGCCAAGAAGGTATTTTTACGTCACATCATTCAGAGCTATTTGAAGCTCTCGTGCTTATCCTTCGGCGACATGTCTTGATTTCAGCCAGCGTTTACTGGTTTCGCTCTCCGTCAGCCTTTGGCTGTCCCCAGCCTACCTGCAAGGCAGCAGGTTGGAAGCAATTCTGACTTCAGCATCTGTAGTATCAACTAATAAAGTAGCAACTAAGTTCATGAAATATTTTTTGAGTAAACCACAAATGAATCAGCACCAAATTACATACCACAATAATTTAGCAGACAAAAAGAAGAATACAAATACAACCCAGCTGCATGAGTGCTATTGATAAAGAAAGAGATGACCAACCGGTTCTCACTGATATGAAGAACACTTTACGAATAAAAAGATATGGGAAGTATTGGTACAACAGTTAGGTTGGTGGACAATGGTTCTGAATTGAAGGAGGGAGAGATAGTCAAACCACATAGTTTAATAACTAGTGTTTGTAAAGTAGAATGGTCAAAATTCTAGACTATAGTGCACTTAAAATTAATACATACTTTTATATTATTAAAACTTTGCTATTGATGAACAAATTGGAGCCAAAAGCAGACAGATATTAGTTCTGAGTTCGTTACATAGCGATCAAAATTACAAGTACCTATGAAGTTGGAGAGAGACTCTCCTGAATGGTAAGGGAGATTGGTGATAAGGAAAGCAAGTCTTCACACAATTATCAGTCACAGGCGCATTACTTCTGAATTCATAACGGGCAAACTAAAAAAAGGCCCGTTTGGTGCGCATTGTTCAACAGATTTAACTCCCTTTAATAAAACAGGTCTCATGCTGTGTAAGCTGATCTCAATTCTGCACAACACATATAGGGACAAACTTGTTTTAACAAACTCAACATCGTTCTCTTTGAACGCTCTACAACGACCACTTGTTAAACCACTCTTTGTGTTTTATATGTGATCTGAGCCTAAGAATGATTGTACGTTGTGCCAGTTATGTGCCTACAAGTAGACTAGCACATTCGATTTACTAGGGTAGCTTCCCTAGACCCTTACCTCAGTCGCCTCTTATGACATGCCTTGTATGTTCCAGTGTTACTACTCTTTACTCCCCATGAGAGCCCGGCAACAACATGGGGATCAACATCATCAATGTTCACCTATTTTTGCACTAACTGCTTATTTATCTTTCGCAACACTACAATATAGTTTTCCCAAGCTTTACACACTGATACTCCGTGTTCTCACTGAAACAGTCTTGCTGTGAGTGCATTGTAAATAATGATGGCCACACATGTAATTTAACAGTTTACAACATCAATACTTTTATGGGTCTTTATAAATCAAAGGTTATGGAATGTGTTATCAGCAGCATCCACTAACTTCCTCGTGATCCTTTTATTTTTCTGTTTGACTGTGCTGAATTCAGATGTAGTTATGACACCTAATATGACACCTCAGACTGATTTTTGCATGAATGATTGCTTTCCTTATCACCAATATCCTTGGTCATTCAAGCGAGCCTTACTCCGACTTCAGAGATACTTGTAATTTAGATACCCAAATAAAGGATCAGGGTTTTCGGTAGTCCAACTGTGTACACTTATAATTGTTGGCCAAGCTTGCCTTGAGTCCCGGCATATCCACAGAATATAGTCACTAAAACGTATTATCAATTACCCTATCGGAGACCCCATTCTTCTTCTATCCTTGCATGCAATTGTATCAGGTTGCATTTATTACACTTAATTCTGAGTACAGTTGTTTTCGAAAACTTCTCACAAATAAATGCATCACTACCACAAAAACTTGATCCCAGGTGAAAGACAAACTATATTTTATTAATAATAAATGAATGAAAATACATGGTCACAACCCAGCAGAACCCTTATACTGGGGAAGAGGCAGTTTGAAACCCCAAAATTAAATAAATCATTGAAACCTGATTGAAATAGGAAACGTGAGCACAAAAGTGCTGTTTGCAAGGTGGAGAGAGAAAATGTGCCAGCCATCACTAGGGTACAGTGAGTGTTGGAACATTTAGATGACCGTTGCACTGGAGGTTGAAGCGTGTATGAACTAGTCAAATGTGCGAGTATCTGTCTGGATAACTGAACTGTCAGACACATCTCAGGATTAAATATCACTCACTCAAAGAAACAGCAGTATAGATTACATGGAAGTCAAGTTTTACCCATATTATCGAAGACTGGAAATTTAGTGGTCGCATGGCTAGTGCAGTCACAGTAAAACTGTTCAGGTTAGGATTTTTCTGTTATGCCCCAGACAAATAAATTCTTGGCCTTACCGTGGAATGGTCACCCGCATGAGAGCCACTCTCTAATCCATTCGGTCAAACATGCAGTAGCCTTCCCGCAAAAATCAATCAGGTGTACCATATTAGGCTCCATGACTGCACTACTGAATTCATAGCTAGCAAACTAAACAAAAAAATATAGCAGGGTAGACTTTGTAGCAGTGAAGCTAGATGGGATAGATGCTGAGCAGACAATGAACAGATCGAATTACTTTGTTTCTACCTTGAACTGTTGAGTTCCCAACCACAACAGGAGGATATCTTTCTTAGCTTGAGATAATTCCTTTTAGAAATAGTCTGTTCAAATAAATTGAACTTTGACCTCCGCCTCCTGTTATGCTGAGGCTTGAAAGGGGAGCAAATACTAGTAACACTGTGACCAACAATGCATATCGTAAAAGGTGAATGAGGTAGGGGCCTAGGGAAGCTACCCTAGTAAATAAAAAGCGTAACAGAACTTGGATGTGCTTGTAGGTGCATAATAGGCACAATGTACAATCGCTCATAGGCTCAGATCCCATACAAATCACAAGAGTGGTTCACACGTGATGGATACAGAGCGTTTGAAGAAGAAAAAGAACTCTGACCTCAAACTTGTACTTTAAACACAAAGAAAAGTTGCAGAATAAATGTAGCATATTGTACTTGTGAAAACCCAGCGGTTAATAAACCTCTTAAATTAGAAGAAGGGAATATTGAAATTAGATTGTATATTGTCTTGGTAGAGTAAGTAAGAAATCTGACAGTGGACGTGATGTTTGAATGTAGGGAAGCCAAGATTGTTAATTGATAGGTGAACACTTGCTGCTATAGTTTTTTTGCTTTTTTCCAGGACACTGACTTTATGAAAAGACAGGGTATTTTAAGTATGGGAATATGGAAAGTTGCTGTTAAGATTTTACATTATAAAAACCAAGTATTAGACAGTGAGTTCAAATAGAATGGCTGAATAGAATACAACACAGTAAGACTATAAATGAACAGATAAAAACAATTAGACCAGGTTATGGAATCTAGATCCAGTGCATGTTTGACTATGTTGCGAGATTGTTTTTGCATCCTCTTATTCAATTGTTTTTGCATCCTCTTATTCAATTGTTTTTGCATCCTCTGATTCTTCTCCACTGCTCGTGGAGCATAGGGCCACAACATTTGTCCTCCACTTTCCTATAGTTTCTGACCATATTTTGTATGGCTTCTCAGGATAATACTTCAGTTCCTCTCGCGAGTGGTTACGGGCCCAAATTTGGGGTATAAAGAATAGAACCACTGTTACCTGCCACGCATGTCTAAGAGGTGACTAAGGAGGTTTGGCTGAAATCGAATGCACGTGTCCTAAATGTGTACAAGTCAATGCGTTTAGGGCCTACCAAACCAATGTGCAACGTATACACGTTCTTGGCAAAGATCAACCTATCACAAAGAGTGATTATAAAATTGGTCGTAAAGAACGAACGCAAAGAAGAAGACTTCAGTTCCTCAAGAAGTCACCTGATCTGTTTAGTGCATTCATTTTTCCTTTGTGGATTCCACTCCAGTGCCTGTCTAATGACACCCAACTGTGTCTTCATGCGAACTCTGATCATTATCCACTGATATGTTTGCTACTCTGTCATACCATCTCAATCTGAGAATCTACCAAAGATGTTTGTTAATAAAGGTCTGAATCTAATGTATTTTGAACTTGGTGACTCGCCATACAACAAAATGGAGGGGATGAAAATCATGGCATATCCTTTACAGGACTTAGCCATCAACCCCAGTAAACGAGTCGTTGATTTTCTAGGCCCCACTTCTAACGCTCCTTATCGACCACTTGCTAACCACTGTGATCTGAGCCTAAGAATGATTGTATGTTGTGTCAGTTACGCACTTACAAGTAGACCAGCACATCCGTTTTCTGCGATGATTTTTATTTACTAGGGTAGCTTCCCTGGGCCCCTACCTCAGTCGCCTCTTATGACATGCCTTGTAGATTGCAGTGGTACTATTATTTACGTCCCCTGCACCAAACGGATGACATAGGCACCACTTATACACTCAGTAGTTTGCCATTGCTTTCTGAACGGTAGAACAAGATAGATTTCACATTCCAGCTGAATATTCTGAGATTTGGTTCCTGTATTGGCTGTTATAATTCTTCTATGAATACTTGGAATAGTTGCAAAACTAATAATGTACAAAAACTTGATAATATTGCCTGATTCAAAAGGAAGGTATATATACATCTATTACTTAAGATATTTGGGAATATAAATTGTGGTCTGAGTGGTTTTGAAGCTCTGACATGTTGCCAAGAATGTTACAGCTAAGTATACTACTTCATCATCAAGAGTGTTCTCTGTGTTGTGTTGTTTGTATTAGATAGCTTAAGTGATCATTAATAATGTAAACTTAGGTAAGAAAACTAGACAAAATGTTAATACAGCTGGAGATTACACAGTTTGAAGAAAACTAGACAAAATGTTAATACAGCTGGAGATTACACAGTTTGAAGAAAACTAGACAAAATGTTAATACAGCTGGAGATTACACAGTTTGAAGAAAACTAGACAAAATGTTAATACAGCTGGAGATTACACAGTTTGAAGAAAACTAGACAAAATGTTAATACAGATGGAGGTTACACAGTTTGAAGAAAACTAGACAAAATGTTAATACAGATGGAGGTTACACGGTTCAAAGAAAACTAGACAAAATGTTAATACAGCTGGAGGTTACACGGTTCAAAGAAAACTAGACAAAATGTTAATACAGCTGGAGGTTGCACAGTTTGAAGAAGACTAAACAAAATGTTAATACAGCTGGAGGTTACACGGTTCAAAGAAAACTAGACAAAATGTTTTTCCTTTTTCCTTTTCCTTTTTTTCCTTTTTCCTTTCGTCCGCTTTCAACTCAAACGAAGTTTCATCTCTGAAACTGATTTTGCGTGAAAATCTGTTTTTCCAATTTCTTACAATGGCAGCAGCGTGCATTGTAAATTACTTTACACTGGCAGCCGTGTGCTCAATGTACTCGTAATAGTATTCCCTCGCCATACAGGCAGATTTTCTCCGACTTCAGAAGTACTCACGTTATCGTCCTGAGTAAGACCAGGGGACTCGAACAAATGCCGGACAGTAAGTTCTAACCCGAGCTATGAGGCGTCTCACAACTAGCAGGCCGAGCTACTATCAAGCTACTCTGAGGCAGTCCCCCAGACAAAATGTTAATACAGCTGGAGGTTGCACAGTTTGAAGAAGACTAGACAAAATGTTAATACAGCTGGAGGTTACACGATTCAAAGAAAACTAGACAAAATGTTAATACAGCTGGAGGTTACACAGTTTGAAGAAGACTAGACAAAATGTTAATACAGCTGGAGGTTACACAGTTTGAAGAAGACTAGACAAAATGTTAATACAGCTGGAGGTTACACAGTTTGAAGAAGACTAGACAAAATGTTAATACAGCTGGAGGTTACACAGTTTGAAGAAAACTAGACAAAATGTTAATACAGCTGGAGGTTACACAGTTTGAAGATCACACGGCTGTTCTATGTTCCTTGGCATGCGTCAGTTAGGAAAGTTACACAACTATTATGTATGTCTTTGCGTTATATGATCATTTTGGTTGCATGTGTATGGCATTTTCTAATTCTTCCCTACCTAGTTTAAGAAAATGGATTCCCTCTGAGAACTATCGTGCTGAACCATTTGTATGCATTTATGTCCATCATCATATAGCTTGTCCTGAGCAGAACTTTGCCACCCCAACAGTCCTTCGGAATTTCTCTCTTAGACCAGATGTTCCGCCTCTGCAGCAGTCATGTTCAAACCGTCAGCTACATCCTGAATCTGCCGTTTTCCTCTTCTCTTTGCTGGTATGCCTTCTTCCGTGATCGTCTTCTCTAGCCCTACGTGTCTTTTTAAATGTCTAAAATACCTCATTGTTCTCTATCTTATGTGCAGCATAAACCAGTTTTCTTTGATATTGAGTTCTTTCTGGATATATCTATTTGTTATTTTCTTTGTCCATGAAATACTTTTTTATGTCCATGTTTATCTTTTATGCTGCAATCATTTCAAATCTGGTATTATATACGTAGATCTGTGGTCTTCATTCATTGGAGGGGACTGCTTATCAATATTTGCTCATGTCAAAAATGTCTGCGCCCTCACACAACTAATAGGTAAACTATAAGAAACTGACAATATCGCACAGTTTGAAGACCACTGATATCTATGTAAACCGTAGCTAACGAGAGTTACTATTTGAAATTACAAATAGCATGAGCGCAGAACGAGGGTTGAAACTGAGCTTGAAATTGTGAGTTAGTACTTGCACATCTTGAAACACGTAATATAAAAATGGCAACAAAAGTTCTAGGAGATATTCCTCTCACGCAGCACATAACTTAACTCTAGGGGAACAAAGAAATAAAAAGTCACCCTTCGCGGTGCAGAACGCGAGCAGTCCAAAATAATGCACACGTGTGGGCTTGTTGGCGAGTGAGTGAAATTTAGCCCTGTGATTTGTCTTGCAGATGTCGGATCGAGCTCTTTGGTAGTACTGCATTTATTTATGAACAGAATTTTGTGATCACCACTCCCGCCCCACTTTTAATTTAGCGAGTGTGTGACTAAAAATGCGTCTCTGTTATTGGTTCAATTGAATTTTAAATGGGGCTTTCAGAAATTGAAAGCACACTTTATATCGACCATAAGAGATTGTGTACGGTTATACGTAATTATATTTTTGTTATGGTTGCTGTAGCTATAAGAGATAGTGTACGGTTATACGTAATTATATTTTTGTTATGGTTGCTGTAGATATAAGAGATAGTGTACAGTTATACGTAATTATATTTTTGTTATGGTTGCTGTAGCTATAAGAGATAGTGTACGGTTATACGTAATTATATTTTTGTTATGGTTGCTGTAGCTATAAGAGATAGTGTACGGTTATACGTAATCATATTTTTGTTATGGTTGCTGTAGCTATAAGAGATAGTGTACGGTTATACGTAATTATATTCTTGTTATGGTTCTGTAGCCATAAGAGATAGTGTACGGTTATACGTAATCATATTCTTGTTATGGTTGCTGTAGCTACAATCTTCTTCTTCGAACGTTCCATATCGACCACTTGTTAAATCACTGTTTGTGACTTGTATGTCATCTGAACCTAAGAGCGGTTGTGCACCCACAAGTAGGCCAGCAAATCCGATATCTGCTATGCTTTTTATTTATTAGGGTAGCTTCCCTAGACCCCTACATCAGTCTCCTTGTAGTTGCTCTTACGCATGCCAGTTGCCTTGACATGCTGTAGTTGCTCTTACGACATGCCTTGTAGTTGCTCTTACGACATGCCTTGTAGTTGCTCTTACGACATGCCTTGTAGTTGCTCTTACGACATGCCTTGTAGTTGCTCTTACGACTACCTTGTAGTTGCTCTTACGACAAATGTAGTTGCTCTTACGACATGCCTTGTAGTTGCTCTTACGACATGCCTTGTAGTTGCTCTTACGACATGCCTTGTAGGTGGCAGTGTTACTATTCTTTGTTCCCTGCGGACCCCGGAACGATACAATCTAAAATTGTACTTAATCCTATTCTTGATATGAACATTGGGGGTGTCTATTTCGAAAAGATTAAGACGTTTGCATGTCGCTCTGACGGTTGTCAGTTCGAATCTGAGCCGAGTCACATTTTTTCATGACGTATCTAGGATTGTTGCCGAGGCTACTGAGTTCCAGCTTTATGCAACACTTAGTAGATTCTGTGCAATTTCTACCGACAGTGGCGGAGGCATATGGGGGAAACCTGGTGCAATAAAGTCGATCTTGCTCTGTTAGACCGTTCTTCTATTCTTGATATGATGACAAATATCAGAAATATATGCTATCCTTTTCTTGGTTGACTCTTGTAGAAACTTCTATTTTTGTAGTTTCAATATCTTGTATTACTGGTTTACAGCAACATCTGTGCTAGATACCACTTTCTGCCTAGAACAATGGTTCTCACACTGTGGGTCGCGACCCTTTGGGGGTCGAACGACCATTTCACAGGGGTCGCCTACGACCATCGGAAAACACATATTTATCATAATTAGAAATAAATATTTCACAATCTATAATTACATATTGTTTTTGTGACTATCACTATGCTTTAATTATGTTCAATTTGTAACAATGAAAATACATCCTGCGTATCAAATATTTACATTACGATTCATAACAGTAGAAAAATTACAGTTAAGAAGTAGCAACAAAAATAATTTTATGGTTGGGGGTCACTACAACATGATGAACTGTTTTAAAGGGTCGCGGCATTAGGAAGATTGAGAACCACTGGCCTACAGCATCTTATTTTGGCTAGATATATTGTTTAATACACTATATAGAATCGGCTTCAATTCTCTAGGTCATATGAGTTCTTCTACAGGTGGCGCGCCATTTCTGTGAAGAGGGACCAAGTCATACGAGGTAAAACCCGGTGCAATTGAGTAAATCCTTCAGGTTTAGACCCTTCATAAATGAGAGTGTAAGAATACTTTCATATCAGCACACTCCGACACCTCTGAAGTCGGCGAGGAACACTGATGATAATGAAAACAAGCCTTAACGCATAAATCGTTAAGAGGGGACATACTAGTCACCCTAATTGCACCAGAATTCATAGCGGGCGAAGAAGAAGAAGAAGCACACTCCGCCGACAATTCGTGATAATCAGATGTTCTGAATTTAAACCATTGTCCACTTTACGAGTTGAATGGATTTGATTAAACAATTTTATGCAATCTTGTTTCCATTTCGCGTAATAAGCTACCAACTAAATTGTTTTCTCTCCATGGAAAAACTGCCTACCGTTCATGACCACAACATGATGTACGACTAAACAATTGCTGTCTCTGTCACTCTTATGTTCTGTAATCACAGTAACATCCATTGTTATAACTCATGTTTTCAGTACAATTGCCTGTATTGTTGTGCTATTCGCTCTTTTATATATGTATATGTTGTAGCTATTTGATTGTATGTATCATACCATGCACCAGTATAGTATCAGTATAATTTCTTCCCAGCACTTGTCTGGTTTACACATTGTCTACTCTTGTATCTTATCTTAGCTAGCTATTCTCCGCCTGAGCTAACAATATATTACATTCTCCTCTCATATTTTACATTTCAGTCACATCTGTTTTCAAATATGTAATTGTTTTTTTTTCAGTACACGTATCTGCTTACATCGTTTTGTGCTAACATCGTTTTCGTTTCTTTGTGTTGTATTTATAGTGAAATAGCAACATTCTCACGTATGTATGTGTGTATATATATTGGGCGTCTGTAGCTTGGCGGAAGTGAGCTCGATCACAACCCAAGAGCACATGAAACACTGCGTTCAAACACCGCGGCGGGCAGTTTGTAAGCAAATTTATTCCCGTAGATTTTTACAAACTGTAACATTATACCTCACCGTGCAGAAAGCATTGGCAAACTACAGAAGTGGTGCCTAGAAAATCGACGACTCGTTTACTGTGATTGATGGCGACGTCATGTCAAGGAAATGTCACGATTTTGATTGATTGATTCATTCATTCATGTTAGAAGCATATACATGTTACAGAATTATCGGTATACTATGAACTGAGTGACATAGGCACACTGACCAAGATCCTGCTGCACTGTAGTCTCACAAAGCGAGTAGGTATCGAAGGGAAGCCGCTCAGTGGATTGTGTTGTAGTGTAAGGGCGCAGCTACGAATAGTATAAGGGTCGCACAACAGATGAGTCATATTTCAGAGTGGCTGCATCTACACGATTGTTCATGCCGACATCTAGAAAATGATATAGGCTAGAGATCAACATAACCAGATATACACTTGACTGGAACCCGCAGGAGAAAAGAAGAGTATGGCGTTTTAACAAATGCCTGGCATAGAACTGTAGAGAAATTCAACGCAATCGTAGTCTTTTAGTAGATAGAACTGAAGAAGATAGTCCAAAATATAATTAGACGGAGAACGACAGTTGCTGTCCTATGCTCCACTGAGAACACAAAGGTTGAATCGTATTAGTATGTTAAGATCATATTTATTAGTTTATGCTATCTGTGCATATATATGTGTAATGCAAGTCAGATAACGATAGTCTCTTTGCACTCGGTGACGACGCGCACAATTATGAAGTGTTATGGCCTTACCCGACCGCGGAGTGATACTAATAGCTGTAGATGTCGACTCATTGGCATAGCTGAAGACATTGTAATCAGAGAATCAATACTTCAGTCAGAGCTAGAGAGTGAGAGCGGACTTGTATTTTATTTATCGCCGCGTCCTCGGTGGTGGGAATCTAGCTAGCGGCACAATTCGTCTGCCTATTGAAGTTGGCATATTTGCGTATTCTTAAACAGTTTATCTCATCGTTCAATGCCTTTCTCTATCAGCATTGATTAAATAGAAATATGCGACATTTTTGTTTGTTCTGTACACTATTTTTGCATGAATCTCAATTTTTAGAGGCTCATACGATTATTTAGTTGTCTATATACTCAAGGTAGGCGTCTGTGAAGCGGTAGTGAACTTGGATCACAACCCTTTAGTAGTCTATATACTCAAGGTAGGCGTCTGTGAAGCGGTAGTAAACTCAGATCACAACCCTTTAGTAGTCTATATACTCAAGGTAGGCGTCTGTGAAGCGGTAGTGAACTTGGATCACAACCTTTAGTAGTCTATATACTCAAGGTGGGCGTCTGTAGCGGTTTGTGAACTCAAGTTACAACCCTTAGTAGTCTATATACTCAAGGTAGGCGTCTGTGAAGCGGTAGTGAACTTGGATCACAACCCTTTAGTAGTCTGTATACTCAAGGTGGGCGTCTGTGAAGCGGTAGTAAACTCGATCACAACCCAAGTGTACCTGGTTCATACTTCGCGGCAGACAATTTGTGAGGCAAATTCGAGCCCGTAGATTTTTGCTAACGTTAAATATAGACCCCACCGCCCAGAAAGCAAATGGGAAACTACTGAACGTATAAATGTTGCCTAGAAAATCGACGGCTCGTTTACTGTGGTTGATGGCTAAGTCATGTAAAAGATATGCCACGATTTTCATTTTTTGTGTGCATATACTCACGTTAACTTATTGTTGAGATATGTGGACCATATGAACAGAGCACTGCATGGTCAGTCCCTGATAACATTAATCACTTCATTCTTCAGTGAATTTGCCATTAAGCTTACATTAGATACCAGGACACGGCAACATACAATGAAATTTAAAAACAGACATCTTCGCAAAGACAGGAGCAATCAGCGTAACAATACAACATACCACCAGCTACACGGATAATAATAAATAACAAAAATGAGTGGTTGAATGAATGAGAAAAACAATGTCATTTTAAACACACGATCTCTCAAAATCCAAGAGAAAAAATATCACATAAATTGCCTTACAAGACATGAACAAGTCATTATTTTCCGCCTTAGGACTCAGCACGTGCCCATGCATGCACAGACACACATACCTAGATGGCATTCAACCAAAGATTGCCCCAACATTGCCATCTGTGTGACTGCTCACAAAATAACTGTCAACACCATCTCTTCTAATGCCCTGCCACTTGATTGAAGATAGTTAACTGAGCATTACACATACAGAACCGTAGTAAATGGAAACAAGTTCGCACGGTTTTTTTTTTTTGGGGGAGAGTACAACATCTCTTCCTTAGAATATTGAGTAATACGAGGTAAAACCCGGTGCAATTGAGTAAATCCTTCAGGTTTAGACCCTTCATAGATGAGAGTGTCAGAATACTTTCATATCAGCACACTCCGACACCTCTGAAGTCGGCGAGGGACACTGATGATAATGAAAACAAGCCTAAACGCATAAATCGTTAAGAGGGGACATACTAGTCACCCTAATTGCACCAGAATTCAGAGCGGGCGAAGAAGAAGAAGAAGCACACTCCGCCGACAATTCAGTGATAATCGAATGTTCCTGAATTTAAACCATTGTCTACCTTTACGAGAGGAATAGATTTTTGATTAAACAATTTTATACGAATCTCGTGTTCTCTATTTCCGCGTAATAAGCTACCAACGTCTCCCTGGTGGGTTAATTTCACTAAGACATTCTCTCCTATCTGCCGACGGTCGCCCAAGCAAATGATGTGCCTCAGAAATAGCAGAGGTAGTAAGAAACATAATATACGAGGCGCACTCGAGAGCACTAACCAGAAGAACTCTTCGCATACCATGAACGCTGAAAGGTACAACAGGAATAGCCGATAGATTATCTTCTATTTATACAACGGAACAAGGCTGCAAAGTTATCACTAACATTTATATAAGAGTCTTTGTTTTCAATGCAACGTTTCTTGTAGAGCATATTGCTAAACGTGTTCTTCATTATCCTTGTATCTTGTCAGTTTATGTAACAAAGTCATTGTTTGTAGATTTATGTTGTTGGCTATAGTTAAACTGGAGATATAGTCAAACCTTGGATATAGCCAAACCTTGGATATAGTCAAACCTTGGATATAGCCAAACTCTGGACATAGCCAAACCCTGGATATAGTCAAACTCTGGATATAGTCAAACCCCGGATATAGTCAAACCCCGGATATAGTCAAACCCTGGATATAGTCAAACCCTGGATATAAACTCTGGATATAGTTAAACTCTGGATATAGCCAAACACTAGATATAGTTAAACCCTGGATACAGTCAAACACTGGATACAGTCAAACACTGTATATAGTTAAACCCTGGATATAGTCAATCACTGGATATAGTTAAACCCTGGATATAGTCAAACACTGGATATAGTTAAACACTGGATATAGTCAAACCCTGGATAATCTAGAAAAAATATTGTCCAGTAGGTCCACATTTGTACAGATAAGATTTTTAGAAACGCACAACCTACTTTACTGTTACTGTTATAAGGAGGGGAAGATGAAGATATGTTGACGCCTTGAGAAGAAATGATCAATGAATATCAAATCAGGCATTTCTCGCCGAGTGGTTACCAGGGCCCAAATTGGGGTGTAAAGAATAGAACAACTGTTACCTGCCACGCATGTCGTAAGATGCGACTAAGGCGGTTGGAAGTGGGGCTAGCCACCCTACACCGTAAAAAACACTAGATGGCTACAGAACGAAGAGCGAACCGAGTAAACGCTGGCTGAAACCGGACACATCGCCGAAGGATAAGCACCAGCGCTTCAAATGGTGCTGGAGATGTGACGTAAAACACACCAATGCTAGGGCTGCATGAATATAATTTATGGGAGATCTGGTACATCGGTCTGGGCGGTGATCCGCAGAGAGAAATCAGGCGTTGAAATGGGGTGCAGAGGGTTCAAGAAAGAGAGGACGAGATAAGGAGACCCTGAAACGAACTTCGCTGAGAGAGGCAAGAAATATCGGTCTCAGTTCCATGGAGGAGATTGAGCGAGTTGCCCAGTGTAGAGCGGTATGGAGAGAATGCTTGCAGGCCCTATGTAACGTATAACGGTACGAGAGGAATTATGATTATACAACCTTATAGTAGCACAGCTTCTGATTTATACGGTAGGATGGTGTAAAATCTGATTAGCAATATGAAGGTTATCAGAGCTGTTTCATGCCCATTATTACATTACTTGTATTTAGAGCAGTAAAAAGGTGTAACTATTAAAAACACACACATCTGTGACACAACTGGATATATTAAATCTGTCAGTAGTCCCTACCAGCATCACAGTTTTAGGTAGTGAGAAATAAGTTTAAACCTGCTGTGCCTAGATGTGATCGCCACTTGAACAAAACATAATACCTTCCTCGGCGTCTCTGTGGCGTAGAGGTTACGCGCTCGTGCCAAAGTACTCGGTTCGCTTCCTCGTGGAGCCATCGAGATATTTTTCCAGAAATCCCTGATTTGACTGTAGGAGAGATCGAGTTCCTAGTCCTATCGGAGATGAACGATAAAACGTAGGTCCCGTGTTCAATTTGAGCAAGTAAAGAACTCTTAGCAGTTCAAAATCGAGAAGAGCAGGCTGAAAAGCAGCTGCCCAAAATTCTTAAAATATAATTTAACAATCTTAAAAATTACATTGGGGACCCTCACCGGTGCTACGGAGTTTGTGCACATCAGCTGAGATCTTCCTGTGTAAGAAAGAGATATGAGCACACATGGTTACTCACCAAAGTGCAATGATGATGATCCTATCAATCAACCTAACTGTACTCACTTGTTAGATAAACAACCAGTAGAAAGGTATTGATGCAGTAATGTACACATTGGAGATATCATCAGTTTCTTCTTTTCTTTAATCAAGTTTTGTCTCACAGCTTCACAATAAGAAGAGATTTCTAGAACGAGCCTTTATGTGTGCTTCATAAATAGTGTTTTTAACACCTGTTATTAACCTTTTGCGTGGATTGCCTCTTATTTTGTATCCACTGTATCGGAGTTGACATTGCTCTTTGATGCGCATTGTCTGTTGGTAATCTGTGGCCGAACCTTTTAATTTGTGGTTTTTTGATGAAGTTCGGTACTGATGTTGTACCCACTTTTTTCCTAATGTCTTCATTTCTAAACCAGTCTCTTCTTGTTACTCCCGCATTCTGTTAGACACTTCATTTCTGCCGTGACTAGTTTTCTTCTTAATACTTCCATCATTCTGTGTAGACACTTCATTTCTGTCGTGACTAGTTTTCTTCTTGATACTCCCATCATTCTGTGTAGACACTTCATCTCTGTCGTGACTAGTTTTCTTCTTGATACTCCCATCATTCTGTGTAGACACTTCATCTCTGTCGTGACTAGTTTTCTTGTATCATTTGAAGTCAGAGTCCGATTAGTGTGAGAGTGTAACAATCAGTGTAAGAGTCTACAAGTGGTAACTGATCTTAAGACGCTGTCTAGATCAAGTCCGGAAATGCTGATTTTCTCCAAGATGGCGGCGCTACGTTGTGTATGTACTAATGATGTACAAATAAAGTATTTGTTACCGTAACACGATTAGGTCACCAGCTTGTGCCATCCCTACATGAACGGTTTGCTGTAGTGGATTTCCAACAAGGTTTGTTCCTTGCACTAATATTTGCTGCATGCCCGCTTTTGTTTGTTCACTTCTCAATTATATGTCTGCCATATCAGGTAGAACGATTAGTTAGTTCCGGTAGTTTCGAATACTCACGAATACCTGCACATGTCAATAATCCTTATGTTGAAAATATATGTTACGCTACTAATAATTGGTACATTTAAGATAATCGATACTTGTCGAATACCTGTATATGAAGCACCTACTCATTATTTTCAGAGCATGTAGCGAATAGTCATTACTCACTTTATTTCCGTCGCAAGATTAGTATCGCTTACATCCATATTAATACATTTTTCGAGGATAACTCCTCACACGATCAGCACGGATCTATGTGTGAGCTACAAAAGACTTAATTTTATACACGTGTGAAGTTTATACAAGAGACAAATATATAGTCAAGCGAATGAAAGAACTGAAGAATATTATAACATACGGTGTCACTCATTCATGTTCTTGAAGAGACCCATTGTCAACTTATTTGATATCAATTGAAGAAAACGGTGATATCTCTATATATATATATATGTGACCAACGGCATCCAATAAGTAATGTAGTCTCCCACATCCCATTGTGTTTCTAGTACTTAGTAAGAGGGAATCGGCACAAGAACGGTTTTCGATGGGGGAAAAATCCTATGCTCCAAGCACACAGATCACAAAGAGTGGATATCTTGCATGATAAGAACAAACGCAAGGAAGATTAAATTGTCAGTTTCTATTTCAACAGTAAAGAAATCCTATAGACGTTCTTTCAAGTTTTTTGTTGTTTCCTCCCTGAAATGCTGTTGTTTTACCAGGCAGTGTATACACACAACTTCAAGCATGTCATTATCAAATAGCTTGTCATAAGCCGAGCTTTGCAACACTTAACAGTTCCTCAGAATTTCTCTTTCTTATTAAGTCAGATGTGTCTCCCCTTTGTAGTCGTCAAGATCAGTTAAAATCATCCGTCTTTCTATTCTCCTCTTTGCTTGGGTGTCTCTTTCCATAATTGTCTTCTCCAACCTTTCTTGTCTTTTTATATGTCCAAATACTTCAGTTTTCTTATTTGTAGCATCCTCCAGGTTTATGTGATTGTAAATCAGCATTTGTCATAAAAACCATGTGTACTCACCATCTATAGAAGCCGCACCATCACGCACACGCTCGTGCCCGCCATTATATTATTTAGTATAATATTGGTTTCACTGAAATAATTAACTTTTTCACAAATGATCTATTCCTGTTTTGTGCCTGCTTTAAGTTTTCCAACGAACAAAAGGCATTTCCTCAAAAATGTTGATTATCTTTCAAAAACCTAACATAAGTCAAGAAAATGTCATTATAATCACGTAACGTGCATTCTTCTGTTAAATACATCATTATTCATTATTCTGGTTTCTGTAGTACTGTAATATATACATAACACGTAATCACAAAGTTCTGTAGTTTTACAAATTACAAAAACAATGATAAAATACAGCAACGTTTCGACCAACAAGGCCTTTATCAAGCAAACGAACAACAGGAGTGACAAATTTAAAAAACAAATGGACGACCAAAAACAAACGTTTCTAATGAAAATCTGGGAATAAAACGAATAACGAAATAAATGTAACACAAAAACACACATAAAAACTAGAAATAGAACGAAGAGAAACAATGAAAAATCTAGTAAATATATAACTTGAATACATGCAACATATACCCATATAGATTACAAGGCATGGGAAGAGAAAGTACTAAGAAGCATAGGAATGTAATACGTTGAGCCCACGTGGTCGCAAAGTACCATACAAAGAAATCAACCGATTCTCCAAAGCAAATCGACTGCGATCATCCGAGGAACACGATCGAATGGCTGTGATAAAGGCCTTGTTGGTCGAAAGGTTGCTGTATTTTGTCATTGTTTTTGTAATTTGTAAAACTACAGTACTTTGTGATTACGTGTTTTGCCAATAAAATAGTTTTACTGCAGTCTCATCTGTTTTGTCAATATATACATCAGAAAGATCTAACACCGAAAGATTGACTTCATTGCAACGGATTTTACTCCATATGGATGTGTTCCTATCCGCAGAAATGGCACGCCTACCTGCCTAGAGTATTGCACGAACTCCGTAGCTCCGGCAACAATTTTAGGGATCTATGGGGAAATGCACTCTTGTGAACGGTTCGATTCGTATTCAAACCACCACCTTCGGAACGCAAGGCAAATGCTTAACTACTTAACCACAAAGATAAATATGTATATCCGTGTAACCCGACCCCCCTTCCCTCTCAGTATTACTGCAGCCTTCCCACGGTTTTCTCCAGATCTGATCGGATCTAACCACCTCTGATGTAGGTTTCCGTAAATTGTCTCTGTTTTTAACATTGGTTTCTCAACTTGTCTGTGTTTCTCAAGTAGTTGTAGTAGCATGTACCTGGCGGAACTTCACTTTCATCACATCCCGCTTGAAAATCTCTTGTCTCTAGCACGTTCTCCCATCTCCTCCAGCGTCATGTTCAAGTTGGACAACCGCCTGTTTTTCTCAGCATCATATATTTCATACATTGCTGCCGAAGCCGAAGGATTGACTTCACAGCACCGGGTTTTATCCCATATGGCTCGACCCTCTCCGCAGAAATGGCACGCCACCTGCCGAGAGTATTGCACAAAGCACGAACTCCTAGTGGTCTCGAACTCCAGCAACAATCCTAGTGGTCTTGGGGAAAAAACTGCACTCGTGAACAGAACGGCGCAGTCCGGATTCTAACCCACGACCGACTCAAAAGGCAAAGGGTTTAACCACGGTTTAGTGCTATCTTCTAAGTCATGTTTTGATACTTTCTTATACATAACGATTGAGATAACAAGAAACATTACTGTCAACATCAATTATTCTCTAATATTCTATGGCTTTGTCAGCTTTAGCATTAACTTGAAAATCTAAAGGAAAGCAAGTAAAAACCCTTTGTTCGTTTTACTTGACCTTTCACTAAACATTTGTCTTAATGCTGTTGTTCTCATCTGGAAATTATCTCGGAAAGTTTTTGTTTGTGAATGATCTAGTCATTTGTTCTGTTTTGTCTTTGTACATATTTTCTTTAAGTGATTTTCTAGCCTAAATGGTTGTGTTCTTTTATTGGACAATTTAGTCATACATATTAGTCATCGATGGTGTTGTTTTGTCATGAGCGTGAAGTGATGAAAGTAACGTGTACGGCAAGAAGATAGTTTATGGAATACTGCGAAATACAGTAAAAATGAAGATAGATTGTTTTACCAAGTGTAAAAACCAGATACAGGTATGTTTCAACCAAGAGGTCTTTATCAAGTGATGATGCTCGTCCATCACGGTGATGATGATCCACATTTCTGATGATGACCACACACATTTTCTGATGATGACCACACACATTTTCATCCAAGGGAATGTAGTTGCGCTATGTTTGTCTGTGTGTGCGTAGATGACTAGTGAGCCCGATACGGGCTTGAAATGTTCGTGTACAGTGTGCGCAAGGTATACTTGCAGTTGTGGGAAGTTTTACTGCCTTTCTGTTTTGACGTCTTTGCTCCATCCGTGCTGTTCTATCTGCCTCGCAGGCCGAGGAACCGTGTCGAAGAAGTGTGCGCCAGGCTGATCTGTCTTGAGCAGCATTCTCCCAGTTGTTGACATCTATGCCAAAACTTTATCAAGTACATGATACAGAACAAACGGAATGGAGACTAGGGTCATCCTATACATAAGGCATCACAGACACTGTCATTTATCGTCTGGTGGTATCTGGTGTATAGGACTTTAGACTCTGTTTGTTCGGTATCCTTTGCTTGATAAAGACCTCTTGGTCGAAACGTCACTGTATCTTGTTTGTGTACTTTGTAAGGCTCTATTACTTCGTTTTTAATGTGTGTCCCCTTTGGTGCATAGTTTTACTGCAGTCTTTCTTTGTATGGAAATACTTGCCTACATTATTCTTCTTCTTCACCCGTCGCCCCTAGGGAAGCATAGGTCCGCAACCAAGGCTTTCCAAGGCCATCTTTTCCAGATCTCTTCACTCTCCCCGTTTTCTTGCATTCCGTCTCCAACTCCCGTCTCCAAGTGTTCCTTGGTCTTCCCTACTTCTATTGCCCTGGGGTTCCATCGGAGAGCTTGTCTTGTGATGCTGTTAGGAGGTTTCCTCAGTGTGTGTCCTATCCATTGCATCCTTCTGCTCCTTATCTCATGTTCCACCTGTGGTTATCCTGTTCTATCCCAGAGTTCCCTGTTTGTAGTCCTGTCATACCATCGCAGTTGGAGTATCCTACGCAGGCATCTATTGATGAACGTCTGCAACTTTTTTTGGTGTTCCCCATAGTTGTTCTCCATGTCTCCACACCATATAGGACAGCCTTGACATTTGAGTTAAATATCATCTTACTTTTGTTCCTGATCATTCTTGAACTACATATGTTCTTCAGAATGGCAAAGGCTTATCTTGTCTTTTATATTCTAACCCTAACTTACCTACATGTTATATTTAATGAAGTATTGCGGATATTTAAAAAGATATTCTATACAATATTGCCGCCATTAAGATGATGTTCATTGTAAGTTGTTGTCAACAACAACAAGAAGGGTATATTGTGGAATAGGATGATAGACTAGTACATGCCATGACATACAATCAATGATGTGGTAGTAGTGTATAATGTGGTGTTACATCATAGTGAACAAACAAACAGAAAAGGTCTGCCACCATGTCATGGTGGTTGGCCAATGGATAGAGCTGAGATTCTGAACTCCCTAATAGAGTGTGGAGCAGCAAATAGGATTTTCATTTAAACCAATCCACGTCAACTGTTAGATTTCAAGAGCTTGCAATGAAGATTAGAGTGGCTAGAAAAGGACAGTACGACAGGTATATGAGTAAGCTCATCAATCAACATTGAACTGGTATGGGTGGACATTGTTGGAGATATTGCGAAGGAGATCAGGGTACATACATAAGAACATGTCCGGAGTGCAATATGGATATTTCAAACTAAAACTGTTCCTAACTTAACCCTTTGACTCCGTAATCTTTTTTTTTAACCTCCGGACGAAGTTATAAAGCAACATTGCAATGTATACTGTATTAGACAGTGTATTAGACACTGTATTCCCCTCACAATGCAAGATCAAGGGGAATGAAGATGCTGACAGACTGGCTAAAGAGGAAGCAGGAATGCCCCAAGATGACAACCTGGTTAGCTATGAAGAAGCAAAAACTATCGCCAAAGGGCACTACAAAGCAAAGGGGGATAAAGAACACCCAAAACACAACAAGAACGATGGAAATTACCAACTGCCCAGAAGGGACCAAACAACCATACTTCGCCACCGGATGGGTCACAACAGAATGAGACACCACCTGTGCACTGAATTCAAGATATGCACCAATGACCTGTGGCTTGGGAGTATGACAACAGAACATATCCTACAGAACTGCCCCCAGTTTGCAGACTTGAGAAGAAAGATGTGGCCCACTTACACCAGCGTCTAAGATAAACTGTATGGCGTGGCTGATAATCTGAGGCAGACGACTGCCTTTATTAGAGAATCCGAAATCCCAATCTAGGGAGAACGCAGAAGAATCATCATCTTAAAAATACTGTGAGCCTGTATATCTGTTTAAAGGAGCGAAAGGGTTAATATGCCGTATTGTGGTTAACGTGAGTTTTACCCTTGTCTGCGTTTTTTAAAACTATAGTATTTTGATTAATTACTGAAATGTCGTTCACACAAAACATGGAAGACGTTCAACTGTCTGTGTCTCACCGTCGTCAGTCACGACCTTGAACTATACCTAGGTTCATGTTTTACTGTCTCTAGAGAATGTTTGGCAAGCGGCAGCACTTAAAGATGACACACGAAAGTTGGAACAGATCAGATCAGAAATCTCGTTCAACAAACGTCTAGTGTTTGTCCCGCGCACCTTCTCGCTCTCTACCTATTGCTATTCAAATCAACCTCCCCCTAGTCAAGGTTGACTGTAGCTGATTGACAGTAAGGGTTAACCTAAATAACGCGACCAGGTCTAGGTGTCTGGATAAAGACAGAGGCGTAGGAAGTAAACGAGTCGGGGGAGTGTTAAGGGGAGGACGACACGTATAAATCTAACACTGAAAATGTTTAAACCAATTTTATGCTTTTTTTTAAATTCACTGCTGTCTTTTATTTCTTTTCTCGTTGTGTCTTTCTATGGCACTATTGATCTGTGGAGACTCTTCTTACTTTTCGTCATCGAGATTCAAACTTATATTATTTGTATTCATTCACGTTAAACACTATCATCTCTTTTCACGTCGGTGTGGTAAAATTATATATTCTCTTTCAGCGTTTTTTCCCTTTCGTTTATCCTGCTCAATCTTTGAGCAGTGCTTTTAATGATAGAATTTTTGCTTGTAGTTTTGAGTGTTATTGTAGTGAAGTTAAGTTAGATCTTGTTCATTGCCACGTCGTTCTTCTATCAGTTATGTCAAAGTATCAGTGTATCTTCAAGCGATGACGTGACACACACGCCTTTGTGCAGATAGAATGGATCGCCGGGATATGCGGCTACGTTAACACTGAGCATGCTGGCAGATAGTGCTACGAAAGTAACGATGTCGTTACTGTCTGTAATACCGCTTTTAGGGGGAGGGGACATGGCTAGTGCAGTCGCCGCGAAACTGTTCATGTTAGGATTTTTTTAATGTGCCCCAACAGAAAAAAACCCCAACTGCTTAGTCTTACCGAGGATTGAACCCGGGTCTCCCGAATGGGAGCCAGCGCTCTAATCCATTCGAACAAATGCTTGGTCTGACTATAAATAGAAACTCAATCTTGGCTGATAATTCTAGTATAAGATATTGTATTTCGTCTTCTTCTTTGTGCGGTTTGCACCGAGAACGTGAATACATTGCGCGATGGTCATACGCTCTAACGGTATGTGGAAACGAACATCCGAAAAAAGTCGGCCTAAAGTCTTTTTAGATTGCTATTTTGATGATTATACCGTCAGATGCTTTCTGATGCCATGTAGTTTTGAATGTAGTGTTGTGTTGTAGGGCCAGCATTTCTTTACGGATTACATACAGGGGACATCATTACAAACATGTTCTCTGGTTTGATCACATGGACACAGAGGAGATGAAGGCAATCGTAGTCTGTGCAGTATTTATTCAGCATGTTATGTCCTGTCCTGAGACGGGGGATAATGGTCTGCCGAGTGTGTGGTAGTCATCATTAGATAGTTTAACTTCTTTTCTAATGTCCATTGTAACTAGTGATTATCAATCTAATCCACCGGACAATGCCAGGCTGATCTCTCATGTTATTGTTTCATGTTTTATAAATATCATTTTAAATTGTCAAGTATTAACGTATGTCTAATTCTTTCTACTTATTTCTGCTCATCGTATGTCTAATTCTTTCTACTTATTTCTGCTCATCGTATGTCTAATTCTTTCTACTTATTTCTGCTCATCGTATGTCTAATTCTTTCTACTTATTTCTGCTCATCGTATGTCTAATTCTTTCTACTTATTTCTGCTCATCGTATGTCTAATTCTTTCTACTTATTTCTGCTCAACGTATGTCTAATTCTTTCTACTTATTTCTGCTCAACGTATGTCTACCAAATATTGATTTTTATTTCAGCTCCATCTGTTGTCAATTTGGTTATCAAACACGCTCATAGTTCTGACAGCTCATAGAGAAGTAGAGCATGTTCAAGTTTGTGTTTAACATATGACCGAATGTTGATTATTTGTTGGCTAACTTTGATGTGTACTAATTCAGAAACAATTCTTTCAATGCCGACGGTCGCCTACGCAAATGATGGAAATGCGGAGGTAGCACACAATGGCCATTGCCAGAATTATGCGTATACTCTGAATGTTGAAATGCACAACAGGATCAGGAAAGATAGGTGGATGGACGGGACGGACCGACGCATGGATGGATGGACGGATGCAGACACGTTCTTTGCTGGCTGATATATGGTTTCGTATACATGTTTCCGATTATGTGTGTAGTTGTTAGAAGGCGATATTTTATTACAAATAAACTTCGAAGTTTCTATGTTGAAGGGATCGTGTATCGCCATATGATATACTTTTGATTAAAAATTACTTTCTCGTCCATGGTCACTCATTGCTTTCCCGACCACTGCTTTGTTAGTCCGCAACCACGAAGATACAATGTTGTTAGTTTCACTAAAAATTACTTTCTCGTCCATGCTCACTCTTTGCTTTCCCGACTACTGCTTTGTTAGTCCGCAACCACGAAGATACAATGTTGTTAGTTTCACTAAAAATTACTTTCTCGTCCATGCTCACTCTTTGCTTTCCCGACTACTGCTTTGTTAGTCCGCAACCACGAAGATACAATGTTGTTAGTTTCACTAAAAATTACTTTCTCGTCCATGCTCACTCTTTGCTTTCCCGACTACTGCTTTGTTAGTCCGCAACCACGAAGATACAATGTTGTTAGTTTCACTAAATATTACTTTCTCGTCCATGCTCACTCTTTGCTTTCCCGACTACTGCTTTGTTAGTCCGCAACCACAAAGATACAATGTTGTTAGTTTCACTAAATATTACTTTCTCGTCCATGCTCACTCTTTGCTTTCCCAACCACTGCTTTGTTAGTCCGCAACCACAAAGATACAATGTTGTTAGTTTCACTAAATATTACTTTCTCGTCCATGCTCACTCTTTGCTTTCCCAACCACTGCTTTGTTAGTCCGCAACCACGAAGATACAATGTTGTTAGTTTCACTAAATATTACTTTCTCGTCCATGCTCACTCTTTGCTTTCCCGACTACTGCTTTGTTAGTCCGCAACCACGAAGATACAATGTTGTTAGTTTCACTAAAAATTACTTTCTCGTCCATGGTCACTCATTGCTTTCCCGACTACTGCTTTGTTAGTCCGCAACCACAAAGATACAATGTTGTTAGTTTCACTAAATATTACTTTCTCGTCCATGCTCACTCTTTGCTTTCCCAACCACTGCTTTGTTAGTCCGCAACCACGAAGATACAATGTTGTTAGTTTCACCTAATATTACTTTCTCGTCCATGGTCACTCATTGCTTTCCCGACTACTGCTTTGTTAGTCCGCAACCACAAAGATACAATGTTTATGGTTTCATGTTAGTTAGTTTCACTTTATGTGTCTTACTTTATGTATATACGTGTTTGTATAAAGGTAAGTTAACGTCCGCTTTCATACCGGATTATATAGAGCATATGGACTAATGCAGCGTGCTCGAAGCTGTCGCCACGCATGTAAAGATCGTCAGTTCTATTTTTCCCCTAACAGAAAAAAATATTTGACTTACCGAGGTGTCGAACACAGGATGCTTCGGACAGAAAACCCAAGCACGTTTAACCATACGATTAACTGCTGTCTATGTCATGTGTTGTTACAGATGGACAAATTCATGATAGTTGATGAAATATGAGAAATGTCGAAGAGGAAGACCACGGAGAAGATGGATTCAGGATGCAACTGATGATTTGAACATGACGGCTGCAGAGGCAGGGCATCTGGCCTATGAGAGAAGGAAATTCTGGAGGACTGTTGGGGTGGCAAAGTTCTGCTCAGGACAAGCTATTTGATGACGATAACTATAAGAAAGGGAAGATAACGAGGAATGTTGGACATACTATGAGAAGAAATTATCACAAAGGCGGCATCGAAGTTGGAATCAAATTGCCCCCATGTGTTGCCGCGGCTCGCAACGGGAGCAAAGAGTAGTAACACTGCTGCCTACAAGACGTGTCGTAAGAGGTGACTGAGATTGGGGTCTAGGGAAGCTATCATAGTAAATATAAAAACGTCGCAGAAATCGGATGTGCTGACCTACTTGTAGGAGACACATAACTGGTACAACGTACCCTCGCTCTTAGGCTCGGATCCCATACAAATCACAAAGAGTGATTAGGTTAACAAGTGACCTATATGGAGCGTTCGAAGAAGAAGAAGAAGAGGAGGCAAATGGTTCAATATAGAAAGGACACCCTAGGGAATCTCTGAAACGAACTTTACAGATAGTCGATAAATATCCGAGTCAATTCATTTAGAAAAGATTGAACGATTTGAAAGATTACCAGTGTCAAACCTGGATGCTGACAACAAACGATAGAAGAAAACTAGTCACAACAGAGATGAAGTGTTTACGCAGAATGCTGTGTGTAACAAGAAGAGACCGGTTGAGAAATGAAGACATCAGGAAAAAGTGGGTACAACATCAGTACTAGACTTCATCAAGAAACAACAAATTAAATGGTTCGGCCACGTAAGCAGATTACCAAAAAGATAGTGCACCTCAAAGAGCAATGCTGCTCCGATACAATGGGTACAAAGCAAAAGGCCGGCCACTCAAAAGATGGACCTCAGAGATAACAGAGGCGACGAAAGAGACTATTTACAAAGCGCATACTAGGGCCCGTTTTAGAAATCTCTTCCTGACCTGACGCTGTGAGGCAAACAGGATTCAAGAAAGAAAAGAAAAAAAGAAAGAAGAACGATTTTCCCAGAATAGATCGGTATGGAGAAATTGCGTGTATGCCCTATGTAACATGTAATGGGTACAAGAGGAATTTATATTTGTATATACATGCAAATGTATGAGTAATCAAGTATGACTTATCTGATATAGTACAAACCAGTTACATTGTGTGTGGGCGAGTATATAACAGTAGTGTTGCAATCGTGTTTAACTAACATAAGAATCAGCGAGGCGTTACATTCTGGTGACAACATGTGCTGGTCATGCTAGACAAATGATTCTCAACATGAGGGACAAAATTTACTGGATTTTTTGTATGTTATTTATGAGATTTAAACCTAGGCACGTCATCTCAACTTAAGAAGGACGAACCTTTTATTGGTTATATCTGAACGTGCAGGCGTACAAACATGAAAAATAAGAATTAACTTCTTTTGGAGAATCTAATATAATAGTTTATTACAAGTATAATCTGGATTTTGTCTGGGTAGCTTAGTTTTGCCTCAACTTCAAGGTTGAAGAAAGGAGAAAAAAAGTTATGAACCACTGCACTGAGGGTGACATGGCCTTGCATCAGGGGCGGCGACGACGACAATGACGTAAACTTATCTGACTGGCCTATTTACAAGATTATCATTTTCTGCTTGAATGAGAATGTGGGTCAGGTTATGGGAGAGATGAATGCCTCTAGTGTGTCTGCTGTCTTTGTTCGTCGTTTGCGATAGAAAATATTTCAGGTTTTACTTGTTTCTGTTTCTGTGCTGACTACCTGTTTATCTAACTCTCATACATATCACACATGGGGGAGGGGGCGTCAATGTACTGCTCTATATGATAGTTAGGAATGTTCAGTTTATGGGAATGTATATGGGACGGATTAGCGTCATGCAAAAGTGTTACATCACAGGACAGGCTTGCATCAACAGCATCGATTGTTGGGGAGTTGAAGATGGATAAGGGGGATATTCTTCGGTCTCTTCGCGACTGCCTGTTGGATGAGAACACTAAAATCGATGTTGAATCGATCATTAGGCAGTTTGGAGTTACCCGTTGTACAAGTCGAACTGGGTGCCGAGAGTGAGAGGTGTGTAATCAGCGAGCCACGAGAACCATCAGTATGCATACTCTTCGATATCTGTTGGGGGGAGACCAATCACCTATGGGTCTGCTTGAGTGCAATGACGTCAGTTTAGTAACCTATAACCAAAAGTGTTGCAGTTTTGCGACGACTGCACTAGCCATGCGGTCATTAAATTCCACAGGCACATATCAGCCTCCCTCCTGTCCTACACTGCCTTATTAAGTTGTATTACAGGCAGTAACGAGTGGTTTTTGTTTCCCATTCCACACTGTTAAATTTGATACTGGAACCACGCGTCTACTAAGCAAGTGCACTAGTCACTAAGACTAGGCACTTTCACGGCTCTCACCAAGAGTGTATGCTTGTAGAGAAATGTCAGTAGTCTTATAATTACCCGCTCTCTCACTGCACGCCGCCGCCCCCACTCTACTCTATAGTATGTATATCCCCCGTGTGCCTACGGAGTAGTTCGCACATGATTAGCTGAGTTTAGACCCGAATTTACTGGCACACACCGACACGAAAGAGAAATAAATCGAGCAGGGAGAGATACACGTCTCATCTGACAGACGTGGCGAAAAGAGCTTGATTACTCACGCTGATACACACTCGCACGTGGCTTTCGTTTTGCGTATGCTTTCATCTGTGCCGTCCATTCATGTCCCCTAATAGTAAAAACAGAGTTCTGCGCCGATATGTGTTACAGGATCCGCCACTCATTAACATGACGGCAGACGTTAGATAGAAGCTTCAACAACTGTGCAGGTCAGTTATCTACTATTTAGGGGGAGGGGGTATAGGTTACGTGCTCGTCTAACGTTCCATGGGTACTTGGTTTGCTCCCTCGTGGAGCCATCAGGAATTTTCCAGAAATGTCTAATCTTAGTGTAGGGGATATTGAGTTTCTAGTTCTATTGGACGATAAAACATAGAACCCGTGTTCACGTTCAGCACGAAAATGAACCTTTAGCAGTTCAAAATCGAGTAGAACAGACTGGAAAGCCGCTGCCCAGGCAAAATTCATTAGAAAGATTATAAAATAAAATTCATACATAATATTTTTACCGTCTTATAATTTACATCGGGGACTCTCGCCGGTGCTACGGGGTTCCTGTACTGACGCTAAGATATTCTTGTGTAAGAAAGAGATGGGAGCACACATGGTTACTCATCGAAGTGCAATGATGATTGTGTCCTATCTTCAATCAATTAATACTGATATTATTTAGCGTTACATTTCTTCTTCGAACGTTCCACATCGACCACTTGTCAACCACTCTGTGTGATTTGTATGTGATCGGAGCCTAAGAGCGATTGTACGTTGTGCCAGTTATGCGCCTACAAGTAGGCCAACACATCCGACTTCTGCGCTGCTTTTTTTATTACTAGGTAGCTTCCCAAGGGCCTACATCGGTCGCCTCTTACGACATGCATTGTAGGTTGCAGTGGTACCAGTGGCGGATCGTGATCATTTTTGTTCGTGGGCCAGCCAAAAAATTCTCGGATAAATCATGGTTTTGGGTTAGGTTTTACTTTAATTTTAAAAACAATAAATACACATTACACATTATTTTTGTGGGGCCCGGCCTGAGCCGCCCCTGAGTGGTACTATTCTTTGCTTCCCTTGCAGGCCCCGGTACCACACGGGTGAGCTTTACATTTAATACCTGACATAAGATAACCTTGTTGCGTATGCTTCTCTTTTAGTCCAAGCTGCTCAGTCAATGTCGCTTGTGTAATGAGAAGCTGTGTTCTTACTTGCCATTATTTGGCAAATATGTCAATTAATCCGAACTCACAGATGATAATACGATAATTCTTATTGTTATGTTGCTCGAATATAGAAAAAAGCGTTTTTCTTTCACCAGCAGAACGAACGTCTGCCCCAGACGTTCGTTCTGCTGGTGGAAAGAAAAACGCTTTTTCGATCCAAGCACTTGAGCTGAAAGCTCTTCGGCTCGGTGTCATGGACATCGTAACCCTTCGGCTCGGTGCCACGAACACCGTAAATCTGGAGAACCTGTAGCTTTTCTGCCGGTCCGCGGAGTTGAACCCGCAGTTACAGAGGACTAGTCACCCGTAGTCCAACGCGCTACGAACACGCTGGGCACGCGGGTAAAAACGCTTTAAAGACACTCTTAAAGTGTCTCTGAAATGTTTCGATATAGACACCACGTGCTGGAATCCCTTGCGCAAGATCGCCAAATGTGGCACTGTAACAACAAAAGAGGAACCCGCATATCTGAGAATCATCGTGTTGGGACAGAGAAAACGAGCTGCGCCAAAAGACAGAACATACACGTCTAACCTTGATCATGTATGCCCCACCTGTGGTAGGGGATTCTGTTCTATGATTGGACTCTACAATCACCTCCGCACACACCAGAGAGGTGCAGCAGCACACGTCTGAGATTGTTGTCATCATCGCTGGCGATGGACTGCTATTAGTATATTTTGATGTCAGTTTTGTTATATTCTCAAGTCCAAACAAACACAATCATGAATTAGATGATATTCATACCGGCAGTTCCATTTAATGTCTGATATATCAGCATAGTTAAAAGTTATAATAGCCGGCGATAGCAAGCGATGATGACAACAATCTCAGATGTATGTTGCTGCACCTCTGTGGTGTGTGCGAAAGTGACTGTAAAGTCAAATCCTGTAACACAATCCCCTACAACACGTGGGACATACATGATCAAGGTTAGACATGTGAGTATTCTGTAATTAATTGTATGATGCGTACATGTTCAATTACCACTGATATAATGTTACCAACGCCTGTTAGTGCTGACATATTTCGCTTTTTGTTGGGAACAGCTATGAACTCTTCCTGTTCATGTGTTTCTCCTTACTAACAATTGGTTGCCGCCGATAGCGAAGTCAAAAACACGCTTCGCTAGTAACCACTAGCCGTGCTGCTATAAGTTACGGTGCTCGATCTCAACTTCGTCCCACACAAATGTACGCGGTTGGACTTGGGGTTTCCTGATACTTAACTTGGGGGCTCGCCTGAATAGCGATGGACACTGATAAGGAAAGCAAGCCTTCGCGCAAAAAAATAAGTCAAGAGGTGCCATAGTAGACGCCTGAATTCGTATCATGCGAACGGGGACAAAAAACCAGGCGTAACACTGCCCGCAAGACATCGGGGACTTGGAAATAGTTTTGTCTTTGCTTTTTTGAACGAGAGTGCATCCGGACAAGTTTTGGTGGGGATTTTGACATGTCTACTCGTGCCGGTACACGCAGGTCGTTGCATATTTTGTAGAACATGCTCTACCAAAAGTGTCTGCAGTGTTACATCACCCACAGTCTAGAACAGTGATATTCCAACTTAAAAAAATATATATTGAGGTGTATCTGACTGGTCGCGGGAGCCATGTGACAATTGCAATAATAAAATTAATACATAGTAAGTAACTTTAGTAAATATCACAGATGAAAACCAAGTTTTATATTTTTTCTATATTTTGCAACTTACGTACAAAACTGAATCTTACGGTTATTAAAAAGAACATTTGTGCTCGTGAAATTCTGGTTAACTTTAAAGTCGACTGCTTTTTAAATACAGTTTAAAATAAGTAATCATTACACGTATTAAACGTACATTTATATATTTCATCAAGTTTAAGAATTCAGAAAATCAAAAGCGTGTGTTGGACACTAAATATAAACACTCATATGTTGAGTAGATAAGGGAAGAAAAACAACCCCTAATGAGAGAATATGTTTAAAGAAGTCTGGCTTTTATCTGAACCGCACGTCCGAGTAGTTACCAGGGCCCAAATTTGGGGTGTAAAGAATAGAACCACTGTTACTTGCCACGCATGTCGTAAGAGGCGTCTAAGGAGGTTTGGATGAAATCGGATGCATGTGTCCTAAACGTGTAGAAATCTACGCGTTTAGGTGCCTACCAAACCAATGTGCAACGTATACACGTTCATGGCAAAAATCAAACGTATCACAAAGAGTGATTAAAATTGGTGGTAAAGAACGAACGCAAAGAAGAAGACAATATGGTTAAAGGAGTCTTGACTCTTATCTAGCTCAACCGACGTCTTCTTCCAAGCTTTTAACTATTGCTTCTGTGTCCAAATTGCAATGGCCTTGTTACCGAGTCATTATATTAATAGTCGGCCTGTGTAGTTAGGGTGGGAGGAGGTGTATGTGACATTTGTTCACATCCACCGACAGATCACATGACAACACACTATCCTCGCCAGTCGGGATCAATACATGTAAACAATAGTGGCCACCATCTTTGTTGATAGTCACGTGACAGACATTAGCACAAAGACTTAAACTCGTTGTGAACCATATAATAAATGATCGATTTTTTTCTACTTTTTCTTTCCTCCCTCCCCCCCACTTTTGAGTTGTTCTCCTCGCGCGCATTTATTGTTGTGTTTAAGACCCGGAGGAGATATCTGGCAGCATCGAGATAGTGGTAGGTTGTTTTAGTTGGGTGTTATCTCTTCGCCGCCATATTGAAATTCTGTGTCTTTCCTCTATTCGTTTTAGTTATGCGATCGTCTTTGATTGTTTTTTGTTTTCTTCTTCTATAATTACTGTTACATCCACGACATGTTGTATATTAGAGTACGTACATTTTGATATCTATTTTATTGTCCAGCAACTGGGTGTGATCGTTGATGTGAAATGACTTTGATTTGTAATCAATTTCATTGAGCATGTGATAGGATCGTGTGAAAGGACTAATTGATTGATAACGGAAATTGGGGATAGATCATTCAACTGTTCTTGTTACTCATGCTATGGTTTTGGGTGTTATTCTTCTCTGTTTGTTTACACCGCTTCTATATCTGCTTGTTCACATTCTCTCTCTGCATGTTCACATCATTTGTCTCGCTCTGCGTGTTCACATTATCACTCCTTCCCTCTTTCTGTCTGTGTGTTCACATCACCTTTCTATGTCTCTCTGCATGTTCACGTAATTCCTTCTGCGCGTTCACGCGATCTCTATATCTGCTTAGTTCACACTAACTCTCTTTCAGCTTGTTCATACCTCTCTCTCTCTCTGTTCACATCATCCTCTCTCTCTCTCTGTGTGTGTGTGATCACATCATCCCGCTCTCTCTATTCACATCAACGCTTCTCTCTGTTCACATCATCCTCTGTGTGTGCTCACATCAACCCTTCTCTCTCTCTCTGTTCACATCATCCTCTCTCTCTGTGTGTTCACGTCATCCTCCTCTCTCTCTATTCACATAAACCCTTCTCTCTCTCTCTCTGTTCACATCCCACCCCCACCCACTCTCTGTGTTAATGTTTGTTTGTTCACCGCACATCTATTTGATTCCTTCATCTGTTTGTTCTTCCCTTCTTCTGTGTCATTACTCATTGACCTCTACCGTCTGTGTATCAATTACTTTACAGGTATACTAGTTTCAGCTTGTAGTAGACATCAGTCGTCGTCTCATATGTAGCCAATTAACGACTAGACACTGTCTTAACTTGTTTCATCTTTCCTGAGTCACAACCTAGTAGTCAGGTTTTAAACTCCATTATTTGCCCGTCTCTCCAGCGTGTTCGTAGCGCGTTGGACTACTGGTGACTATCCCTCTGTGTGCGGGTTCAATTCCGCGGGATGGCAGAAAAAGCCACAGATTTCCCAGATTTACGCTGTTCGTGGCACCGAACCGAAGGGTTACGATGTCCATGGCACCGAGCCGAAGAACTGAAAAGCTCAAGTTCTTCTGGATCGGGGAAAAACCCCAAAACCGCCATTATTGACAGCAACCACAGTTAAATGAAACATTAGACGTGACAAACCTAGTCTTGTCTAGTGTTAGCTGTGCGGATATAAGAAGAAAACTGTTTGATTCAACACTATTTACTGAAAGCAAGTTTCAGATTACATCTTTTTTCTTTTGTGTGTTCATGCATTTTTTGAGAATTCACTAGAACAAAACTGGGAGTTGGGTGTCTCTGTGACGTAGAGGTACGGTGCTGGTCTCTCGTGCCAAAGCTACCAGGTTTGCTCCCTCGTGGAGCCATCGGGATATTATTCCAGAGAACCCTGATTTCAGTGTAGGTGAGATGATTTTCTAGTCTTATCGGAGATGGACGATAAAATGAAGACTCGTGTTCAATTTGAGCACGTAAAAGAACACTTGGCAGCTCAAAATCGATAAGAGAAGGCTGGAAAACCGCTGCCCGTGCAAAATTCATTAGAAAAGATTAAAAATAAAATTCCTACAACAATATCTTCATCTTCAAAAATTACATTGGAAACCCTCGCCGGTGCTACGGAATTTGTGTACTGCAGCTGAGATCTTCCTGTGTGAGAAAGATCGGGGCACACATGGTTTACCACAAACTACTCTTTGCGATCTGTATGTGATCTGATCCTAAGAGCGATTGTAAGTTGTGCAAGTTATGCGTCTACAAGTAGACCAGCACTTCCGATTTCTGCCACGTTTTTTTATTTACCC
Source organism: Arion vulgaris (assembly GCA_020796225.1). Lineage (NCBI taxonomy): Eukaryota > Metazoa > Mollusca > Gastropoda > Stylommatophora > Arionidae > Arion > Arion vulgaris. The sequence goes on from CM036757.1 coordinate 5,775,936, forward strand.
TTCCCTAGCTTCCCTAGACCCCTACCTCAGTCGCCTCTTACGACATGCCTTGTAGCTTGCAGTGTAACTATTCTTTGCTCTGGGTGTATTACTGTTGCTACATGAAGATCTACTAGACTCAGAAGATACAATTTAGAAACTTGGATAGGACTTGAATAAGATAACACAAACACCAGATAACCAACATCTGAATGACTTTAATTGATAAGTTTAGGTCTTTTTGGAGTATGTATAAACTTGTCATCTATATCACTCAATATCTGCAGCATCAAACACATTCTCTCTTGTATAACTACATCGAACACATTCTCTCTGATGTAACTACATCACACACATTCTCTCTGATGTAACTACATCAAACAAACTATTGCTGGTGTTGACAAGAGCTGCACGCATTTTCTTCTCATTAAACCAATAATTACTCTTTATGTTTTCCTTTTCATAGAACCAAAAGTTGATCAATTAATTCCTCTGATAGAACCAAAAGTTGATCAATTAATTCCTCTGATAGAACCAAAAGTTGATCAATTAATTCCTCTGAGAGAACCAAAAGTTGATCAATTAATTCCTCTGATAGAACCAAAAGTTGATCAATTAATTCCTCTGATAGAACCAAAAGTTGATCAATTAATTCCTCTGATAGAACCAAAAGTTGATCAATTAATTCCTCTGAAGAACCAAAAGTTGATCAATTAATTCCCTCAGATAGAACCAAAAGTTGATCAATTAATTCCCTCTGATAGAACTAAAAGTTGATCAATTAATTCCCTCTGAGAGAACCAAAAGTTGATCAATTAATTCCCTCTGATAGAACCAAAAAGTTGATCAATTAATTCCTCGAAGAACCAAAAGTTGATCAATTCTTCCTCTGAGAGAACCAAGTTGATCATAATCCTCTGAGAGAACCAAAAGTTGATCAATTAATTCCTCTGAGAGAACCAAAAGTTGATCAATTAATCTCTGAGAGAACCAAAGTTGTCAATAATTCCTCTGAGAGAACCAAAAGTTGACCATTCCGTCTTCGTATAGAACCAACGGTTGTCTACACCTCAATCCTCTGAGAGAACCAAAAGTTGACCATTCCGTCCTCGTATAGAACCAACGGTTGTCTACACCTCAATCCCTCTGAGAGAACCAAAAGTTGATCAATTCCTTCACTCTGAGAGAACCAACAGTTGCTACACTAATCCTCTGAAGAACCAAAAGTTGATCAATTAATTCCTCTGAAGAACCAAAAGTTGATCAATTAATTCCTCTGATAGAACCAAAAGTTGATCAATTAATTCTCTGATAGAACCAAAGTTGATCAATTAATTCCTCTGAAGACAAGTAGATCATCCTTCACTCTGAGAGAACCAAAAGTTGACCACATTCCGTCTCTCGTATAGAACCAACAGTCGCCTACGTCTCGTTCCCTCTGATAGAACCGAAGGTTAACCCATATAGTTTACATTTATAAATACATCCCGCATGACCTACCTTAATATATTAGCTCTCATAATAGCTGGTAAACGTTTTCAAGATATGTACAGTTAACTATAAATGTAATTTTATCAGATGTATGCAAGATGTTGCCCTTTAGTTATTTGTTCACAGCCTGTGTGGACACAGCAAAGTGAGAAGCAACTGTCAAGTAGTGGGATTTTATTAGTTAGTTAGTGGTGTGTGTGTTCAATGTGGTGTAAGTCCTACTGTGAACGACATCCAACCTCTAATACGGTTAGCGGAGGATACGGGTGAACGTACTACTATATCATTGCTTTAGAATTCATCACGCTCGTGTGTTGACGGGCTCGCAGGGGAGCAAAGTAGAGTAACACGGTGACCTACGAGGCATGTCGTAAGAGGCGACTGAGGTAGGGGCCTAGGAAGCTACCCTAGTAAATAAACAGCGTCGCTGAAATCGGATGTGATGACCTACTTGTAGGCCTATAACTGACACAACGTAAACTCGCTCTTAGACGGTCCGTGTGTTGTCGAGACTCGCAAGTGGAGCAAAGAATAGTAACACTGCGATCTAGGAGGCATGTCGTAAGAGGCGACAATGGGTCTATGGAAGCTACCCTAGTAAATAAACAGCATCGCAGAAATCGGATGTGATGGCCTATTTGTAGGCGTATAGCTGACACTTTGTACACTCGCTCTTAGGCTCAGATCACATAGAATGGTTTAACAAGTTGTCGATATGGGGCGGAAGAAGAAGAAGAACAATATAAAATATATACAAATTTGAAAATACATTTTTAGTCAAGAGAGCTTTCCAACAATGTAGGTTAAATGTCTGTCTGCTGAGAGAGGAGGGAGTGCTTCAATAATTGCCACGGGTTGTCGAGCTAGATAAGCACACAATTAGAACACATGTGTGTTTTTAAAACATAATTCATAACTGAACAAGCAAATGCCGGCACACATTCATCGCATAAATGTATCCATGACAACGTTTCCATATATCATTAAATGTTCTTAGTTCTTGATGTAATGTGATATTATATACTGTAATGTCGAGAACAATTAGTTTTTTGTGTGCAAGAACCCTAGAGGAAGCAACGGAAGCAAAGAATGATTAACAAATAAACAGTGTACAGGTATTAAGAGCTTTCGAAAAATTAAATAGACAAGCACAGGATTCGAACCACTTACCCTCATTTCTTACGACACGCATCGCCTAGCCTTGCAATACGAGCGTCTCAGAATGGCCCGCTGGTTGTGTCCATAAGTACGCTCGTATTGCTAGGCTAGGCGATGGGTGTCGTAAGAAATGATGGTAAGTGGTTCGAATCTTGTGTTTGTCTATTTATTTTTTTCGGATGCTTCGGAACCTGTACACTTTTATTTGATGATCATACTGTAATGTCGGGGTGAAATTATGGCTGCTTTAGAGTGAAACTGTAGTTGCGTTTATCGGGGATATTATAACTGCTGCTACTGCTTCTTCTTTTATCTAATCCTGTTTTACCTCAAAGCTTCAGGATAAGAAGCGATTTATAGAACTCACTTTTGTGAGCGCTTCATAAAGTGGTTTTTTTTTTAGCTGCCTCTGTTATTTCTGAGAGCCACCTTTGGCGCGGACGACATTTTACTGTGTATCTACTGTATCGGAGTAGCATTGCTTTTTGAGGCGCACTGTCTGTTGGTAATCTGCTTATGTGGCCGAACCATTTAATTTGTTGTTTCTTGATGAGGCTCAATATTGATGGTGTACCCATTATGGCTGCGTTAGAATTAAAATATGGCTGAGAGATGAAATTACAACTTTGGCTGAGAGATGAAATTACAACTTTGGCTGAGCGATGAAATTATAACTTTGGCTGAGAGATGAAATTACAACTTTGGCTGAGCGATGAAATTATAACTTTGGTATAGACATCCCGGGTAATAGAGGTAAAGAAAGACACCTGAAGGCGGAAGTTGAAGACGAAATGCGAGAAAATGTGGAGCGATCTGGAAAAGATGAGATTGGATATGAGGGTTTTGTTGTGGATCTATGTCCCCCCCTAGGGGCGAAGGGTAAAGAAGATAGATATCACAATCACAGTGTGAGCGACTAGAACACGTTTAGAGTAAAATGCTTATGGTACTCGGCTGCACTAGAAATACTGCCGTTGTGAAGATGAGATATACATGGTGTTCAAGATAAAAGCAACCTCGTCGTTAAGAAAGCATCGTCGTCAAGGGAGCTAATCTGGCATATGTTTATGAAAATGAGAAGATTCAGTTATGACGTAGTATAGGTCAAGCTTGTGTGACGGTGTGTAATTGTAGTGCGGGAAGGGGCGATGAACAAATGTAACGTAGGACGAGCTAATCAGAACCGGTTTAAATAGTAAATAGACACAACGGCAATAAGTAACTGGCAACCTTTGATTTGTCACTCCAGCCGCTTTTATCTTGAACAATTATCTGTACAATTGGCATCGCTTCACTACGTTTGTGTCATGCTATCGCCCACACTAAAGCATATCTAAGTGTTACTGTGACTCAAGATAATCCCACTAAATAAGAATACTACTGACATTTCAAGCACGAGATTTAAGTGTGACATATCATGGATGACATAAGCTGAAAGAACTATCGGTCATAAGGTTTTTATTCCAGATTTTCCTTAGATACGTTGGTATTTGGTCGTCCATTTGTGTTTCATTTTAATTTGTCACTCCTGTTTGTTCGTTTGCTTGATAAAGGCCTTGTTGGTCGAAACGTTGCTGTTTATCGTCACTGTTTATGTATTTTGTAAAACTATAGTACTTTGTTTGTACGTGTTTCACTAGGTCATAAGATCACAATTGTGACTTTACTAAAAAGGGGAGCATGGATGCTTGTATATCTCAAGGCATAGCTATCTTACATCATGTTATCATTACCCCTGGAAGAAATGTTGAGATTATGGTAATATGAAAACTAAATTTACAATTAAACAACTGATAGAAGTTTGTTGTTGTTTGTGTTCGTTCTTATCAACCAAATTAACTACCACTCTGTGATTGTGTAGTTTGCTTTCGTTCTTATCAACAAAGTATCTCCGATAGGACTATGAACTCGATCTCACCTACACTGAGATCAGGATTTTGGAAAAATATCCAGATGTCTTCACGAGGGAGCGAACCGGGTACCATTGACACGAGATACGAGCTTCTAACCTCTATGCCACAGATACCCACGAGAATCCAAGAGAAAATTATTGAAACGTTTTCACATTTAAAAACCCTTGCTGCAGAGTCGTATAATATAGTCCGACTCAATATATAGAATGTTTACCGTATGTTACACTACAGGCTTATTGGTAATTGTGTACCGAGCGTGATGATAGATAGACACAGGAAATTGGAAAATGTCAAGTCTTCTTCTCAGAGACAGGAGGTAGACCTCGTCGGCTAGGCTCAAAAAGTATGTAGGCTAATTGCTGACAATTATCGCCTTTTGAGATCTACGCTCCTTCCTATTGTCATGTACATAATAGTTCTCTTAGTTACATGTTCTGCTAGATTTTTATTACCGCTTGTTGTATACACGTACATTGTTGGTGCATTCTTCTATTTTGTGATCATCATCTTCATCGTCATTTTTATTTATCGTTATCTTTGTGGTTGTTATTATTCTTCTTCAAACGCTCTATATCGATCACTAGTTAAACCACTCGTGATTTATATGTGATCTGAGCTTAAGAGCGATTGCCCATTGTGCCAGTTATGCGCCTACAAGTAGGTCAGCATATCCAATTTCTGTAATGATTTTTATTTACTAAGGATGCTTCCCTAAGCCCCTACTTCACCCGCCTCTTACGACATGCCACATAGGTCGCAGTGTTACTATTCTTCGCTTCCTTGAGGTCTTCCCGGCAACACATAGGCGATTATTATTCAATCTTGAACATATTACAACTTGATATCATATTATTCAATCTTGATATCATATTATCATCGCTATGCCCGAGTGGCTACCGAGGCTCAAATTTGGAGTGTCTAGAATAGAACCACTTCTACCTGCCATGCATATCGTGAGATGCGACTAAGGAGGCTAGGATGAAATCGAATGCACGTGTCCTAAAAGTGTAGAAATCTATGCGTTTAGGGGCCTACCAAACCAATGTGCAACGTATACACGTTCTTGGCAAAGATCAAACATATCACAAAGAGTGATTAAAATTGTTTGTAAGTAACGAACGCAAAAAACAAGAAGATTATATCATCGCTATTGTCATGATTATTTAGCATTGGAAAAGGGGAGGAAAGAGATTGTGAATGTCATGCAGGATACAGACACTAATAATCACACATGTAAGAGAACTGGTGGGTGTTACATTGGAGAGTAATTAATTAATTACACATGCCCCTCGTCAGGGAAGGTAGAGAAATATATATGTATGTGTGTGTGTTTAGTTTACACTGAAGGTGGTGCGGCAGGCACCGTTGCACCCGTGTAGTTCATCCCTGGTGCCCTATATTTATTCCTCTGACTTTAATATAAATCAGAATTCCGAGAGAGAGAAAAAAAATGTGCTGCTGAATAACAGTATGATTCGGGGTTTTTTTCCCGTAAGCCCAATATTTTTAAAAAAAATGCAACATTGCAGTAAGGATCGAGTTATCATCCGTTATTATTTTTAGAATTATTATTGCAATTGCAACATGGCGCTTTGGCATTAACAGTCATTAGTCAACCGCGCCACAATATAAAAAAACGTCGGTATATACATTCTGTACAAAAGATATATACTTTAGTATAGTCTTTCTTCTTTTGTTATTTTTTCTCGAATCCTGTTTGCCTCACAGCGTCAGGCAACGTCTCACAGAGATTTCTAAAACAGGCGCTTCGTGTATGCGATTCGTATATAGTGTCTTTCGTCGCCTCTGTTGATATATAAATATATCATGTACAATAGACATGTCGGCATATTGTATACACTTGTGTGATCGCCTTATTAAATGATAGTGGTTACTCCATTCGATTTTTCCTTTTTTTTTTTCTCTCCGATCTAGAAGCACTTGAAGCTCTTCGGCTCGGTGCCATGGACATCGTAACCCTTCGGTTCGGTGCCACGAACACCGTAAATCTGGGGAATCTGGTTTTTTCTGCCAGCCCGCGGAATTTAACCCGCACTCACCGAGGGCTTGTCACCCGCAGTCCAACGCACTACGAACACGATGGGCAGGCGGACATTTTCATTATTTTAAAGGGGATCTTTGTCTGGATATTCAACATTATAAGGTGCAGTCTCCGCCTTGAATGTTGGCCCCAACAGCATTCCCCCGTCTCATGCCTTGATGTTGTACTCTGTCAGGTTTCAATTTGTTTATCTCTTTGATGTTCTCTCTTTCTCCCTCCCCTCCTTTCCTATTTGTGTCTTCCTCTTACTCATTATTCTTCAACTTTCCCTCAGTGATACAACATTGTCAATAGTTCACGTCTCTCATTTGTCTCTAATATTTTCATTTGTTTGATTTGGCCATAAATTTCATAGTAATTTTCTTACTATAGATTCTTCTTCTATTAATCGACTCCATATCGACCACTAGTTAACTTCCCACCTTTCTGATCTGTTGCAATCGAGCCTAAGAGCATTGAATAGTTGGCCATATGCCTGACAAGTAACCAGTATCCGATTTCGCGATGCTTTATTAACTAGATGGCTCCAGGTCCACCTCAGTCGCCATTGACAGGACGGACACAACACAGATATTTAGTGAGATACACAATTCTTCAATATATTCACATTCGAATACATTCTGTCTTGAAATCTTGTTCATTGTCCATGTTCTGAACCATCAACACATATTTCTATCATTCGTCTGCATACTATTATATCGCCCTGATAAGTCATGCTTGCCCTGGGTGTCTGTGCAAATCGCTGTAGAATATGCATATGCCATGAATAACGTGATTGTGATTCATTCGACGATTATAACGATGCGACATTCAATAGCAGATTGAGGAGAGCCATCGAATATGCAGTTTATAGTAATAATCTTTTTTCCTTTTTGTGAAGTGTTGGGTAACTAGTATCTTGGTGCAGTGCACTTGTGCTGATATTTATGTCGTAGGCTGTTCGATGCTGTCTTTTGTGTGGTCTTCTTCTTGCCTTGTACTCATTATACTTTTTCTGTGTGACTCTCTGTGGTAGACGATACCAGGGCATTCTGGTCAGGTGTCCAAACCATTTAATCTGTTGTTCTTTTATGAATTGCATAACTGGTTTCACATCCAGTCTCCTGATTTCTTCATTTCTAATTTTGTCTCTTATTGTCACACCTGCAGCTCTTCAAGACTCTAATCTCTGTCGTTATAATTTTCCGCTCATTAGCTGCTGTTTTGGCCATGTTTGACACTGGTAACATAGTGTTGGCCAGAAAATCGTTCTTATGAGATTTGCTTTAGTTGTTAGCGGTATCTCTTTATGTGACAACATTATTAAATACTTATTAATATTAAATAATGTACAATTATTTAAGGTCTTGTCCTGTGGCTTATGTCTTCACTATTCTTATAACTGTTTTTACTGTCTGTGCTCGCTCCCGTGTGGTGCCGGGGCCCGCAAGGAGAGCAAAGAATAGTATAACTGCAACCTACAATGCATGTCGTAAGAGGCGACCGATGTAGACCCTAGAGATGCTACCCTAGTAAATAAAAAGCAGCGCAGAAATCGGATGTGCTGGCCTACTTGTAGATTCGTAACTGGCACAACGTACAATCGCTCTTAGGCTCCGATCACATACAAACCACACAGTTGTTGACAAGTGGTCGATATGGAGCGTTCGAAGAAGACTATCTGTGTAATACCGGTTTTTAGGGCGGTATAGGGGGTGTATGGGCCTGAGAAATATAATGACCGCTTGGTTACCGTGAAGCTGTTCATGTTAGGATTGATTACTTCATCGCTTGGTTACCGTGAAGCTGTTCATGTTAGGATTGATTACTTTATCGCTTGGTTACCGTGAAGCTGTTCATGTTAGGATTGATTACTTTATCGCTTGGTTACCGTGAAGCTGTTCATGTTAGGATTGATTACTTTATCGCTTGGTTACCGTGAAGCTGTTCATGTTAGGATTGATTACTTTATCGCTTGGTTACCGTGAAGCTGTTCATGTTAGGATTGATTACTTTATCGCTTGGTTACCGTGAAGCTGTTCATGTTAGGATTGATTACTTTATCGCTTGGTTACCGTGAAGCTGTTCATGTTAGGATTGATTACTTTATCGCTTGGTTACCGTGAAGCTGTTCATGTTAGGATTGATTACTTTATGCACCGACAGCAAAAAGACATTAACCTTACAGGGTCGAACCGGTCTCCCGAATGGAAGCCCGCGCACTAATCTATTCGGTCAGACGTTTCTCCATTCTTACAATAGCTGGGTCATACCAAGTCAACAAGATAATTGTTTAGTCCGTACCACAGCCAGGCTCTAGATAACTAGGCCAGACAACTGACAAGGGGTTCCCTGACCTAGATCACAAAAGGGGGCCGATTGCGAATCAAACCAGTGCCAACTATAAACTACTGGGCCTTCGGGCTCAGGTAAGAATTGTGGGAGACCCCCAACTACACCACGTGACCTCGCATTCCAGTATTGGTGTATATAGATGAATTCATTTTAAAATCAACACAAAATGCTAACTCGAAGTCATATTATGCAACAAGTTAAGTTTAAAATAAGGAATATCAATATTATAAATATTTTTCACCAATAAATAACCATAGACTCACAGAATTGAGTAAAATTGCAAAAAGCGTGCAGTGTTCTATCAAACATCTGTAATTTCCAGATCCCTTTTCTTATCTAGGTCAGGGAATACCCGGCCAGTTGTCTGGCCTGTGCTAGAGCCTGGCTGTGATCAACCCCAGCTTTGTAACGCTGTTTGTGATTTTTCTAGGCATTATTACGTTCAGTTGTTTGCCATTGCTTTCTGAATGGGTGGTGCCATCGTCCTTTTGTTAAAATCCACGCGGAACAATTTGCAACCAAACTGTCCGCAGCGTGATTCGAACTCAGAACGTCGAGGTTAATAGACCGAGTCATTAACCCCTAGACCACAGACGCCACCTTACAAAATGTCTTACAAAAAATCAAATATGAGGTCTAACGTTTGACATCATCATGGTCATCTAATAGCCTTTTCGGATCAGAACTTTGCCACCCTACCAGTCCTGATGAATTCCACTCTCACACATGGCAAAAACTAAGTACTGTAGTTTTACCAAATACAAAAAACAATATACAGCAACGTTTCGACCGAAAGGCCGTTATCAAGTAAAGGATACAAAAGAAATGAAGAAATTCGGCAGACATAACATATACTGTCAGATGAATAGATCCCTAACCTCTCTCGTTGGTCAGATGTCCCTCATCTGTTTCAGCAACAAACACCACAGGTGGTAAAATAAAGTGGCAAATAGCTGAGATGATTATCCTGTATCGGAAGTTACATAGAATTTTAGATAGGAAGATAGAAATGCCAACACTAGTCTAGAGAATCAAACAAAACCACTGGAGCATTTTCCCTGACACGCTGAAGACTAGAACTGGTTTGTCTGTATTAGGTTCTTGTTTTTGTTTCATACGTATCACTGTCCATCTTTATAATTGCCTTTAGTCGTGTGTCTTATGTGTAGTGGGTTGTACCATAACTCAGTTTATAGTTGGCTCTGATTGTACATATGTTCCGACCAGTGGCGGCTCGTGGTCAGTTTTCTCGGTGGGGCCAGACACAAATGTTCGGGACAATCATGGTTTTTGGAGTATTTTCTATTATTTGTCTGTTCCGGGAAGTTATTCCCCTTTTCGATTTCTGGTGGGGCCACGCCCCACTGGCCCTTAATGACGAGCCGCCCTGATTCCGACCTTGTATGTAGTATAATAATAGCCGTCCATCGCAAGCGATGATGACAACAATCTCAGACGTGTACTGTTGCACCTCTCTGGTGTGTGCGGAGGTGACTGTAGAGTCCAATCCTAGAACAGAATCCCTGACCACAGGTGGGGCATACATGATCAAGGTTAGACATGTGCGTGTTGTGTGCTCTGTCTTTTCGCGCTGCTCGTTTTCTGTGACTCAACAATACGATGATTCTCAGCTATTCGGGTTCCTCTTTGTTGTTACAGCGCCACATTTGGCGATCTTGCGCAAGGGATTCCAGCACGTATTGTCTATATCGAAGCATTTCAGAGACACTTTAAGAGTGTCTTTAAAGCGTTTTTCTGTCCACCAGCTAAACGTCTGCCCCTTCAAGCTCGCCATACATCAACTGTTTTGGGATGCGTTTATCAGGCATTCGAGCAACGTGACCGACCCATCTCAGTTGGGCCTTCTGCAACAGGGTGTTGACGCTTGGGATCTTTGCTCTTGTGAGGACTTCGCTGTCTGGAATTTTGTCCTGCCAGTTTATTTTTAGTATTCTGCGTAGACAGCTTGTGTGAAATGGTTTAATTTTCTTCCGTGTCTGCTATACACTGTCCATGTCTCGCTTGCGTACAGCAGCGTGCTTAGCACTATGGCCTGGTAAACTTTCAGCTTTGTGACTATGCTTATCCCCTTCCGTTCCCACACAGTGACACATAACCTTCCGAACGCAGCACTGGCTTTGGATATCCTATTGTGGACCTCAGAATCTATGTTTGCCGATCTGGATAGGAGGCTGCCAAGATAAGCAAAGTTGTCCGTTGACTGGAGACGCTGGTGTTTAATGTTGATGACTGGATCGTAATACTGTTCTCTAGGGGCGGGCTGGAACATGACCTCTGTTTTTGGTGTTAATGGTGAGGCCAAACCTATCACAGGCCATTGAGAACTTGTCCATGTAAGTCTGCATTTCTTCCTCAGAGTTGGTAGCGAGGGCACAGTCATCAGCAAACAACAGGTTTGAGATAGTTGATTCTTTTACCTTGGTGGAGGATTTTAACCTCCGAAGATTGAATAGGTTACCGTCTGTCCTGTATCTAATCTTTACCCCATGTTCGTCGCCTTCCCAAAAGACATCCGTGAGCATGGCAGCAAACATCATGCTGAAGAGTGTTGTGGCCAGTACACAGCCCTGTTTGACGCCGTTGGTGACATGGAAGGCTTCCGACAGCTCTCCTTCGTCAAGTACACGTGCCATCATGCCCTCGTGAAACTGTTGAACGATCTTGATGAATTTCCTTGGGCATCCAAATTTTTCCATGATCTTCCATAGACCCTCCCTGTTAACGTAGTCGAAAGCCTTTGTCAGATCGACAAAGACCATATAGAGGTTACGGTGCTGCTCTTGGCATTTCTCCTGTAGTTGGCGAGCAGCAAATATCATGTCTGCTGTTCCACGACCTGCTCTGAAGCCACATTGGGTCTCAGGGAGTAAGTCCTGTTCCAAGTGATCGATTAATCGATTGAGGAGGACTCTGGCCAGTATTTTGCCAGCGATTGACAGGAGGGAGATCCCTGTGGTTATCGCAGGCCTGGCGGTTTCCTTTCCGCTTGTACAGGTGGACAATAGTGGCATCCTTTAATTCCTGTGGCACACGTTCGTTGCACCAAATGGATGTAAATAACTCTGTCAATTTTAGCATCAACGTGGGCCCTCCTTCTTTGTAGACTTCGATTGGTATTGAGTCCGCACCCGGTGCCTTCCTGCTGACATCTGGCTTGTTGCCTTCTTGACCTCTGCTAAGGTAGGTGGAATATCAAGCTTGGCATTGATTGGGACCTGGGGCATGCGATCTATGGCTTCATAACATATAGTGGATGGATGGTTGAGGACAGAACGGAAGTGAATATAGTGTATGTAAGTAAATACTGGATGGATTATACATATCTCGGAACGCAAGACGAACACAGAGAACTACCGACGAATGCGTTCATGCATTCACTATGATGTTTCTGCCCATCTCAATATTGCCATTTGCTTTGTCTGGATATTATACGTCTTGGAACTAGTGTGTGCGCGCGCGCATAATAGCCGTCCATCGCAAGCGATGATGACAACAATCTCAGACGTGTGCTGTTGCACCTCTCTGGTGTGTGGAGGTGACTGTAGAGTCCAATCCTAGAACAGAATCTCCGACCACAGGTGGGGCATACATGATCAAGGTTAGACATGTGCGTGTTGTGTGCTCTGTCTTTTCGCGCTGCTCGTTTTCTGTGACTCAACAATACGATGTCATCATTGCGCGCATACATCATCATCATCAGCTGCCGGCTGACGTTTGCGATCATGGATCTCCACAAATCTCTGTCTCTGGTGTTTGCTATCATCTCACTCTTCCGTGCCATGAAGTCAGGCTATCTAACATTGTCTCTCTCTGTCTTCATGTGTCTTGTCTCCCATCTCGTTTACCGTTACATACATACATATTTATGTTATTATTAAGTTAAAAGGGGGTGCCTTGAAATTTAATGACCGCGTGGCTAGTGCAGTCGCAGCGAAAATGTTCAGGTTATGATTTTTCTTTACGCCCTGGACAGAAAAAAACAACTTGGCCGTACCGAGGCTTGAATCCGTGGTCTCGCCCGTCTGTCTGCCCAGCGTGTTCGTAGTGCGTTGGACTACGGGTGACTATCCTCTGTGTGTGCGGGTTCAATTCCGCGGGATGGCAGAAAACCACAGATTCCCCAGATTTACGGTGTTCGTGGCACCGAACCGAAAGGTTACGATGTCCATGGCACCGAGCCGAAGAGCTAGAAAGTTCAAGTGCTTCTGGATCGGGAAAAAAAACCCGGGGTCTCCCGCGCTCTAATCCATTCTACCAGACGCTATATATATATATATATATACACACACACACATCCCCACTTGTGTAACTTTTTGATTTAAACAAATGTATAAACTGTCAAACAATAAAAGATATGCCATAATAAAACGGCACCCACTCACGCCACCAATCTTCTCACCGATTCCCCCATGTACAAGAAGAATATGGGAACCCCCACTACCTCAACGATGAAATGTTGGCAGGTATACCAGAATCACAGGACAATTTTCTGTTGACTTGTCCGCTAAGTTTGTTGATCGTCTGCTGAAAATGCCCAGCCTTGTTGGAAATGTTTACCCACCATCCGCCCAGGACACTTGGACTTATCAGCCTGTAAACTTACGAGAAGACAAGTAGACATGCACACATTATACACACACGCATACACACTTGGTGCATACCTAAAGCATTCATACACAATCACCAGCTGACAGCTATTATACATACATCTTAACCATGCTCGCTTGGCGGATTTACACAACATAGATTCAGCTATCAAGTTTGTTCTGTGTCGATGTGGCATAACGAGATGTGGTTTCTGGTTTGTAATCATCTTTTGATCCAAAGTGTATCGTGCCTATGTTTGCTACCTGTAACATACCTGTCGGTTTAGTATTGTTATGTTTACTAAGCAGGTTAGTTGCTTAAGGAAATTGTGTTTTTTAGTGGCAATCTTAGCTAGTTAGTCAGTTTACATGTTACGGAAGCACCAGAATAAAGTGCTTAAACAGTGTGATACATATTCTTCGTACTTCGCTTCCGGATGAGTCCCAACAGAATGAAACACCACCTGTACATTCAATTCAATATAGGTACATTCAAGACAATAGAGCATATATGTGGTCCTGTGGCTTGGCGAGTATGACAACAGAGCATATCCTACAGAACTGCCCCAGTATGCAGACCTGAGAAGAAAGAGGTAGCCCACTTATACCAGCGCCCAAGACAAACTGTTATACGTGGCTGACAATCTGAGGCAGACGGTGACCTTTATCAGAGAATCCAAATCCCAATCTAGTGAGAACACAGAAGTTCTTCGTTTACATTGAGATGGGTCTAAAACTGAAGGACTGACTTCAGTAATGGCACGCCAGCTTCTGAGAGTGTTGCACAAAGTACGGATTCCGTAGCTTTCAATAGCAATACAAGATGTATCTGGAACAAATGCAGTCGTGAGCAGAATAGCGCGGTCCAGATTCAAACCCCAGACCTTCCAAACGCAAGACAACGGATTAACCATATAGACATCATTGAGACGGGTAGATGTCTCGCCGTTTACAGCGAAGTTGGGGATCTCTACAACTTTTAGCCCATTACATCCCTTTCCACCGTGGTATTTGCAACCGGGAATACCTTCCCCCTTGGATCTATACTCACTTAGCGTAGCCAGTCCATAATGATACAGCACTATGTCACTGAGAATGTCTTGATCTCAGATCTGGTTCACTGACTTCTGTCACCTCATTCCCGTCCAGATACTACAGTTTCACACATGAAAACCTCGATCATGACACTGATTATTCACACCCTCCCTGCTGCTGCTGCTGTAGATTGGTGTATGGCTCACTGAACTAAACAAGGTAAAATAGTCAGGAAGTAAATTGATAACCGAATCTCCCAAGTTACATATGACACATCTGATTATGTTCTGTGTGATTGCTATAACATTTTTGTTCTATCAACGCGGACAGTAACCCATTGTGAGGATATACGGTTGTCTCGTTCTTATGACCCAGCTCTCCCTATTTGTAATGTGCCTTTTAGCTACTATCAGGTGACTGTGGTGATTAGTTAGTTTTACAACAAATACTCGTTACTTATTCGTTAGTTATTAGCATTAGTAATGTGCAAGTATTTACTATCCGTTATTCGAATATCAGATACTTTATGTACTCGCTAGTAACGAATACTACCAAAGACAGTTATGTATCAGGTAGTGTCCCCGAGTGGTTACCGGGGCCCAAATTTGGGGTGTAAAGAATAGAACCACTGTTACCTGCCATGCATGTCGTAAGAGGCGACTGAGGAGGTTTGGCTGAAATCGGATGCATGTGTCCTAAACGTGTAGAAGTCTATGAGTTTAGGGGCCTACCAAACCAATGTGCAACGTATACACGTTCTTGGCAAAGATCAAACATATCACAAAGAGTGATTAAAATTGGTCGAAAGAACGAATGCAAAGAAGAAGAAGGTAGTGTCCAAAGTGAGTTTGTAGTTGACTTTAGTCCGAATGTGGATTGTTTATACTCAACAACGCCGAGTGGTTACCGGGCCCAAATTTGGGGTGTAAAGAATAGAACCACTGTTACCTACCATGCATGTCGTAAGAGGCGACTAAGGAGGTTTGGATGAAATTGATGCATGTGGTCCGCTAGGGAATGCTAATCCAAACAAATGCTTGCAGAAAACGGATGCACCAGGCCGTAAGGTCATAACATGGTGCAACGACCCTCACAATGAGGAATGGGATAATGGATTCTACGGTCGCCAATCTGCCTTGGAGTTTTAGCCACGCAGTAAGAATGTCAGACCTACCATCATGAGGGTGGCCAAAACTTACTGTGGGAAGAGGTCGGCACAAACGGGAAGCAGAAATCATAGGAATTATATCTACAGAACTGCCCCCAGTATGCAGACTTGAGAAGAAAGAGGTGGCCCACCTAGACACTAGCGTCCAAGACAAATTGTATTGCGGGGCTGATAATCTGAGGCAGGCGGCTGCCTTTATTAGAGAACCCGAAATCTCAATCTAGTGAGAATGCAGAAGAAACTAAACAAGATATTATTAGTAACTAAACCGGCGTCATATATAGCACTCCGGGCAGACCCATAGCTGCTCAGTCTCCTCCCAACAGATGCCAAAAGGTATGCATACTAATGATTCCTGTGCCTCGCTGGTTAAACACACTCATCTCTCTGCCTTTCCGACATCCAGTTCTACTTGCAGAACATGTCATTCTAAACTCCTTAAATCGTTGGTTAGTTTCAACATCAATTTTAGTGTCTCATTCAACAAGAGGTTACCAAGAGACCGAAGAACATCCCTCCATATACATTCTAATTTCCCCGACAATTGTTGCCGTGGACGCAAGCCTATACACTCATTTAATATGATATGTAATTCTTTAACTCTTAGTCAACCAAGGCAAAAACCATGTTTTCACAAGCCATTTGTTTTTAGAATGAATAATGCCCTTTAGTTTGGCTCCTGGTAAAAAGGCATCCAACCCAAGAGTGGCATTTGGTCCACAACGAGTTAATGAATTTTTTTTGGTCAAAATGTATTTTAACCTAAGAAACTATGAAACCCACCCCCATGTTACACACATTTCATAAATTTGTATATTTTGTCTTCTTTGAGCACACTTCAACACACGACAGATCTTACCCAACAAAATAACGTTATCTCTTTTGTATTGTTTCAACTGTCACTTGAGTAGTTACACACTAACACACACCAACGCAGTAATACACCAACCCAGTCATTTTTGTCCTCATCTGAAAAGAAAAATGTCTACGCTGTTTTCATTGTCTCTGTTAGTCTGGTTTTGTGTTACATGTTGCTGTAGGTGATCATGTGTCTCTACACAACTTTCTACTGTTATATTAATGTTGTTGATTCATTTACATGTATCAGAATATCAACTCATAGTTTGTGTCTGTCTCAATCTTTCTTTGTCTGTCTCAATCTTTCTTTGTCTGTCTCAATCTTTCTTTGTCTGTCTCAATCTTTCTTTGTCTGTCTCAATCTTTCTTTGTCTGTCTCAATTTTTCTTTGTCTGTCTCAATCTTTCTTTGTCTGTCTCAATCTTTCTTTGTCTGTCTCAATCTTTCTTTGTCTGTCTCAATCTTTCTTTGTCTGTCTCTTCTTCAAACGCTCCATATCACAAGAGTGATTGTACACTTTGCCAGTTATGCACCTACAAGTAGGTAGCATCCTAGGGCCTACATCAGTCGCCTTAGACATGCATTGTAGGTTGCAGTTATACTATTCTTTGCTTCCTTTGCGGGGCCCGGCACAAGACTGACGTTTGTCTGTCTCAATCTATCTGTGTCTGTATCAGCCTTTTCTTTTTTAGTATATAAAATGTGTCTCAGCAGACCAGTTTTGAATTCTGACAATTCACACATCAATCATCACGTGTACAAGTGACACTTTATTATTTCATCTTCATAATGTAATGTACCACAGACATTTATATATAATTATGTTATATTCACATCCTCTTGTAACATTATACATTACATAATGCCTATATCATTAATATAAGGGAAGACTGCAGTAAGACTTGGTATTCTTTAATCATTTCTTCTCAATGTCCAACATATCTACATCTTCTATTTCTTATACCAGATGTTATTAGTGGTTTACCAGCCATTTCTCTGATTTTCTCATCTCTCCTGAATTCATCCCACTTTATGTTCATTATATTTCACAGACATCTATTTTCTTTCATTGCATTCAACTTATTTTCTATATCTTTAGTTAGTTACCAACTGATCTAGGTCCATATTGGGGTTAAGAAAGAACCACTGTCCTCACATTGAGAGCACTGGAGTTGCTGAAATCGATGCATGTCTAACTGTAGAAGTATATGCTGGGTCCCAAACAATGCATGCATTTGGAAAGATCAAACATATCACAAGTGATTAAAATTGGTCAAACAATCAAGAAGAGAGAATACCAACTTGCTGACATGATATCGACTAACATAGAAGAGATTCAACAAGTTGCCTAGGATAGAACAGTATGGAGAAATTGCTTGCAGTCTCTATGCAACGTATAACATTACGAGAGTAGTATAATAGCATTGCTTAAAGAGATATAGTTACTGATACAGAAGATTAAATGATCTCCAGGTTTATTAAAACAATGTCTCGCTCTCCGATGGGCAGCGGATGGGAAAAGAAGGCCTGGGTGTCCAAAGGAAACATGGAGAACTTTGTAAAGAAAATGTAAAGATTATAGCCTAACGTGGGAAACAATTGTTAGAAAGACAGCAGAATGACAACAATGGAATTCTCTTGTGGAAGCCTTATGTATCAAATGGGAATAGAAGAGTATATACAAAGGATAACAAAAATAGATTTGATGGTTCCAGGATACATAGAAAAAAGGTTGCAAAAGTATAATGCAATATGTTTTAGACTCGAGCATTAATTTTCGTATGTATTTCTATTTTCAGAATGGCAGAACTGGATCCACTGGTGATGCAAACAGAGGTGGATCAGGTGGCGATACATCCGGTGAGGACAAGAAACCTTGCAACGGAGCAACAGCAGTGAAGAACAGAAAGAAAGTAAAGCAGCTAGCACCTGCAACTAAAATGGCTAAGATGACTGCTACAGTCACGGCTGCTGCCACAACAAAATTAGAGCCGATTGGTATCACTATTCCAAAAACTCCTGAAAAACCGAAAGAAGAAGATGAGGACAAGATTATTGATATACCAAATATGGACTCTCCATTATTTAAGGATGTTCCATCCAAAAAAGCAGAGACATCATCAGATTCATCATCATCGTCTGGAGATAGTTCCTCTTCTGATGATTCTTCCTCAAATGATGATGATTCTGATGATGAAGATGAAAAAAAGGATACAACAGTTGGTATCAACATTCAGAAGCCAGAAGTGCTGGAAGAGGCACATAAGCCTAGAATACCCATCAAACTGACTATTTCAAATCTGGGAAAACCTTCAGCCAAAGTAACGTCAACAGCTTCTCGAGAGTTGATTGAAAGTAACTCTTCTGACTCTGATACAGATGTGGATGTTAATGAAATGCTAAAGGTAATCAGAGGTCAGACAAATCCAATCAAGGATAATATACTTGGTAACCAAAAGTCATTACAAATCGGTGGTACCACATTATCTCTACAAAATGATATCAAAGATGAATCCATGAATGATATTAATGATAGCATTTTGAGAAACACTGGCAAAGGACATCTTCCATATCACACTGAGTGTAATAATTTAAACAAAGATGCAAATGATATGAGAGAACATTGCAGAGACAAAGATCTACAGTGTGACTCTGTTGTGAACTTTAACCTCTTTAAGTCTGAGACTTCCAGACTTGACATTCTTAAAGAGAAAAGTTATGATCTGCCTGCAAATGATCTGTCAATCACATCATCACATGATATATCAGAGAAGTATAATATTGCAATTATTTCATCCAAAGATTCTTCTTCTGGATCATCCAATAGTAGTGTTAGATTAGAACCTGGCTTAGATAATGGCAATCACAAAGAAAGTGAATTTCTAAATCAGGAAAACACATCAGGTCTTCACCACATTGCAAGAATCATTGTCAATCAAGGACGAGGATGTAAAACTAGAACTTAATTCTGCATTATTGCGAGACAGTCTGGAGACCAAATATTGCCCCGATGGCTTCATTCTGGCTCCAACTCTCAGCAAATCTCCTCAGCATCTCAAAGCTACATTGAGAATCTCTCATACTATATTGGATTCTGACCTGCTTAAGGATGGAAGAAGCAGTGACAATTCCGAGACTGTTACCACTTCCCATAGTCAAATTCTGATTGCTACAGAAACAATGAAATCTATACATGACGACAGCATGCAACCTGTACCTGCTAATTGCAATCAAAACTCGCCCAAGAACAGTAAACTTTCTCCACCCAAGATTAACCAAAGTTCACTTCAAGATGGAGTACATGACAACATTTCAAACAAGGATAATTCAGACAGAGAGATTTCAGAGAAGAAAAGTAGTGATATTTGTGAAATTAAAGATCAAAATCTGAACATCAAAATCAGTAATTCCAATGATAAGGATGCTGAAAAAGTGGTGGTCACTACAAGAACAGATACAACAAATTCATCAGAAATAATTCCTAACAAATCTACAACAGAATCAACTGCTAAATCAAGTATGCCAAAGAGTAAAGACATCGCAGCAGTTTCTTTGTCAATGTCAAAAAATACATCCAGCAAAATGTTGGCTTCTTTGTCGAGCTTCAATACAAACAGTGGTGGTATGACTAGTCCCAACAGCAGAACAAGTACCATCAAGAGCAGTGGATTTACTAATGGCATTCCAGATAGTGAGAATCCATTTATCACATGGACAAAGTATGATGATGATAATTCTGGTCCTGTTAGTACCTCGCTGCCAACATCAAGTCTTGTGCAGGCCTTAGCCAGAGCACCATTTCCTCCTTTAGCTCTACCAGGGAGTCCCCAACCCCTCAGATATCTCCTCTAGGTGTAGCTGTACCTCAGCTATCGCCTTTAAGTCTTGCAGGACTGTCTCCTGGTAGTAGCCAGCTTTCAAGGATGTCCCCAGGTAGTCAAATGCCACGACTGTCGTCACCTACATCTCACAGAATGAGGTCATCGCCTAGTCACAGTTCTATCCAGCAGCAGTTGTCACCTCCTCTCGGACGATCTGTCCATACTGGTTCTTGTGATGGAAGCAAGATGGCACATGGAGAAGATAGCAAAGTCAAAAGTGCACCAAGGAGGTAATCTTGATACACTTCTTCTTTTCTTTGAACGCTCCATATCGACCACTTGTTAAACCACTATTTGTGATTTGTAGGTGATCTGAGCCTAAGAGCGATTGTACGTTGTGCCAGTTATCCGCTTACAAGTAGGTCAGCACATCCGGTTTCTGCAACACTTTTTATTAACTGGGGTAGCTTCCCTAGGTCCCTACTTCAGTTGTCTCTTACATCATGTCTTGTAGGTTGGAGTGTTACTATTCTTTGCTCACCTTGTCGACCCTGGCAACACACAGGTGATGTTGATATACAATGAACATCATCTATATTCAAAACTTAGCACAACTTCACATTTCAAAGACAATAATCAAATTATTTCTCTCATTCATAGCTTGCAAACCATATGTCATGAGTTTACATCTTTATTCTGACATAGATCCTATTTTCAGACCATGGGGTATACCTGTGAATATTGGTGTTGGGCTTGTAAATTTCTTGACAGACAGCAAATGTGGTGGTTAGGTCAACATCATGCCAGCTTCTTTTACTTTATATGGCATCTCTGGTACCCAATTAATGAGACTGGGTTGACCCATGGCGTGTTTCAGGTTTTAAAAAAAATCCTATATCAGCCGAAGATTGAACCAAAACCACCAATCTAGGAAGCCAGTGTACTAAAAAGTGCTATCTTAGCTTCATTCTGACATGATCTAGCTAGTTTGTCTTTGTTAACATATTTTTCTTTGTTTAATTTTTTTTATGGTACCTAACTTTGTTTGCCTAGATCAGCGTTTCCCAAAGTGGGGTACACCCAGTGGACGCTAAAGCGTCTAGGGGGACGATAGTGGGTTCAAGAATTTCAGGTTGTTTAGATGATTAGGGTCGCGGTCCTTAAAGAAGAAATTAATAATAAACATTTTAAAATACATTATTCTCGTGATTTTGTGATTGAATAATCATTTAAAATGTGACTTCTGCATTTTAATTCATCTTAAGCCCGTCTTACACGATCCATTTTTTCAGCAATTTTCTATTTCATGTATAAAGTCATTTGAAAATTGACCATGTATTAGAGAAATATATATCAATTTTCTATGTCAAAGAGAAAATAGAGAATGTGTATATTTGGGAGGGGGCATTGGCAAACTGTTATAATGTGGAGGGGGCATTACAAAGTTTATGTTGTGCAATACAAAGTTTACGTTGTGCAAAGTGGGCAGTTTGCCAAAAAGTTTGGGAATCTATGGCCTAGATGGATTTGTGACCAGTGGTTCAAATCTTGGTACAGTTGATATTAATTCCAGTGAATAGTGGTTCCTATTACAAGTACAGTTATTAGCTCGAGTGAATAGTGACTTGTACACTTCCGCCAAGTGCCATATAGTATTGAGTGACCAGTATACCTCCACATCTTAAACTTTTACTTCATTACCCCAGCAGTGCTTTGACTCTTGCCCTTGTGCCATGTAGTATTGAGTGACCAGTATAGTTTTCCCATCTTCAACTTTTATTTCATTACCCCAGTGGTGCTTCGACTCTTACCCTTCGTTCAAGTGCCATGTAGTATTGAGTGACCAGTATACGTCCCTCCTCCATCTTCAACTTCTATTTCATTACCCCAGCGGTGCTTCGACTCTTACCCTTCGCCCAAGTGCCATGTAGTATTGAGTGACCAGTATACATCCTCCTCCATCTTCTATTTCATTACCCCAGCAGTGCTTTGACTCTTTTCCATAGGCCAAGTGTCATGTAGTATTATTTTTTACATAATATTGAAAAGATGGGGTGTCAGTGGAGTTGCTACCAACCCCGAACAGAAGTGGAAACTGAACTGAACAGAAGTGGACACTGGACTGAACAAAAGTGGGAACTAGACTGCCTTATAAATGAACTTTTGTTATATGTTATATTGTAGTTTACATTGAGACTGTGATGTCTGTACATCTCAGCCTGATCTAACACATTTGTTTTCAACATGATATTTTTTGGTCTTTTTGAGTTTGCTTTCTTTATTAGTTTTTACTTGCTATGTCAAATTTCATTGATGCAGCCTGTTAAGGCCCCCACTTGAAAGTGGGGATAGTATCTAGATCAGCTGTGGTTGGAATGAAGACCATGACTTCTGTCATTTGATTCACTGTGCCTGAGGTTGTATTACTAATCTCAGAAAGATAATTTGTGGCAGCAGAATTTGTCCAATCTTTTTTCTTATCGTCATCATGTGCAGTGTTGACTGGTGTAGGCAATCAAGTATCTCCACAAATTTCTGTGCAAATTTGGTATTTGCTATCATCTTAGATGTTGACGCTTTTCCGTGCCATGAAGTCAGAAAGTCAAATATTTTCTCAATCTCCTTTCTCATACTGAAGTCTTTTGCCATCCACTCTTTTCTTCTTCTTCTATCCAGGGCTGCGAGTTTTCACTCATTGGCAGCCAATGCCAAATTGTAGAATCTGCATGTGTTCTGTAATTCTGGAAGACTAGTGTAAAGGGTATTATGAACAGATGGGTATGGTGGGAGGAGTTCTTGTCTAGCTTTATGTAGTCCAGGGCATTCAAATCGTGTTTGTCAAAGTGCTGTCCCTCTGAAAGATGACTTCTGGAGAGAGAGAAGAATCATGCAGATTCTGTAAAACAAAGAAGATAATTTTAATCAACAAACATGATGGTATAAGACAAGAAATGATCACATGGACACAGTAATGGAATGAGGAATGCATGATGATATGACAAGTAACAGAAGAGTATTGACCAAAACAAAAGCTACAGTAATTTGTAATATCAGCAGTAGAAAGAGAGAGGAGAAGAAGAACGAATGTTTTCATACCATGTGCTATTTTGGGGAATATGGCGTTAGCTCTGTATTTTACTCTGACCACTGCACTGGCACGCGGTGGGGGATGTGGTCTGTATCACACTAACCACCTTGACTTCCCAGTGTTATCCTGGTACCCAATGCAAAATGTGTACTTAACAGCCATTTGCAGTTGACTATTTGATGTAGCGTTTAAAAAAAGGGAAAGAACTTGTTTTTATACCATATGTGATATGTTGAGGAATGCAGTGTTAGTCCTCTAAGTTTTCTTTGATCAACATATTAATATGGTCAACATCACACTGACCATCACTATGTCCCAGAAATTGTAGTGTATGGATATTAATTGGTTACTTCTTCCAACGTTTTCAGACATCGATTTGTATACTTTTAAAGTAGTGGTCAACCGGAGTCTACGTACATCTCCGTATAGCTTGTCTTGGACTGATATGGGGATTGGCCATGTGTTTTCTCTCTGTTCCGTGTCTGTTGGACATTCTTGCAGTATGTGTGTCTCTTGTCATCTTGCTGGTGCCACATGTGCATATGTCATAAGGACCTATTTTGTACTTGTTAAACAGATGGTACGTCAGCCTATTGTGCCCTGTTCATAGATGAAAAATGACAACCTGTTCTTCTCTACTTGGTGGTTGCATCGTCCTTTTCATGACCTGGGTGATCTCTCAACCATTTGTTTTTGTAGGCCATTTTTATTCGATCTTTTGCTTCCTCATATGTCATACTGGTGTCTGTGTGTGGTAGCCTGCTTTTGCCAATATATCTGCAGTCTCATTGCTAGGTATTCCGCAGTGAGATGGTATCCACTGTATTACCACTCTAGAGATGTTGCGTACTTTGATAGTAATGCTTGCAGTTCCTTCAAGTTATCGTCTTGATTTTTTAGAGCAGTAATTACTGACAGGGCATCAGTAAGAAATGCCAGGTTTTCATTTACTTGTTCCTCTGACACTATGGCTTCTGCTGCCGCTTTTAGGGCCTCTGTCTCACCTTCCTGTTGCTAATTTTAGCTTCCTGTGTTTCATGTCGCTAATTTTAGCTTCCTGTGTTTCATGCTCCTCCTCCATTTTCAGTTGCATTTTCTGCAGACCCATCTGTGTATACATGGGTCCACCTGCTGTTAGGGAAGTGTTCCTTTAGGTACTCTGTGGCCAGGAATTTTCTTTCTTCACTTGTTTGTTGGTTTTTGCTTGCTATCCCTGTGATGTTCTCATTCAGCTCTGGGAATTTTGTATCTTTCCATATCTGTCTTGTGTTGGTATATTTTAGTGGTTTGAGAGTAACTTCAGCACATGATGGTTGTTTGCTCATCATCTTGGTTGTCGCTGCAAAGTTGGTTCGCTTTAGTCTGCCCCTTCCTAGCCCATTCATTCTGTGGTACAATGGGTGATCTTCTAGCCTCTTGAACTTTTCTGCTTGTTTTAGTGTTCTGCTGTCTCTTATATCCCCCATTGGTTGTAGGCCGGTGGTCTTCTCCATTTCCTGTATTGGGGTAGATCTCATTCCCCTGTAATAATTCTCATAGCTTGGTTCTGAACACGGTTGATTTTATTGAAGTTGAATTGGGCTACAGTTGCCCATGCAGAGATTCCATAGTCCAATGTCGGCAACATATCCCATATAAAGCTTCTTTAAAACACTGTTATCTGCCCCCAAGTTGTGCCAGCTAGTTTTTTCATGATTGCCATCCTGGATTTGCTTGGGTTTTGTTTTTTCAATCTGAGCATTCCATGTTATGCGCTGGTCGAAGGTGATTCCAAGGTATGTGGGGTTTTCTCTGGGAGCAATATATGGTTATTTAGTAGGAGCCTTGGACTTTGGGGCTTTGTTGATAGGAGAAAATCGTATGTCGTTTCTTTTCATTGGCTTTGATCAGCCATGTATTGGACCATTGGTCTAGGGATGTGAGGACCTGTTGTATTCTGCTTGTTGCAGTGGTAATGCGCTCCTCTGATGTCCACAGGGCCAGGTCATCTGCATACAGGGTGGGGATCTCTTGGTATGTTCTCGGCTATGTCATTGATGTAATTGGTTACTAAACTGATATCTTTTCACTACGGACAGACCCATAGATGCTCAGTCTCCCCCAACAGATATATAGGAGTGTGCATACTGATGGCTCCTGAGGCTCACTGGTTAAACACACTCCTCACTCTGCCCCTCAGACATCATGTTGTACTTGTACAACAGGTAACTCCAAACTGCTTAAATCGGTGGATCGATTCAACATCAATTTTAGTTTCTTCATCCAACAGGCAGTCATGAAGAGACCTAAGAACATCCCTCTTATCCATCTTCAACTCCCCAACAATCGATACTGTTGATGCAAGCCTGTTTGTTCTCTCATTGCCCTAAACAACTGCACGTCAAGGCAGCAGATCCATGTAAGCTTCTGGAGGTGAGAAACTTTGATAGACGACATCCACTCATACCAAAATATGCCCTTTTGGGTCTTGTGAAGCAAGACTCAGATACAACAGCAGCCCAAGTAAACAAAGTTCCAGAGAGACAATGGAGGCTAGCAGTAACAGCCTCAACCTCCATCCTCATCCCATCCTGAAAGTAGTTTCCTGTGTGCTGCACTTCGCTCTGCAACAACCCTACCATGCGCATTAGCCAAGAAACCCCAGCCTGACTTTTCACCATGATGCCCCAGCCTGACTTTTCACCACGATGCCCCAGCCTGACTTCTCATGAGTGTAATTTTGTTACTCAAGCCAGAGTAATTAGTGCCTGTTTTAGTTATGTATATTTATGTATATATTTATATATATATAATGGGTGTCTGTGGCTTAGCGGTCGTGAACTTGATCACAACCCAAGAGTACCTGGTTCAAACTCTGCGGCGGGCAGTATTGAATCACATTAGTTCCTGTGCATTTTTTAGGAACTGTAGAAATAGATCCTACCATTCAGAAAGCAATGGCAAACTACTGGATGTATAAGTGAGGCCTAAAAAATTGACGACTCATTTACTGTGGTTAATGGCTTAGTCCTGTAAAGGATATGCCACATATATATATTTTTTTTAAAATATATATATATATATATTTAAATATATTTTGAATCTAGCTATATGTAGCTATGTGTATTTCACCAAGAACTATATATTTTTTGTTTCAATTCATTGTATTTGCAAATGTGATATTCATGGATTATTGCTTTTTGTTTTCCCAGTGTGAAAAGAACATCTCGTTTGTCCAACATCATTGACAGTTTGCGGACATCCAAAGAAAAAGAGGCTGCTGTGACTAGTCAGCCCTTATCTGAGCTGGGGAAGAAAGGTACTTTAGATACGCTGTTGGGAAGTGGCAAGAAGTCACCATTACTTGAATCTCCTACTATTCCTGGGCAGAAATCTGTAATCTCATCATCGCCTGTGTTCTCATCACCTCTTGGAGCTGATCAGAGATCTCAGAGTGACAGACTGTTTCGGGATAGCCTAGGGTTTCCACATCAGATTAGTGTAGACAGCCAGCATGCTATCAGATCAAGTCTGGATGCTGCAAGAGCTCAAACTATCAACAGTAGTTTCAATGCTTTAAAGGATGATCTTGATAAGGGTAAAAGAATGCTTGAGAATTTAGAAATGATGAAGAATGGACTCATGGACCCTTACAACAAGTCTGGGGGTTTGTCAGATTCCAAGTCAAGAAAACTGGATAGCAGTCAAAGTCGTTCTAAATCATCATCCTTGTCATTAACATCTCCATCTGCTACCGTCTCATCTGCACCATCTTTATCATCTAGACCATCGTCCCGTCAGTCAACCAAACTCAGCAGTCAGACTTATCCATCAACATCACCATCGTCCTCCAGGCCCAGCACCACCACAACCACTAGTAGCAACAGTTTTAGTAGTAGTAGCAGCAGCAGCAACAACATTAACAGTGCAATGTTCCAGGCAGCACCTTCTGCTGCTCTTGCTGCTGCCCACATGGAACTGAATGCTGCTGCTGCAAATATCCTGGCTTTCCAGCATATGTATGGCATGCAGGATCCTTACATGATGAAAACTTTAATGAGTAATCCCTTGTACCTTCAGAGGATGATGGAGTTCCAGAAGCAAGCAATGGATCCTCTGATGCTGCGTCAGCTAGAGATGTTTGAGGCTGCAGCTGCAGCAGAAAAGAGTAAAAACAAGGATCAACGAGCTGCCTTGAATGCCCAGTCCATTTTGTGGCAGGCTCAAGCTGCTTCCATCCTCCAGCACCAACAAATGCAACAGTTTCAGCAACTCCAACTTCATCACCAGCAGCAGCTTCAACAGCAGGCAGCCGCAGTGAGAGAACGAGAGACCAGGGAGACCATTGCAGCAATAATGGCCAGCAAGAGCAATAACTTGAGTACTCATACAAACAAATCCAGTGGCAGCATTTCTACAGGGCAATCAGCAAAATCCCTTATGGCGTCTGCATCTGCAGCACCATCATCATCATTATCATCATCAGCATCTTCTAACAAGAGACCACGCCCGGTCGCACCCCCATCTTCGTCAGACATTTATTCTAGAGATGGTGCCAGCTTGGAGAAGAAAATTCGGTCTAGTCAGCAGTCTTCTAGTCATATTTCCAACCATGCCAGCTACCACTCCTCACCATCTACTTCCAACACCAGCTTATCATCTTCATCCAAACATGCGCAGATGTCTAGTAAACCATCTGGCAGCATCAAGCAGCGTAGCAGCAGTGCTATGCCGAGCATGCTGCCAAAACATGACCTCTTTGACCTTCCTTCAGCTCTACAACTGTCTGCTACAGCCTCACCCAATTTATGGGGGTTCCCAGCTATGCTTCAACCCCCTTCAGTGGATGTGGCTCGTATGTCTCGGTATTTTGAGCGACCAAGTGAAACACCATCATCATCATCATCTTCCACTGGTCCTGTAGAGTCAGAAGCTACTGGTGTTGAAGTATTGGATCTCAGCGTGAAGCCTCGGACAGGCAAAACATAAGAAAATATGCATTTTGAGCTTGCAAATTGAGACATAGCAATAAACTTAATATTTGCTATAACTCATTTCATCTCAGAATAAATCATCAATTTAGTTTGGAGTTGTGATGGACAGGAACATATCTTTTAACATAAAGATTCATTCATTTTTGTGTTTAGAAATGTGTAGTTCTTCGGAAATCATTGTGTACACTTCATATTTGATGCAAAAGCAAATCTGAGCCTCAAATTATGTCCGTGTTTATCACAATTTGATTTTCAGGGACAATCAGCCAGTTGTGGATATTACAGTGGATAATGTATGGATAATATTCACACAATACAACAGAAATATTCTGACAGGTGGATATTAACACAAGTCGTTTGTGGATATTCTGCACATTAACTGTGGATGTACTTCGCTCCTGTCGGATTATACATTTTGAATGAAAGAATACATTTTGGGATAGAATCTTAACCACAAATCACTGGATGTACAATCATTTCAATTTTTTTTTCTTTACAGGACACTTTTTTTCCCCCATTTATTGTGGTTGTTATAAAGTTGTGGGTTTAGTTGCAAGTATGTGTGTGTTCATTATGTTGTTAGTGTCTGTCACATAGAAGCCAAGTTGGTAGGCTACAGTCATGGCCAGTTGCTGCCACCACATACATGACTAGATCTTACCACATACATGAGAGTTGCAGTAGCATGCATAGTTGTTAGTGGTCTGCTTATTAGACTAGTGGTCTGGGTTCAATTCCACCGTTGGTGCTGAATACTTTTACACCCAATGTGGCTTTCAATTCAGCCTAACCTCAATTAAATACCAGGAAAAGCACTGGGAAACCCAACCTCAATTGGATACCAGGAAAAGCACTGGGAAACCCAACCTCAATTGGACACCAGTAAAAGCACTGGGAAGCCCAACCTCAATTAAATACCAGGAAAAGCACTGGGAAGCCCAACCTCAATTGGACACCAGTAAAAGCACTGGGAAGCCCAACCTCAATTGGACACCAGTAAAAGCACTGGGAAGCCCAACCTCAATTGGACACCAGTAAAAGCACTGGGAAGCCCAACCTCAATTGGATACCAGTAAAAGCACTGGGAAGCCCAACCTCAATTGGATACCAGTAAAAGCACTGGGAAGTCCAACCTCAATTGAACACCAGGAAAAGCACTGGGAAACCAACCTCAATTGAACACTAGGAAAAGCACTGGGAAGTAAAGGTGGCTGGTATGACGTTGACGACATTACCCATAATGTTCTGACAGTAAATGAAAAATACAGACCTAGCACCGTATTACCCAATATACATCAAGTTATAAAAGGGTCTTTTACTTTTTACCACACATAATGATCAGATTCTACCACATACATAATCAAATTCTCTACCGCACACATGATCAGATTCTCTGTAGCACACACCATCAGATTCTCTGCCGCACACACGACCAGATTCTGTGCCGCACACAGATCAGATTCTTCCGCACACTGATAGATTCTCTCCGCACACACGATCACATTCTCTACCGCACACACCATCAGATTCTCTACCTCACACACCATCATATTCTCTGCCGCACACACCATCATATTCTTGCCGCACACACGATCAATTCTTGCCGCACACCGATCACATTCTCTACCGCACACACGATCAGATTCTCTACCAACACACGATCAATTCTTACCGCACCACGATCAGATTCTTCACATCAATCTACCGCACACACGATCACATTCTCTACCGCACACACGATCACATTCTCTACCGCACACAGATCACATTCTCTACCGTACACACATCATCATGCTTACCGCACACACGATCAGATTCTCTACCGCACACATGAACTATTGCTTTCATCTCATGGTGCTACTGCAAGCATGAATACTTATTACGATACTGTAATTCTCGCACACTTCCACATTTTACAAATGAGGAAAGTAAATGACCCTCCTACATAAATGTGAAGTGACAAGCACTTCATAAGGCTACAGAGTATTTTCATTCATTCATACGAACATATGCTACCACAGACATGATCAATTGCATATAATCATTAGCTGTCACAAACATCAGCAGCAGTGGAATGTCTGGTTGAATGGATTAGAACACGGGTTCCCATGTGGGAGACCCTAGATCAATCCCCCGCTGTCAATAGTTTTTTTTTGTCAGGGGCATACAAAATCCTAACCTGAACACTTTCATGGTGACTGCACTAGCTATCTGCCATTAGACTCCACAAGCACATGTTCCCGATGTCCTACACTACCATAAAAAGTGGTATTACAGGCAGTAACGATATGGAAGGCAAGGGAGATCAAAACAAACACAAAACTGAGAATTTTCCAATCAAATGTGAAGTCAGTGCTGTTCTATGGCTCGGAAACATGGAAGACCACAAAGGAAAATATCAGAAAACTGCAGACCTTCGTAAATGGATGTTTACGTAGGATAGAGGGATTGAGATGGTATGATAAGATTACAAACGAGGAACTCAGGGAGAGAACAAAGCAGATACCAGTGGAGAGAGAGCTCAGGAAGAGACGCTGGCGATGGATAGGACATACATTGAGAAGACCGACCGGAAGCATGCAAGACGGGTCATTGTTTTGGAACCCGCAGGGAAAGAGGAGTAGGGAAGGCCTAGGCAGACCTGAAGAAGAGAGCTGAGGCGGATATAAAGAGGATAGGCAAAACATGGAAAGAATTGGAAGGGATGGCAAGAGAGAGGAAGAGATGGAAGAAGTTTGTTGAAGACCTGTGCTCCGATGGGAGTTGAAAGGTGATGATGATGATGACAGGCAGTAACGGCAGTTAAAACACCAGCAGCTACTACAGCGAATATTGACGGATCCTACCACAAATATTTTGTATAGCTTAGATCTGAATTACAAGAATATGTTAGTATCGTCTTATATGGTTATTTCTTATGTTGACATAGAGATGCATATAGGCATGAGATTGTACACAGTTTCTCTCACATGTTTCTGCTAACAGAGATGTTTTCTCATACTATTTCTATTTATGGTGTGTTAGCATCTGGCCGAATAGATTAGAGCGCTGCTTACATATGGGAGACATGGGTTCAATCTGCGATAAGGCCAAGGAGTTGTTTCTGTCGATGGTATAAAGAAAACATCCTAACCTGAACAGAATCGTGGCGACTGCACTAGCCATGCAGCCATTAAATTCCGCAGACTCATGTCCCCTTCTGTCCTACACCCTCCTTCCCCCACCACCCTCTCTCCCAAAATGCGGTATTACAGTCAGTAACGATAGTTTAATTGGTTGTGCGGTTAATTATTTCTCCAGATTGGACCTTTTAGTTTTAAAAACAACTCCTTCAGATGATTATGGTGAAGACTTCATCAAAGATAATCAGATCATTATATTTCACTCTTATAGTCAGATCATTATATGACACTGCAGACTTAACTCCTTGTAGACCAAATGCCACACTAAAGGGCGTTTTTATTCCAAAACTAGTTTGCCCGGTCCACTGGGAGTAAACAAACACTTACATAGACTGGGAATAAGTCAAACAGCTCTCTACCAGTGTCAGCAGACGGAACAAAGACTAGAGCATGTTTTACAAGAATTTCTACTCTTAAGTGAGCTGAGAAGCAGCATGTAACCACATCTAGTCAACCTAAAAGCTAAGCTTTGGTGAACATGGCGACTGCCCAGTTTTGGTCCACAGTAAACTATGTGCATGACCAGAAATCGCTGAAGAATAAATCGATCATGTTTTAAAAAAAATATTTTATGTGTGAGAGAGACATTGGCTAGGACAGCCCCCAATGTACAGCAGATGGAAAAAGATGGTCTGGGCATCCAAGTGAAACATGGAAAGGAACTGTGGATAGTTGAAAGATTGTGGCCTGATATGGTAAACAATTAATAGATAGACGGCAGAATGGCAACAAAGGAAAACTCTTGTAAAAGCCTTATGTGTCAAACTGAACACAAAGAGGATATAGATAGATGGGATAGTGTTTTAAACCTACGACTGCAGAAATGGCATATCTGGTCATAACTAACACTGGGCTCTACTGTTGTCCATTTGTTTACACATAATTCTGGATTATTTTTCTGAAGAGTTATTTGTACAGGTGGTCTTTGTTTAAGCCATTGCCTTACATTCTGAATGTCATGAGTTCTAATCTGGGCTTCGCCGTACTGTTCACAAGTACATTTTTCCAGAGATCTGTCGATTTGGTGCCAGAGCTAAAAAGTTAATGCTTTATGCAATACTCTCGACAGATGATGTGCTATTTCTGCAGAGAGCGGCCAAGCCATTTGGGGAAAACTGTGTGCAATGAAATCAATTATTTGTCTTTTAGACACATTAGTACAGATAAATATGTACGGTTTAGAAGTAACTCAGAATAGTACATAAAAGATTGAACAAACACCTATACAGGATACGATTGTCCCCATCCCCTCTGTGGCACCACTCATCAAACTACAGAACATGTCCTGCAAGACTGTCCCCTGTATGTCCTCCCTAGAAAGGAATGCTGGCCCTACAACTCAATACTACATTAAAAACTACATGGCACCAGAGATGATCTCCAGACAACAGTCGACTTCATCATAAAAACGTGTCTAACAGTATAATCATCAAAACTACATGGCACCAGAGATGATCTCCAGTCAACTTCATCATAAGAACGCGTCTAACGATATAATCATCAAAACTACATGGCACCAGAGATGATCTCCAGACAACAGTCGACTTTATCATAAGAACGTGTCTAACGGTATAATCATCAAAATAGCGATCGCAAAGAAGAAGAAGTAATGAGAAACAGGACCATTCTTTCAATGTATCTTGATTGATGGCAACAAGATAACTGAACTGTTAAGTTTTGGCTGCAGATTGTTTCTGCATTCAAGTGAGACATGTTGATGAATGTTTATGTCTATACAACAGGTAGACATGCTTTGAAGAACATAATAATTTTAAATAATGTTTTCAAAGTAAGTCCCCTGTTAAAACACCTTGCATACACCTATGCTCCAACAGTCTGGCTAATAATACTCTGCTGTTAAATATAACAACAAAAAATTACTGTGTAATAATTTATTCTAAAAAAGATGGCACAGTTAAGCTATATGTTGTTACAATGGTTGTGTCAATCTCATGTGTTAATACTATTTTGTTTTGTATGCATTTTTGGGGGTGAAATAATCAGACGAAGGGGAAATTTTGCATGCAGCTATGTTTTTTCGTTTTTATTTCTCCATATATAACAGTGATACCACATATAATATGTTGAACTATGAATCTCGACTTCATACGGATGACACATGCGATGAGGTTGTGTGGCTGTTCTTGTTGTTTTTATGCAAGGAAGAGGGTACAGATAATTTATATCAACTAAAGATCTGCTCATCTTCTTTACTTTATACACATACAACAATACTGTAGACAGTATTTATATATATATATATGTTGGTTATTGGTTACTGAACGTATGTTACAGCACTACGGGCAGACCCATAGGTGCTCAGTCTCCCCAACAGATGTTGAAGAGTATGCTTACTGATGGTTTCTGTGGCTTGCTGGTTAAACACACTCTTCTCTCTGCCCCTCAAGGATCCAGTTCTACTTGTACAACGTGTAATTCCAAACTTCTTAAATCGCTGGATCGATTCAACATCTATTTTATTGTCTTCTTCCAACAGTCAGCTGTGAAGAGACAGAAGAACACCCCTCTTATCCATCTTCAACTCCCCGACAATCAATTCTGTTGATGTAAGACTGTTCGCTCTCTCTTAATGCCGCAAACACCATATCCCAGGACAGTAGATCCACGTCAGCCTCTGGAGATTAGAGACTTCAATAGATGGCATTCACTTGTACTGTATCCTGCCATTCTGGAGGTTAGAGACTTCAATAGATGCATTCACTTGTACTGTAGCCTGCTTCTGAGTTGAACTCATGATGACATTCACTTACTGAGCGTCATTCTAGATATTAAGATTCTAGGTGGTATTCACTTGTACTGTAGCCTGCCATTCTAGATATTAGAGACTTCAATAGATGACATTCACTTGTACTGTAGCCTACCATTCTGGAGGTTAGAGACTTCAATAGATGACATTCCTACTGTAGTACCATTCTGGAGCTTAGACTCATGATGACATCATTCTACTGTAACCTACCATTCTGAGGTAGAGACTTCAATAGATGGCATTCACTTGTACTGTAGCCTGCCATTCTGGAGGTTAGAGACTTCAATAGATGACATTCACTTGTACTGTAGCCTGGTTAGAGGTTTCAATAGATGACATTCACTTCTACTGTAGCCTGCCAGTCTAGATTCTGAAGCATCAACTGATAGTCAGAAACAACAAACTGCCCCAGTAAACAGAGTACCAGAGAGCAAATTAAGGACAGCTGTAACAGCCTCATCAACCTCCATCCTCATCAACCTCCATCATACTGGAATTAGTTGTCCTGTGTGCTCCACTTCGCTCTGCAACAAGCCTACCATCTATCTGTCTATTCTCTAATCCTGTTTTACCTTTCAGCATCAGATCGAAAAAGAAGACACCTGGAGCGAACCTCTCTATGCACCTTGTCTTTCTCTTCTCCAATCCTGATTTACCTCACAGCTTCTGGGTAAGAAGAGATTTCTAGAACAGGCTTTTGTGTGCGCTACCATGCGTGCTATATATAAGTATATCGGACTTGACTTGTCTGTGTTGTGTGCAGATAAATCAAAGAATACATTTTGTCATGTGCTGTTTTAGGGAGGGACATGTGTAAGACCAACTCTGGATAATAAAAATTAAGACAATTTGCTTGGCTTTTGTTTCACACAAATAATATAGATGAAATTTGTATCTCAAACTTAATGAACTTATTTCATAAGCTCAGAGATTATAATACAATGTTTAATAAGTACAAGATAAACCCTACTGACACATGTACAGGTGTCACCAGCAGGTTGACAGAGACACATTTCTGTAAGAGTGTTCTCCTCTTCTTCCTCGAATGCTCCATATCGACAACTTGTTAAACCACTCTTTGAGATTTGTATTTGATCTGAGTCTAAAAGAGTGATTGTGCGCTGTGCCATTATGTGCCTATAACTAGGCCAGCACATTCAATTTCTACACTTTATTTCTAGTAGCTTCCTAGGCTTCTACTTAGTGCCTCTACATGCTTTGTAGGTCGCAGTGTTACTATTCTTTGCTTGGGACCACCAACACTGTAGGTCGCAGTGTTACTATTCTTTGCTTGGGACCACCAACACTGTAGGTCGCAGTGTTACTATTCTTTGCTTGGGACCACCAACACTGTAGGTCGCAGTGTTACTATTCTTTGCTTGGGACCACCAACACTGTAGTCGAGTGTTACTATTCTTTGCTTGGGACTGCCAACACTGTAGGTCGAGTGTTACTATTCTTGCTTGGACCACCAACACTGTAGGTCGAGTGTTACTATTCTTGCTTGGACCACCAACACTGAGGTGATGTTACTATCTTGCTTGGGACCCAACCATGAGCTAGTCGCAGTGTTACTATTCTTGCTTGGGACCACCAACACTGAGGTCATGTTACTATTCTTTCTTGGGACCACCAACACTGTAGGCCAGTGTTACTATTCTTTGCTTGGGACCACCAACACTGTAGGTCGCAGTGTTACTATTCTTTGCTTGGGACCACCAACACTGTAGGTCGCAGTGTTACTATTCTTTGCTTGGGACCGCCAACACTGTAGGTCGCAGTGTTACTATTCTTTGCTTGGGACCGCAACACATGAGCTAGGTCGAGGTACTATTCTGCTTGGACGCCAAACATGACTCTAGAGTGTCCAACATAAATAACAACATATTGTCTCAATCCTCATACAAGACAATGCTAAATGGACTAGACTGATTGTATTGCAATACTTCTAGAAGTATAACAAATCAGTGACTATGTTGGCGTATATATCTGCTTCATATCAACTGGAGATGTAGGTTCTAGAGAATGTTGACTAACTCATCACTGTGTTTCTTCTGCTATAGTAGTTTCTGCTTCATACAACGTGAGTGGGTTGCTAGGAGAATGTTGACTAATCAGTCACTGTGTTTCTTCTGCTTAGAGTTCGCCTAATCAACGAATGTAGGCTGGCTAGGAGAATGTTGACTAACTCAACAACTGTGTTTCTTCTGTTAGTAGTTTTGCTTCATATCAACTGTGAGTGAGTTTACTAGAGAATGTTGACTAACTCAATCAACTGTGTTCTTTGGTCAGTAGTTTTAGCTTATATCAACTGTATGTGCTGTAGGGAATGCTAACCATCAGCTGTGTTTCTTCGGTTAGTAGTTTCTGCTTCAGATCACTGTAGAATGTAGCTCTAGGAGAATGTTGACTAACCAAGTCAACTGTGTTTCTTCTGCTAGTAGTTTCCTCATATCAATGTGATGAGACTAGGGAGAATGTTGACTAACTCAGTCAGCTTGTTTCTACTGCTATAGTAGTTTCTGCAATCAACTGATGTAGGCTTGGGTAGAAATGTTGATACAGTCACTGTTTTTATAGTAGTTCTGCTTCATATCAACTGTGAGATGTAGGCTTGACTAGGAGAATGTTGACTAACTCAGTCAGCTGTGTTTCTTCTGCTATAGTAGTTTCTGTTTAATCAACTGATGTGTTTTCTAGAAATGTTTACTAACTCATCAACTGTCTTGCATAGTAGTTCTGTTCATATCAACTGTGATTAGGTTTGCTAGGGAGAATGTTGACTAACTCAGTCAGCTGTGTTTCTTCTGCTATAGTAGTTTCTGCTTCATATCAACTGTGAGATGTAGGTTTGTCTAGGGAGAATGTTGACTAACTCAGTCAGCTGTGTTTCTTCTGCTATAGTAGTTTCTGCTTCATATCAACTGTGAGATGTAGGTTTGCTAGGAGAATGTTGACTAACTCAGTCAGCTGTGTTTCTTCTGCTATAGTAGTTTCTGCTTCATATCAACTGTGAGATGTAGGTTTGACTAGGGAGAATGTTGACTAACTCAATCAACTGTGTTTCTTCTATAGAGTTTCTGCTTATATCAAGTATGTAGGTTTCTAGAGTGACTCTCTCAGCTGTGTTTCTTACATAGTAGTTTCTGCTTACATTCAACAATTTTTTAAAAATAAATCAAAGAACTTTTGTTATTACTGTGAGGGTTTGACTGGAAATGTTGCTACTCAGTCAGCTGTGTTTCTTCTGCTATATGTTTCTGCTTCATTCAGTTTACTTCAAAACTGGTTAAGATGTGCTGATCATTACACTTGCTCTGCCCTTCAGGCATCCAGTTCTGTTTGTAATTCCA
Organism: Arion vulgaris; assembly: GCA_020796225.1. Classification (NCBI taxonomy): domain Eukaryota; kingdom Metazoa; phylum Mollusca; class Gastropoda; order Stylommatophora; family Arionidae; genus Arion; species Arion vulgaris. Next base: position 5,813,725 of record CM036757.1, read on the forward strand.
AACTCCTTAAAACGCTGAATAGATTCAATATTAATTTTAGTGTTATAATCCAACAGGTGATCTCTAGAGAAACCAAAGGATGTCCATCTTTAACCTCCGATAATCAAACTGTTAATGTAAGCCTGTCTGCTCCCTCATTGCCACAAATACTTGCATATCCAGGACAGTAGATCCATGTCAACCTCTAGAGGTTGGAAACCTTATTAGACTATATCCACTTTTACCGTAATGAACCTTTTTAGATCATTCAAGCATTGATGGAGAGCCAGGGGCAACAGTGACCCCAGTAAATGATGTCCCAGAGAGCCATTGAATGGCAGCCGTAACAGCATAAACCTCCATCCTAATTCTGCAAGTAGTTCTGTATGCTCCATTAATAAATAATAATAATTCCTCTTGTACCGTATATCGTTACATAGGGCCTGCAAATAATTTCTCCATACCGCTCTATCCTGGGCAACTCACTCAATCTCATCCATGGAACTGAGACCGATATTTCTTGCCTCTCTCAGCAAAGTTCGTTTCAGGGTCTCTTTAGGTCGATCTCTCTTTCTTGAACCCTTTGCATCCCACTTCAATGCCTGCTTTGATATTCATTGATCATTTCTCCTCAAGGTGTGTCCAACATATCTCCATCTTCTCTTACTTATAACAGTTGTCACTAGTGGTTGACCAGACATTTCTCTGATTTCATCACTTCTGAATTCTTCCATTTTATGTTCATTTTTTTCGCAGACATCTATTTTCAAATGCATTCAACTTGCTTTCTATTGTGGTCTGCAAAAACCCTACCATGCGCGCTAGCTAAGAAATCCCAGCTTGACATCTCACCATGATGCACAGATTCATCAGTATATACATCATCATCATTACTAGCATTATCTGCTATTAGCTGTTTAAATTGTGAGTTCAACTTTCATGTTGTACCCAATCTCTACATTCTCTTCCAAGAGGAATGATAACATTGCAGAAGTTAGGCATGCTACCATCTAATGAGATCTATTATTCTCCTGTCTGCACAGTTGCAACTGTGGTCACCTGGCTAATTGTCTCCTATCTGTACAGTTGCAACTGTGGTCATCTGGCTAATTGTCTCCTATCTGTACAGTCGCAACTGTGGTCATTTGGCTAATTGTCTCCTATCTGTACAGTCGCAACTGTGGTCACCCGGTTGTCTCCTCTGTACAGTTGCAACTGTGGTCACCGATTGTCTCCATCTGCAGCGCAACTTGTCATCCCTAATTGTCTCTATCCAGTCGCAACTGTGGTCATTCGGCTAATTGTCTCTTCTAAGTTACTGTAGCACGCTAATGTCTCTCTGTCAATACTGTACCAGCTAATTGTCTCCTATCTGTACATATGCAACTGTGGTCACCCGGCTAATTGTCTCCTCTCTGTACAGTTGCAACTGTGGTCACCCGGCTAATTGTCTCCTATCTGTACAGATGCAACTGTGGTCACCCGGCTAATTGTCTCCTATCTGTACAGATGCAACTGTGGTCACCCGGCTAATTGTCTCCTATCTGTACAGATGCAACTGTGGTCACCTGGCTAATTGTTCTCTCAGACTGACCTTTCATCCACGAGAAGCCATGCTTGATGCTTATAACGTCATTAGTAGTTTTGTTGCCAGGCCCACAAGGGAAGCAAAGAGTAGTAACACTGACCTACACTGCATGTCATAAGAAGCGACTAAGGTAGGGGTCAAGGGAAGCTATCTTGGTAAATAAAAAGCGTTGCAGAAATCGAATGTGCTGGCCTACTTGTAGGCACATAACCGGTACAATGTACAATCGTTCTTTGAAGCTCGGATCGCAAAGATTGGTTTAACAAGTGGTCGATATGGAGCGTCAGAGAAGTATTATTGTGCAGTGGATGTCTCTTATCCACAGTAACCCACACATATGCTTTGCTTTGGGACATAGCATGACAAGAATAAGTGACAGAATGTCAAGCATATATCTCATCTTTTCAATGGGAATATCTCTAGTGCAGCCAAGGACTATATGCATGCCTTTATTCTGAATGTGTTTTGATCATGAAAATGCCAAGTCTGTAACCTGCAATAGATATAACCAGTCTATAAGATAGAATAGTCTAAACTTCTGCCTCCAATACCAGATAGAACACAGTCTATATTTCTTCCTCCAGTATCAGATTAGATGGGACACAGTCTATATTTCTTTCTCCAGTATCAAATTAGATAGAACACAGTCTATACTTCTTCCTCCAGTATCAGATTAGATGGGACACAGTCTATATTTCTTTCTCCAGTATCAAATTAGATAGAACACAGTCTATACTTCTTCCTCCAGTATCAGATTAGATGGGACACAGTCTATATTTCTTTCTCCAGTATCAAATTAGATAGAACACAGTCTATACTTCTTCCTCCAGTATCAGATTAGATGGGAGACTGTCTATGCAACAAAATATCTAACAAATGTACAGATATAACAATATTAAGAGCCTCAACTAGTGAATCATTCAAAAAGAGGATGAACAGAAATCTCTAACGTTATAGAAAATATAACCCTAGCATAAGTATAATCTTGGACACAAATTATCATTTCATTTAATGTTGTTACAGATAATTGTGTTTGACCAATACATTCTCTAGGCACTTCTTCACCCTACGCCCCTAGGGAGGCATAGGTCCTCAACCAAGGTCTTCCAAGACCAGATCTCTCCACTCTCTTCCTATTTTCTCTTGTGGGGCCCTTCTTCCTCCTCGGGTGGTAGTTTCTGTAGCTATCGAGAGATTTTTACCGGGTGGGGTAGCTAGCCTCACGCCCAACCTCCTTAGTTGACTATTACGTAGTGTGTGGTAGGTAACAGTGGTTCTATTGTTTACATCCCAAATTTGGGCCCCAGTAACCACTCAGTTGTCTCCAGACACTAATATTAACCAAACATTAACACAAATCTAAAGTCAAAGGGTGGACTTCATTGTGCTGGGTTTTACCCCATATGACTCTGCCTCTCTCCGCAGAAATGGCACGCCAACTGCCTAGAGTATTACACGAACTCCGTAGCTCTGGCAACAATCCTAGGGTCTCTAGGAAAAAATGCACCTGCGAACAGAAAGGTGCTGCCCGTATTTGAACCCAGAAACTTCACAAAGTGAAGGCGTAACAACGTAGACAGTTCTATTGTCATAAACAAAGTGAAGGTAACAACGTGACAGTTCTATTGTCATAAACAAAGTGAAGGTGTAACAACGTAGACAGTTCTATTGTCATAAACAAACCTTCACAAAGTGAAGGTGTAACAACGTAGACAGTTCTATTGTCATAAACAAACCTTCACAAAGTGAAGGTGTAACAACGTAGACAGTTCTATTGTCATAAACAAACCTTCACAAAGTGAAGGCGTAACAACGTAGACAGTTCTATTGTCATAAACAAACCTTCACAATGTGAAGGTGTAACAACGTAGACAGTTCTATTGTCATAAACAAACCTTCACAATGTGAAGGTGTAACAACTTAGACAGTTCTATTGTCATAAACAAAGTGAAGGCGAACACGTAGACAGTTCTATTGTCTAATCAAAACCTTCACAATGTAAGGTGTACATACGTATACAGTTCTATTGTCATAAACAAAGTGAAGGCTGAAACGTAGACAGTTCTATTGTCATAAACAAAGTGAAGGCGAATAACGTAGACAGTTCTATTGTCATAAACAAACCTTCACAAAGTGAAGGCGTAACAACGTAGACAGTTCTATTGTCATAAACAAAGTGAAGGCGAACAACGAGACAGTTCTATTGTCATAAACAAAGTGAAGGCGTAATAACGAGACAGTTCTATTGTCATAAACAAAGTGAAGGCGTAATAACGAGACAGTTCTATTGTCATAAACAAACCAAAGCAAGAACCTACAGTATCACTTTCTGATTCTATCTTTACATTCATTGTTACATCTATTATTCAAGCATGTCTTTGTGCAAATGTGTGACTTGAGAATATTCATGAAATGTGTGACTTGATGGGACTAATCATGAAATGAATGCTTGAACCAAATACAAATATTGTTGTGTCATGTTTGTTTACATGCTGTTTTATGTTTATGTAGTTCCCGTTGACTCTTTGACTGTAAACAACAATTTATGTCAGGGATCAAAGCCAATTTTTGTTCTCACATATATTCCATTAAAGAACTACAGTTAACAGCAGTTTGTCTGTTGTTAAGTTTGTCCCCATGTGATTTTTCTCTGTAATGTTAAGTTTGTCCCCAGTGCTGTGTATGTTAAGTTTGTCCCCAGTGCTGTGAATGTTAAAGTTTGTCCCCAGTGCTGTGTATGTTAAGTTTGTCCTCAGTTCTGTGGAATGTTAAGTTTGTCCCCAGTTCTGTGTATGTTAAGTTTGTCCCCAGTGCTCTGTAGTAGTGTCAGTCTTATTAGTTTGTCCCCAGTTCTCTGTATGTGCATGTAAAACATGGCTTTACACAAAAAATAAACTAAAAACAGTATGGAATGGAACAGACATGAAAACAAAGCTAAGAATACTAAGAGCATGCATTCTTAGTGTTCTCTCCCAGATCATGCACTCCCAGTGGCAGCGTATGTGTGGAACATTGACAAGGCAGTGGGAAAACATATGTGCTTTTGAATATAAGTGTTAACAGAAGAGGTCCTCCATATATCATGGACAGATAGATCTATCGAGCAAGAACTCAAAATCAAAGAAAACTGGCTGATGCTACAAATAAGAAAACTGAAGTATTTTGGACATGTAGCGAAACATGAAGGACTGGAGACCATCATGGAAATAGACATCCCAGCAAAGAGGAGAAGATGGATTCGGGATGTAACTGATGGTTTGAGCATGACTGCTGCAGATGCGGGACATCTGGCCTATGAAAGAGAGAAATTTCGAAGGACTGTTAAGGTGGCAAAGTTCTGCTCAGGACAAGCTATTTGATGATGATGTTCATGTGTGTATTCTGTATGTCCATGTTAAGTTTGTCCCTTGTATTCTGTATGTCCATGTTAAGTTTGTCCCTTGTATTCTGTATGTCCATGTTAAGTTTGTCCCTTGTATTCTGTATGTCCATGTTAAGTTTGTCCCTTGTATTCTGTATGTCCATGTTAAGTTTGTCCCTTGTATTCTGTATGTCCATGTTAAGTTTGTCCTTGTTCTGTATCCATGTTAAGTGTTGTTTGTATCTGTATGTCCATGTTAAGTTTGTCCCTTGTATTCTGTATGTCTATGTTAAGTTTGTCCCTTGTGTGCTGTATGTCCATGTTAAGTTTGTCCCTTGTATTCTGTATGTCAATGTTAAGTTTGTCCCTTGTGCTCTGTATGTCTATGTTAAGTTTGTCCCTTGTGCTCTGTATGTCCATGTTAAGTTTGTCCCTTGTGCTCTGTATGTCCATGTTAAGTTTGTCCCTTGTGTGCTGTATGTCCATGTTAAGTTTGTCCCTTGTGCTCTGTATGTCCATGTTAAGTTTGTCCCTTGTGCTCTCTGTATGTCCATGTTAAGTTTGTCCCTTGTGCTCTCTGTATGTCCATGTTAAGTTTGTCCCTTGTGCTCTCTGTATGTCCATGTTAAGTTTGTCCCTTGTGCTCTCTGTATGTCCATGTTAAGTTTGTCCTTGTGTTCTGATATTTTTTTCCGTCCGTCTCCGATAGGACTAGGAACTCGATCTCACCTACACTGAGATCATGGATCTATGGGAAAATATCCAGATGGTTCCACGGGGGAGGAACCTACTACATTTGGCACTAGGGAGCACTAACTCTGCCAGAAACCGTTTCTGATAATAATAATTCCTCTCGTACCGTATACGTTACATAGGGTCTGCGATTTCTCCATACCTTATCCGGCAACTGCCAGTCTCCATGAACTGAGATCATATTTCTGCCTCCTAGCAAGGGTTGTCTCAGGTCTCAGTCATCTTTCTTGAACCCTTGTCACTCAATGCCTGCTTTGATATTGTTGACATTTCTCCTCAAGGTGTGTCCAACATATCTCCATCTTCTCTTTCTTTTAACAGTTGTCACTAGTACCCTATATACCACGTCGTATAAAAAGGGTTCCTTCACTTTTTCATTAGAAAAAATGAAAACACGGAACATGAAGTATAAAGTTGTCACTAGTGGTTGACCAGACATGTCTCTGATTTAATCTTCATGTGTTCTGTATACTCATGTCTTTTTCTAGAGTGCGGAGTGTGGACATCGAACCCACATCCCTCCTGTATCCATCGATAGGCGATTATGCGAATCCGTCCCACGATAAAGCTATACAGAATAATATATTTTCTTATAAAGCAGTCTATACAGGATCTCTACAACACGCTTGCTAGTTTAAACTAGTCACGATACTTCACCACATACGTCGCTAGACAACAAATAATATGGTATACAGACGAATTGACTTCATTGCACCGAGTCCCTCTCCGCAGAAATGGCACGCCACAAGTCGAGAGTATTGCATAAAGCAGAAACTCCGGGTTCAAACCCACGACCTTTGTAATGTAAGACAAGCGGTTTAACCATTTGAAGCCATAAAGACCATACCAACAACCGGTGGCGGCTCGTCATTAAGGGCCATTGGGGCCGGGCCCCACCAAAAATAAAGTGTAACGTATACTTATTACGTTATAAATTAAAATATAACCTAACACAAAACCATGATTTTTCCTCAAATTTGTGTCTGGCCCCACCAACAAAAATGAGCACGAGCCGCCACTGCCAACAACTATATGATACAACAACTATATGATACAACAACAACTATATGATACAACAACTATATGATACAACAACTATATGATACAACAACTATATGATACAACAACTATATGATACAACAACTATATGATACAACAACTATATGATACAACAACTATATGATACAACAACTATATGATACAACAACTATATGATACAACAACTATATGATACAACAACTATATGATACAACAACTATATGATACAACAACTATATGATACAACAACTATATGATACAACAACTATATGATACAACAACTATATGATACAACAACTACAGACACCAACTATATAAAACAAATCATATTCGGAAGTTGCATTACGACTCAGATATCTTTACTTTGAAACTATCTTTAATGTTATTGCGTGCCCAGAAGGTATTTTCCCCAAGTTACGCCAGCACGTTCTTCTTCTTCCGTTTACTTTAAGACATGCGCTGACAATGGTAGCATTGTCTGAAGCTTTACCTAACAAACAGCCACGATGTGATAGCTAGTTTGCTCACAACTGATACACAGAACATACCATATTGTATTCGCCTGCACACCGCGCGCAATGCTAACGAGGTAAAGCATGTTAACAGTACGCGCTCCCAGCATCTACGGCGCCGTAAACGCGGCGGGAAAACTTGTCAAGGGACATCATCGGATATTTTCTTGCCCAACAGAAATAAAATTCCTCATTAGTTATCTTCCTTAAAATTGAAATGAACATGCCAGATAAAAAAAAATATAAAACAACTCGAAAACATATTTTTTTTCTTTTAATTTGTGTTTTATTTGATATTTTGTTTTTAAAATGCATTATTTACATCAGGGGGAAAAATAAGCTACAACTCAAAATTTGCATTGTTATGCTCAGAGTAGTAAACAATGTTCTGACTAAATAGTTAACTTTAAAATATGTTCAGAAGTGATGATGAACTTCAACCAGGCAAGTCCACTGCTTGCAAATAGTGAGACAACCAGCGTCTACCAGGTATGTCCACCGTTGGCGACTCAAACCAGGCAGGTTCACCTCTGATGAAAAGTGGGACTCCACCATATACGTCCACCAATGACAGATAGTGGGACAAATAGCCTTGAAGTGTCAGATACAGGACAAATAAGCCGTCACGGACGAAACGGCGATACTTTCCTAGAAGCATGAGGTGGGAGAACAGGTGACACTGGCGTTCTATTGAAACACTCTATATATGCCCAATGATAGAAATATCAAGCCAGCAAGATTCACTATAGTCTCTAATCACAAGAAAGGAAACATCTGAAACAAATCAATCTGATATCTTGCACCGATCATTGTCAGAAAGAGAGTTTATAGGAGACAACAAGAACACAGTCTGTAGTGAAGTGTGCCAGCTATGGTCTAGTAATGCTGTAGAAAACTGGGTAATGCTGTAGAAAACTAGATAAATTAAAGCACTTCCTCAATAACATGAAGGATATTGACATGCAATAAAACGATCAATAGTCATGGCGTTGCTCTTAACATAAACTATCAAGTGGAAGCTTTTACAAGGCTACTACTGGCAGTTACAAGGCTAATACTCGCAGTTACAAGGCTACTACTCGCAGTTGGGAAAGATTGTGGACTGTGTTCTAACAACAAACTTTATGATCTAGCAAAACCAAACAACACAGGTCTCCAACTTACTCTTCAGAACGCTGGACACGAAGTATTTTGTAGGGGAAAGAACTATCAATGAAGGGAAACAACCATCATTTCTGGCGAGGGAGGGGGAGAGAAACAACCATCACTTCAGGGGAAAACAACCATCATTGTCATCAGATGCTCCTAAAAGATTTTATTTAAAAAAAACCACATGATGATATGTTGATAATGGCACTCAAGTTAAGAAAGTGTTTTCAATGTTCTGATATTTTTATTGAAATATCAGACAAATCTGAATAAATAATTTTAAAAAGTTGACATAAATTTACATGAGAAATAAATGTGCCAAATCACAAAGTGAAAATTGTGTAAAAAATTATGTTTTCACAAACTTGTGACTAGAGTTTTCACAAACTTGTGACTAGAGTTTTCACAAACTTGTGACTAGAGTTTTCACAAACTTGTGACTAGAGCCTTTTGGCTAAGATGAAAGTGTAGTATCTGTATCGCTTGATATCTGTCACGTTGGCTCATTATATGGGTTTACAAAGTTATCAGCTTGTGTTACGGAACTAGTGCCCATTTGATCGAAGCCGAAGGTCGGGAGCCTTCATTAAATGCCACATGGCTACCCTTGTACAAAACTAGGAGTGCCATCGATCGAAGGATTGATGGGGCTTGATAGTTTATAAACGTTTTCACGTTCCGTTGTACGGGACCCACCTGGTATGGCACATCTGGGACGGGAGCAATAAAAAAAAAAAAGAAGAGTTTTCACAAACTTGTGACTAGAGTTTCACAAAATTGAATGTTCATGTGGATATTTCTCAAATCAGCTATATATTTCTATATTATATTCACTTCTAGGCCTTTTAGCCAAGATCATAGTGTAGTTCCTGCTTGATCGGGGCCAAGGGGTGGGAGCCTTCATAGAACCAACAGACAACTTAATAAATTAAAACCAATTCCGAGAACCAACTCATTCGAAAGAATGACGACGATCAAAGTTTTTAACGTTCAACCGTAACACTATCCATGGGTCCACACACTGTCCAGATAAAAGCACAAAAACAAAAATGGAAATAAAACGTTAATATTTGACCACCAAAAACTTGCTACATTCAAATAACAGAGAACATTTATCACCAAAATTGTTACTCAAATACTAAACATGAGAAACTCTGAAGGACTGTTAGGGTGGGAAAGCTCTGCTCAGGAAAAGCTATTCGATAAACATCTCATGCGGTCATAGCATCTTCTCCACCGATCCATCGCCTCTTCCTGAGCTATTTCTCCACCGAAGCTCGAGTCATAGCATCAAGTAGTATTAATTTTTTTTAAATTTTGTACAGAACAAAACTGTAGGAAGAACTGAATAAAATATACCCATTCCATTTGAAGATTTCATGAAAAAACAATGAAAATAAAATGTAAGATTTTTTGAATAATTCAGCAGAGTGCAGGCTCGTTGCCCTTTAAATATAAACAGACAAATAACATGAGTAATTGAGAACTTGAAAAATGCAAAAGTTTTATAATCTGGCCAACATGAAATACTGTTGTTATTACATCACTAATTATATGTGTATGCTTGGTGTGACATGTAAACTGTGATAACGAACTCAGTTCAAGAAAATGTTTCATCTGATAGTGCCTGTGTATTTCAGTAACATGAACTGTTAAAATAGTTTTTATAATGAACTCATAGCTTTCTTTCTCTTTGTTGTGAAACGAGCGCTTGTTACGATGTGTTTACACTTAGAGTGAGGATGAGATATCTGCGCATTTCAACTCAGAGATTTTAGCATGGGGTGTGTCTTCCATATTTGATTTCTACTTGTTTTGTCAACTACAGTGATGCAACCTGCTATCAGGACCATCACATGGAAGTGGGGTAGAAACTAGGTCAGCTCTGATTTGCCGACCCTGACTTCTGTCATCTTATTCAAAACAGTAACTACAGTTCAAAGTGAATCTACTGTATATGAGCAGAAGTGAATGTACTGTCAGGACCTATTTTTTTTTCAGTATGATGCAAGTCTTCGAATGTCGCCCTTAAGTGTTTTTCTTTAAAATAACCTTCAATTGTGATTTTGCTGCTTATGTCGCCCCTCTTATGGTGCCGCCTGATGCGACCGCCTCTCTGTATAATAGCACGGCCCTGTATATGCTTAGAAATGAATGCACTGTATATGCTTAGAGGTGAATGCACTGTACATGAGTAGAAGGGAATGCACTGTACATGCGTAGAAGTGAATGCACTGTGTATGAGTAGAAGTGAATGCACTGTATATGTGTTAGAAGTGAATGCACTGTATATGTGTAGAAGTGAATGCACTGTATATGCTTAGAAGTGAATGCACTGTATATGCGTAGAAGTGAATGCACTGTATATGTGTAGAAGTGAATGTACTGTATACACATGAGTTACTGTGTACAAGTGAATGCACTGTGTACAAGTGTGTTACTGTGTACAAGAAAGTAGATGCAAAACTAGACATAAATACAAAAACAAATAATAACAATTTTAAAAGATAACCGATTCATAAATGCAACATCTGTTCATAAATGCAACATGAAATGAACATTTTCCTTTATTCATCCACACTGAACAACTTTGTTATTTCCCTCAGCTAGCATCTGTTGACACACATACAGAGTTCATGAACTTTAGCTAGCATCAGTTGACACACATACAGAGTTCATGAACTTTAGCTAGTATCTGTTGACACACATACAGAGTTCATGAACTTTAGCTAGCATCTGTTGACACACATACAGAGTTCATGAACTTTAGTTCGCATCTGTTGAAACACATACAGAGTTCATGAACTTTAGCTAGCATCTGTTGACACACATACAGAGTTCATGAACTTTAGCTAGCATCTGTTGACACACATACAGAGTTCATGAACTTTCATTTTTACATACATTATGTTCAACATAATAACTAGAAGCAACAAGTTGCTTCCTCTAAAATTAACCATATATGTATGTGCGTATGTATGTATGTGATGTGGACATCTGTAGCATAAGAGGTAGTGAGCTTGATCCCAACCCAAGAGTACCCTGTTCAAACTCTGCATCGGGCAGTTTGGAAGCAAATTTGTCTACGTGGATTTTTACGAACAGTAAAAATAGATCTCACCATACAGAAAGCTATTGCAAACTACTGAAAGTATAAGTGGTGCCTAGAAAATCAACAACTGGTTTACTGTGGCTGATGGCTACGCCCTGTAAAGTATATGCCACGAAAAGATAAGATGTGTATGTGATATTTGGGTTTACAAAATAGACAAAATATTCCAAGGTAAAGTTGACCTCATGTCTTCTGTCTGGGATAGTTGTCTGTACATATGTACAATGGAAACATTTGATAAACAAAATATGACGATGTACGGAAACATACAAATCTGAGGTGGGCAGAGCAGATTAGATCAGATCTGGAGAAAACCTAGGGGAGGCTGCGGTGATACTTAATAAATTGGTGTTTTACGACTAAGACATGTAAGTATGGTATCACATAAGCAAGAAAAATTAAACAAAATATGAAATGTCAGCCATTTTGATTGATGCTTAACAAAGTAATTAGAGTATTATAATTGCTAGCAATAAATACAACAGAACACAATTGCTACCTGGCATTTCATTTATAGAAATATAAGATATAGGATGTAAGTTAAATGAATTTGAAAAATAGATGTCTGTGAAAAATAATGACAAATTTAGAAGAAGTCATGAAATCAGAGTAATGTCTGGTCATCCACTAGTAACAACTGTTATAAGAAGGAAAAGATGAAGATATGGTGGGCATACCTTGAGAAGAAATGTCTGGTCAACCACTAGTAACAACTGTTATAAGAAGGAGAAGATGGAGATATGGTGGGCATACCTTGAGAAGAAATGTCTGGTCAACCACTAGTAACAACTGTTATGAAGGAAAGATGAAGATATGGTGGGCATACTTGAGAAGAAATGTCTGGTCAACCACTAGTAACAACTGTTATAAGTAAGAGAAGATGAAGATATGTTGGGCATACCTTGAGAAGAAATGTCTGGTCAACCACTAGTAACAACTGTTATAAGAAGGAGAAGATGGAGATATGTTGGGCATACCTGAGAAGAAATGTCTGGTCAACCACTAGTAACAACTGTTATAAGAAGATGAAGATATGTTGGGCATACCTTGAGAAGAAATGATCAAAGAACACTAAAGCAGGCATTGAAGTGGAAGGCAAAGGTTTCAAGAAAGAGAGGACGCCATAAGGAAACCCTGAAAAGAACTTTACTGAGAGAGGCAAGAAATATAACTCAATTCCATAGAGGATACTGAATGAGTTGCCCAGGAAACAGCGGTATGAAAAAATTACTTGCAGGCCTTATGCAGCGTATAAATGTACGAGAGAGAGAAATATATATATATGTCATTTATAGAAAATGAACTGAACAGAATTGCTATCTGGCATACTAGGAAATATATTAAGATGGAAACGTTATAAAAAAAAGGAAAGTACCATCACCATAGAAACCTAACCCAACAACCTATCAGGCATGTTCAGAACACATTTTCAAAACTCTGAAACCTTGTCTGATAAAATAAGTTTACTTTACAATGTATCACATGTCTGACAAACAATAAATATGTCAAGGTATCACAAGTCTGACATAGAAGAAATATGTAATTGATAAATAATAATAACACATACAGCTTATACATTAACTTGATCACTACAAGTCTTAGTAGATTCTATACAATAAGGGGGAGGAACCCTTTCATACCTAGTGGTAGATAGGTCAATACAGTGTTAGGCCTGTATTTTCATTGACCGTCGGCACACGATGGGTGATGTGGTCAGCATCACGCCGGCCGCCTTTACTTTCCCAGAGCATGTCTGGTACCCAGTTGAGGCTGGGTCGACCTGAGAGCCATTGCGGTCGGGAAAAATTCCACGCGCATTGCGGGAGCTGAACCCAGACCACCAGCCTTGCGAAGAGCGAGTTCACTAACAACTACGCTACAGCGGCTCTCCATACAGTATTCTATACAATACTTTTCGTTTATTTTTAACTTTATCACAATCAACACCTATGCACTCAATGGTGCCTGGCCCATCGCCTGTGTGTTGCCGGGCCCTAAGGAAGCAGGAATAGTAACACTGTGACTTACAAGGCATGTCATAAGAGGCGACTGAGGTAGGGACCTAGGAAGCTACCCTAGTAAATAAAAATTATAGCAGAAATTGGATGTGTTGGCCTACTTGTAGGAGCATAACTGGCACAACGTACAATCGCTCTTATGCTCAGATCACATATAAATAAAAAGAGTGGTTAACAAGTGATCGATATGGAGCTTTCGAAGAATAAAAAGGTGCCTGGCCCCTTTCAACAAACTAAAGTGCCAGCATCACAGCATTTCCATATTAATACAGAAAATAATAATTTTGCACACATCTACATCTTTTTTATTTAAAAAGGTAGCGGTTTTGTCCACCAAAAAAACAGACAAAATAAATATTTTCTAGTTTCTTAATAGTGACTTATTCTGTTTAAATAAGGACATAATTTTGTAACAAATTATTGTTAAATCAAGAAATATTGCTTCTCCCACTAATAAAATATGCCAATGTGGTTTGTTTTGTGAATAATTTCAGTAAAAATATTTCATGTTTTATATTTGGTTTGAAACAAAATGGTTTCTTATCAATAATATCTCTGAATAATTTATAATTCCAATCGACTGACACAGAACACATGTAAACATAAATATTAAAAAAATTATTAAAAAGTGGTAAAACATGAAGAGAATGTTGGTAAGCAAACATGATTGTCTTAAAATCTTGTACTAAATTCATATTTCAATCTGACAAAAAGCTCACACAGAGTGTTTGCTTAAATAGTTGTATCACCAAGTTCTCATATTATTTTCACAATTTAAATGAGTTTTAAAAAGTACATGTAGAGTGTTTTTAGTATTTTATTATTTAAAACTTAACAGTTAAAAAATCTGACCACTTGTCAGAAAATTTTGGTGGTCAACATCGTGCCAGCCTCCTTTATTTCCCAGTGTTTCTATGGGACACAATTGAGACTGGTTTGACCATCTGGTCCAAATTGAGACTAGGTTGACTTTCTAGGATCCATTTGAGACTGGGCTACCTACTGGGACCCAACTGAGACTGAGCTGACCTTCTGGGACCCAACTGAGACTGAGCTGACCTTCTGGGACCCAACTGAGACTGAGCTGACCTTCTGGGACCCAACTGAGACTGAGTTGACCTAAGAGCCGTTATGGTCTGAAAAAAAATCACTCCTACAGTAGAATTCGATCCCGGAACCTCACAACTACAAAGCAAGTGAACTAACCACTAATACTATTGAAACTTTTGTATGAGAAAGTGTAAAAGCTCAACATTTCTTGATGCTGGAATAACAAGAATACCAGGGTGTTGCTATGGAAACAAAAATCAATATTATAAAAGCACAGAGATTTGTAACAATATCATATTGACAAATAAATCACAGGTAAACACCATTTAGAACAAACAGTTGTGAGACATGGCAGTCTATACTAGCTGTAGTGAGACATGGCAGTCTATACTAGCTGTAGTGAGACATGGCAGTCTATACTAGCTGTAGTGAGACATGGCAGTCTATACTCGATGTAGTGAGACATGGCAGTCTATACTAGCTGTAGTGAGACATGGCAGTCTATACTAGCTGTAGTGAGACATGGCAGTCTATCTAGCTGTATTGAGACATGGCAGTCTATATGTGTAGTGAGACGTGGCAGTCTATACTAGCTGTAGTGAGACATGGCAGTCTATACCAGCTGTAGTGAGACATGGCAGTCTATACCAGCTGTAGTGAGAAATGACAGCCTATACCAGCTGTAGTGAGACATGGCAGCCTATACCAGCTGTAGTGAGACATGACAGCCTATACCAGCTGTAGTGAGACATGGCAGCCTATACCAGCTGATATAATAAAATAATAACATAAGTGACAGACCTATAGTATAAAAAAAACATCCTATAATTTGTCAGCATTATCCCCCAACACCTCATCCCAACCTTGGATGCACAAGTCTTACAATTGTAAACTTATCATAATTATAAATAAGCAAATATTGATTGACTAATACTTAGATTGTCATAAACAAGCAAACTTGAAACTATACAGAAATTACAACAACATAAACAAGCAAACTGGAAACTATACAGAAATTACAACATAAACAAGCAAACTTGAAACTATACAGAAATTACAACAACATAAACAAGCAAACTGGAAACTATACAGAAATTACAACAACATAAAACAAGCAAACTTGAAACTATACAGAAATTACAACATAAACAAGCAAATTTGAAACTATACAGAAATTACAACATAAACAAACAAACTTGAAACTATACAGAAATTACAACAACATAAAACCTAAACTGTACATGTCTTTTCTCTCTCTCGCCTGTGACACCATTGGTGCTTAGGACAGCAGCAAATGCATGCAATTCTTCTCTGCTCTTGGTGGTCCTCTTTATTGTATTTAAACTGTGATTCCACCGTCGTGTGTTGCCGGGGCCTGCAAGGGTAGCAAAGAATAATAACACTACTTGTAGGTGCATAACAGGAAAAACATACAATCGCTCTTAGACTCAGATTACATACAGAGGTTTAACAAGTGGTCGATACAGAGCGTTCGAAGAAGAAACAGCGATTCATTTCTTTCAGTTCCTGCTTTACTCTTCTTTTTCGGGTGCTTTTGGTCTTCCACATTTTTGTTTAACCTCTGGTGTGCATCTCAGTGCAGTTTACATAACAGAATTTAGTTTCCATGTGTAACATTTGTAGAATCCATCTCCAGCGTAACATTTCTACAATCCATCTCCAGCGTAACACATGTAGAATCCATCTCCAGAGTAACATTTCTACAATCCATCTCCAGCGTCACATTTCTACAATCCATCTCCAGCGTAACATTTCTACAATCCATCTCCAGCGTAACATTTCTACAATCCATCTCCAGCGTAACATTTCTACAATCCATCTCCAGCGTAACATTTGTAGAATCCATCTCCAGCGTAACATATGTAGAATCCATCTCCAGCGTAACATATGTAGAATCCATCTCCAGCGTAACATATGTAGAAACCATCTTCAGTGTAACATATGTAGAAACCATCTCCAGCGTAACATATGTAGAAACCATCTCCAGCATAACACATGTAGAATTCATCTCCATGCGTAACTTTTGTATGATAATCCAATGTTTGTGTTACATGTTGGTAAACATAGAAGACAACAAACTGTTCACATTCTTACAATGAATGTTAATACTTTTAGAACGGAGCAAAATTGAGCTTTCCCTCTAAAGAAGACAGAACCAGTTTTTTAGTAAAAAGAAACGAGTACTGTGACAATTTGGAAAATTATGAAAGAAATTTCTTTTGTCATCACACTGCTACAGGGATGTTGCCCAGTGTCGTGGTTTTATGTTTTTATATTGTGCTGCTCTAGTGACTTGGGTGAAAGTTAATTTTACTCTTTGACAGGGTTCTTCTATGCCATCTTTTCATCTTTTTCCTAGTGAAAGAAATACTAGAACCCTAAATAGGTACAAAAAAGTATATACATATAATCTTAGAGAGAATATACTCAAGTATTATTCTATGAATCTTCAAGTTAATTTTTCATGTTTTATCACAATTATATCCATTTATTTGCATATTATTCATTAACAAATATGAATCCTGATACATTTTTGAAATACTAAACAATAAAAAAGTACATTGTACTCACAGAAATATGATTTTATTCCATGCTTGATCATACGAGAATTACTATTTCACAACATTCTTTTTCACTTTAACTAAAGTTATTATCTAGCTCTTAACTATCAATTTCACTGAAATCAGAGCCACCAGCATCTACCTGATTAAACTCAGTACTGGAGCAGATGGTAAAATTCGATAGTCACAGAAAAATATTCATAATAAATAATATATTCTGCCAAACATAATGTAAACAAACATGGTAGTTTTCAAAATGGATGACTAAGCAGACTAGGAATAAATCTGACCTTCTCATTGGCTCGGCTATTTAAAAACTAGTAATTCAGATCACTTTTTATATGGGAGGGTGATATTTTGGCCGGTCTGGCTTTCTAGCTAGATCAATGGTGGCCCAAAAATTGGCCCTCTCGTCCCAAGAGGGTTAAGATTAGAAAGAATCACAAATGACAACAGTAAGCATTGGCTATACAAGATGACAAGTACATCAAACATAGTGTTACATGACATTATCAAGTTCTATATGGCACAGAAACAAAGACTCTATGTATAACATGCGTTTCATCATTTTTTGTGCGTACACAATGAAACTAGAAATAATTTACGAAACAGAAATATGGCTTGCACTTTTCACAAATACCTGGCAAATCATACTGTCTGCATTAAGTCAATAAATAATTTGAAACAATACGCAGAAAAGAAAAGTCACAATGTAACTTTCCTATCACAAAAATAATTATCCCATCTGGTATGAAAAATCTGTTATTGCAAAATCAATTAAATTCCGTTTTCTATACATTCATTTGACCATATGGTCATCTTGCACCAACTTGTTTTGAGCAAACAATTCTCTAACACTTGATGCAGGTAGCAACCTAAGCTTGAGCTGCTATTTCAGACATATAATACAAGTGTGTTTACTTGTTTCCGTATGATATGATAATTGTCGTACTGCTGAAACGCAGAGAAATGAGCTGCGCAAAATGACAGACCACACAACATCCACATATCCAACCCTCGTCGTGTGTTGCCGGGGCCCGCAAGGGGATCAAATAATAGTAACACTGAGACCTACAAGGCATGTCATAAGAGGCGACTAAGGTAGGGGCCTAGAAAAGCTACCCTAGTAAATAAAAAGCGTAACAGAAATCGGATGTGCTGGCCTACTTATAGGCGGCTCAGATCACATACAAATTACAACGAGTGGTTTAACAAGTGGTTGGTGTGGAGCGTCAAGAAGTCCAACCCTGATCATGTATGCCATACCTGTGGAAAAGGTATTTTGTTCCAGGATTGGACTGTACAGTCACCTAGGCACACACCAGAGAGGGCAATAACACACGCCTGAGACTGTTGTCATCATCGCCTGTGATGGGCGGCTATTAATTATCACAAGATACAAGTGTGTGTAACTGTGTGTCATATGTTACAAGTGTGTCTAACTTGTGTAACATTATACAAGTGCATGTAAGATTATACAAGTGCGTGTAACATTATACAAGTGTGTAACTGTATATCACATGATACAGTATCACTTGAGACAGGTATGTGTTAATTGCCTCAGTATCCCATGATTCAAGTTTAAAACTGCAACAACAAACTTACAATAATTCCCTGACATGATTTCAATAACACTACATAAACAATACTGATCTCTCTCTCGCTCTCTCGATGCCATCAATCATTTCATCAATATAACACTACATAAACAATCCTGATCTCTCTCTCGCTCTCTCGATGCCATCAATCATTTCATCAATATAACACTACATAAACAATCCTGATCTCTCTCTCTCTCTCAATGCCATCAATCATTTCATCAACATAACACTACATAAACAATACTGATCTCTCTCTCTCGATGCCATCAATCATTTCATCAACATAACACTACATAAACAATCCTGATCTCTCTCTCTCGATGCCATCAATCATTTCATAAATCAACAACTTGTAACAAGATATTTACAGAATTAATAAATTAATCACACCAACAAAATGACCACAATGTCTTGGGGAGCTCCCAGCATACGGTAGAAATGTCATAATAACAAATATGAAATGGTAGACATACAGACACAGGTAGTTCCCAGCATACGTTAGAAATTTCATAATAGTTATTGGTTATTGGTTACTAAACTGACGTCATTGCACTCGGGCAGACCCATAGGTGCTCAGTCTCCCCCAACAGATATCGAAGAGTATGCATACTGATGGTTCCTGTGGCTCGCTGATTAAACACACCTCTCACTCTGCCTCTCAGGCATCCAGTTCGACTTGAACAACGGGTAACTCCAAACTGCTTAAATCACTTGATCGATTCAACATCGATTTTAGTGTCCTCATCCAACAGAGAGTCGCGAAGAGACCGAAGAATATCCCCTTATCCATCTTCAACTCCCCAACAATCGATGCTGTTGATGCAAGCCTGTCCGCTCTCTCATTACCGTAAACACCTGCATGCCCAGGACAGTATATCCACGTAAGCCGCTGGAGGTTAGAAACTTCTATAGACGACATCCACTCATACCAAGTTTCATAATAACAAATATGAAATGGTAGACATACAGATACAGGAAATAAGACTGTCGAGATTATGTCATGTAGTTTGGGTTTATACAGATTAGTGGCAAATGTTAAATCTTTTACCAGGATTAACAGAGATGTCGATTCTATTAGTTACAGACATTAGAAATCATTAGCAAGATTGGTTCTGGCATTCACAGACTGCTCATCTCATTCACAGAGTGACTAGTCATCTCATTCACCGAGTGACTGGTCATCTCATTCACAGAGTGAATGGTCAGCTCATTCACAAAGTGACTGGTCAGCTCATTCACAGAGTGAATGGTCAGCTCATTCACAGAGTGACTGGTCATCTCATTCATTGACTGGTCATCTCATTCACAGATTGGACAACTCATATAAAAACTGACCATTTCATACAAAACTGATTCGATGACCACTTCATACAAAACAAAAACTGATTTGCTGACCACTTCATACAAAAACTGATTTGCTGACCACTTCATACAAAAACTGATTCACTGATCACTTCATACAAAATTTGACTCACTGATCACTTCATACCAAGAAGAAAATCGTATAAAAAGACTCTAGAATCTCACAAGATATATAAATATATATATATATTAGAAACCCCAGGCACATACAAACATTTATCCCCAGCAGACTAGACATGGTCAAGACATATCATATATCACATGGTGAACTACATTATAGTTCTAGATTTGAGCTGCATCTCAATCAAAGCTGACATCTTGCATCATCAAAGATCTCGACAAATGAAAACAAATCTAGACTGTAACTTTGACTCCAGATTGAAGCGGCAGTAATGTGCCTCGAATCAGATGATTGGTTCTGCAAGTAAGAAAAAGAGAGAGTATTACAATTTCATAAAACCTTCACTGTCGAAACAGTGAACATAATGTGATGGTGATATCACGTAAAATAAAGTTGTAAAGCACACAAAAAGTGTACATACCATGAGGTTTAATGGGGAATACAGTGTTAGGTCAGTGTGTTTTTGTTTTTACCAACAGCAAGCAATAGATGATGATTGGGGAGCCTTGTTGGTGCTAGAGTTCATGCACTACCGCTGAGATCTTCCTGTGTACAAAGAGATTGGAGCACACATGGTTACTGCGAAGTGCAAATGATGACGGTCCTATCAATCAGTGGATGATGTTTGTCCTTTTGCTACACAAATTTGTACAAACAGGTAACTAAATTTTACCAAAGAAAAACCACACTTTATATTACCACATCTGGGGTTATACTGTAGCATGGTATGAGATCTAGTTGGGCATAAGGAGGCTGCAAGATCTGACTCATATCAGTTTCCTTTTATTGATAAACAATCATTTGGTTGAAAAGTCTTATTTAATTTGATTCACTTTGTAAAACTACTTGACTTTGGGTTTTGATATTCTAAACTAATAGTTTACAAATATGGGCGTCTGTAGCTCTAAACTAATAGTTTATAAATATGGGCGTCTGTAGCTCTAAACTAATAGTTTATAAATATGGGCGTCTGTAGCTCTAAACTAATAGTTTATAAATATGGGCGTCTGTAGCTCTAAACTAATAGTTTACAAATATGGGCATATGTAGCTCTAAACTAATAGTTTATAAATATGGGCATCTGTAGCTTTAGAGGTAGTGAGCACGATCACAACCCAAGATTACCTGCAAGCAAATTTGTTCCCATGGATTTTTACTAACAGTAAAAATAAACCTCATCGTTCAGAAAGCAATGACAAACTATTATCGATATAAGAGAAGACTGCAGTAAAACTATGTAGCAATGTTGATATAAGAGAAGACTGCAGTAAAACTATGAAGCAATGTTGATATAAGAGAAGACTGCAGTAAAACTATGCAGCAGTGGCGAAACACGTAAAAACAAAATACTGTAGTTTTACAAAAACTATTGGTCGAAATGTTGCGGTGTATTGTTATTTTACTTTGTAAAGGTACAGTACTTTGTTTTTACGTATTTTGTCACTGACAAACTACTGAACATATAAGTAGTGCCTAGAAAATCAACAACTCGTTTACTGTGGTTGATAGTGATGTCCTGTCAAGGATATGCCAGGATTTTCATTACTTCATTTCTCCTACAAATATAAAGTGTGTACACACCTGAACTGAATATAATAAAACTTGCAAAGTCATTAGCTATCTTTGAGCTGTCCTTGGAGACATTTATGAGTGTCCATTACTAAAGATACGAAATATTTGCCGATAGGTCATCAGAAAGAATATTTATGAAGAAGAAATGCATTGATTTGTTACAATACTCGTCCGTGTGGTGCCGGGGCCCACAAGGAAAGCAAAGAATAGTTTCACTGCAACCTATAATGCATGTCGTAAGAGGTGACTGAGGTAGGCCCTAGGATGCTACCTAGTAAATAAAAGCAGAGTAGAAATCGGATTTGCTGGCCTACTTGTAGGCGCATAACTGGCGCAAAGTACAATCGCTCTTAGGCTCAGATCACATACAAATAACACAGAGTGGTTGACAAGTGGTCGATATGGAGTATTCGAAGAAGAAGAGTTACAATACTGATTTAGCATTTATATCTCAAGATAATACAATTTAAAATACGTATTTCTTTTTCTTCTTCGACGCTCCATATCGACCACTTGTTAACCACTCTTTGTGATTTGTATGTGATCTGAGCCTATGAGTGATAGTACATTGTGCCAGTTATGCGCCCACAAGTAGGCCAGCACATCCGATTTCTACAGTGCTTTTTATTTACTAGTGTTACTATTCTTTGCTCCAATTGCGAGGATCCTGCAACACACTGGAGAAATACATATTAAAAAATATACATAATTTTGAAATGATCAATTATATATTTTGTAGATTTGTTACTCATAATGGAATAAAAATCATGAAATAAAATAGCAAAAGTGACATTAATCTTTACCAAATCATTGTACGTATGATATGAATGATATCATTAACATAAATGATCATATCTCCTCTCTGTCCAGGGAAACTGAAAAACTGAGGAACAAAGTGGCTTTCACTGATTTGATTTGATTGTCCATAATACATTGTCATATGGTGGAATATGGTTGTAACAAGATAGTTCTTCAATTTATCCGTAACCTCCATAGTTGAATATTACTTGCATTAGATTTTAGAATGATATTTTTGTAATTCCAGTTTCAAGATTGCGGCAAGCAGCTGTGTTAGAATTCGATTAGCGGTGAACTTGGACTATTCGCCCTATTCCTGTAGTTTGTGTCTGTTCATGTTTTAAAATTCCGCATGCAGAATATGTATAATCATCAAGGGGCTTTTATTTTTGATGAATGGCCATACTGGAATGGGATGACATCCTAGGTTTCACAGCTGTTGCCGACACGCCATTTTCGGTTTGGCTTGAATACATGGGTTAGTGATGAGCTTTCTCTCCCTCTGAAAAGGTGCTGAAGTCTGCAAAACTAGGCCAGAAGGCGCACCAGAAATCATAGCATCATGAATCTAACACTTATATATGATGATTATACCGTCTGATAAAACCTATGCTCTACTTATGCTATATCTACCTACGGAGCCTCACATAATTAAGTCATTACATTCAAAACTACGCAGCATCAGAGATGACCTCCTGCTTACAGTTGACTTCATTATAAGAACAGATCTGACAGTATAATCATCCAAATTACAATCACAAGAAGAAGTATATTATATGCAAATACTATTATTACTTTATCTGTTTATTTCTTAATTTCTAAGATGCATCATTCATGTGATATTACTAATGTGTCTGGTATTTACATCTCTAAGATGCATCATTCATGTGATATTACTAATGTATTTACATCCAGTGATTGATCAAAATGCATACAGCGACACTAACAATGACTCTCTAGTCATAACATTTGTCTAATAATTGTCCATGATTCACTTACAGATTACAGGATTGAAATAATATACACAGAAACATGCACCATTTTATATTACTATGTACAGCTAAACAGTTACACAACAATAAACATTAACCAAAATCTAACAAAACATGCAACAAAATCTCAAGTTGTAACTTCTATAAATTATTGAAACACAACAACACAACTTACCTAAATGTGTTTCTCTATTTCTACATTGCTAACCGGTGTTTATCAACATTTTATTCTCATTTTTCTGCACATGAGATTTTGTCAAATTCATTTAGAAATTGTAAGAGATTAACTCAAGATAGAATTGGTAAAACTGTTTCTCAGATAGATTTGGTAAAACTGTTTCTCAGATAGATTTGGTAAAACTGTTTCTCAGATAGATTTAGTAAAACTTTCTCAGATAGATTTGGTAAAACTGTTTCTCAGATAGATTTAGTAAAACTGTTTCTCAGATAGATTTGGTAAAACTGTTTCTCAGACAGATTTGGTAAAACTGTTTCTCAGATAGATTTGATAAAACTGTTTCTCTGACAGATTTGGTAAAACTGTTTTTCAGATAGATTTGGTAAAACTGTTTCTCAGATAGATTTGGTAAAACTGTTTCTCAGATAGATTTGGTAAAATTGTTTCTCAGATACTGTCATTGATGCTGGATAAATCTTCTGATGAAAAATGCTAAGAAGAGTTTGTTGTCATTGTGACCATGTTGAAAACCACTACTATCTATCATATTTGAACTATTGAAACAGTTCATTCAATCTTACTAATACAACTTCCAGGGAAGCAATGGCACACATCCAGTCATAACACACACACATATATATATATATATATTCTTCTCCTACTGTTATACATTACATGGGGCCTGCAAGTAATTTCTCCATACTGTTCTGTCTTGGGTAACTCGCACAATCTCTTCCCTGGCATTTAGTCCAAGACTTCTAGCCTCTCTCAGTGAAGGTTCATTTCAGGGTTTCCCTAGGGCATCCTTTCTTTCTTGAGCCCTTTGCCTCCTACTTCAGTGCCTGCTTTGGTATTCTTTGATCATGTCTTCTTAAGGTATGCCCAACATATCTCCATCTTCTCTTTCTTATAATAATTATTACAGTCATAACACACAAGTCACATAATCAGACTTGCAGACAAAATAGACTAATCTGACACAGAAAATAGACTAATCTGACACACAGAAAATAGACTAATCTGACACACAGAAAATAGTCAGTGAAATAAATCTGTTAGATCAAGAGAGAAATCATGTACAGGTTGAAATAAAGAAAGACAATAATTGTAATTACTGTTTATGCAAAGTCTTTTAAAAGATAATATTGGCTTAACCTGTTTATCCTTCGGAGACGATGTACTGCTCACAGTATTTGTTTAATATGATGCCAAGCAAGTATACTGGCTAACTTAGTATACATTACAAAGTAAATGTGTCCGGAGGTCAAGCAAAGTACGGAGTGAAAGGGTTAACCGAAGACTGTACCATCTTTTAGAAAGATGTTTTCTGTGTTGTTTCTTTGCTATTACTTTCCGTTCCCATTCTACTTTTATATTTACTGAAAACTACTTGGAATCAAACGTAAACTATAGCAAATACATTATCACGATTTTTGCTAGAAATCTGGGTGAAACTAAGTCTAACATACTAAAGAAATCTAAAGACAAGGGACTGATTTCATAGTACTGGTTTCCCATATGACTCAGTCCTCTTCTGCAGAAACAGCATGGACCATGTCAAGAATATTGCACAAAGCATGAACTCTGGAAAATTTCACTCAAGAACAGAACGGATTCGATGACCTTCTGAATACAAGGCAAATAGCTTAGCGCTTAGCCAAAGAAGCCTCCAAAACTAAGTAACACATTCATTCCAAGATAGCATGTGGAAAAAAAAGAAAGCATGGAACTTTAAATTTTGAATATACCTTATATAATAAGTTTAAAAACAGAATATTCATACACAGAACCTGCCCAAAACCAAATAGTAAAACTGAAGGCAAAAGCTTCCAATGACCACAAGCAAAAACATTCCAATTAATAATTATTAATTCACACTATTTATCTATATTCTCATTTAATATGTTCAATAATACATATTCCCATCCCTGTTATATTACAATCCCATCCATATATCTGTAAAACCCTAACAATTGTTATATAAAGTTATTCTTGCATGTATTGCTTGCATTAATGAGGAAATTAATAGCTTACTTAATTAACTCATTTGAATTATTTAGTTCTCATCAAATAACTTGTCCTATGCATAACTTTGCAACCCGAACAGTCCTTGGTAATTTCTTTCATAAGCCAGATGTACCGCCCCTGTAGCCATCATGCTCAAAATATTAGTTACATCATGAATCCATCTTCTCTGTGATCCTCCACTTCACTGGGATACCTCCTTCCATGATGGTCATCTCTAACCCTCATTTCGCCCGAGTGGTTACCGGGCCCAAATTTGGGGTGTAAAGAATAGAACCACTGTTACCTGCCAGGCATGTCGTAAGAGGCGACTAAGGAGGTTTGGTTGAAATCGGATGCATGTGTCCGCTAGGGAATGCTAACCCAAAACAAATGCTTGCAGAAAATGGATGCACCAGGCCGTAAGGCGATAACATGGTGCAACGACCCCTCACAATGAGGAATGGGACAACGGATTCTACGGTCGTCAATCTGCCTCGGCGATTTAGCCACGCAGTAAGAATGTCAGACCTACCATCACAAGGGTGGCCAAAACTTACTGCAGAAAGAGGTCAGCACAAACGGAGAAGCAGAAATCATAGGAAGTATATCCTACAGAACTGCCCCCAGTATGCAGACTTGAGAAGAAAGAGGTGGCCCACTTACACTAGCGTCCAAGACAAACTTTATGATGTGTCTGATAATCTGAGGCAGACGGCTGCCTTTATTAGAGAATCCGAAATCTCAATCTAGTGAGAACGCAGAAGAAGAAGTAACCCTCATTTCTCTTTATATGTCCAAAATGCTTCCAAGTTTCTGCTTCTTATTTGTAGCATCAGCAATTTTTATTTGATTTTAAGTTCTTCCTAGATAGATCTATTTCTTCTCTTCTTTGCCTATGATATACGGAGGACTCTTCTGTAACACTTATATTCAAAAGCTCATATATGTGTTTCCACTGCCTTGTTAAATGTCCATGCGTCACACCCATACGTTGTCATTGGGAAAATTAGCATGTTAACACAGTCTAGTACGCTCATGTTTAAATTAGCAGGTGCAACTAATTCACATGTTGCCACATTAAAAAATCAACAAACTGTGATAATGGATTTATTGCTGTCTTTAAGCTATACTGATTCCTTTAATCCAGCCCAAACA
Source organism: Arion vulgaris (assembly GCA_020796225.1). Classification (NCBI taxonomy): domain Eukaryota; kingdom Metazoa; phylum Mollusca; class Gastropoda; order Stylommatophora; family Arionidae; genus Arion; species Arion vulgaris. The sequence continues at coordinate 5,840,653 of CM036757.1, forward strand.
ATCAGTTTTATATTTCACAATTGCAACACTTCGTGCAGGTGTTGACAACATGTAATACAAACAAGCATCTGAGAATCAGTAAAACATTATTTGGAAGCACAAAATATTTCAATTGTTCAAACTATTGCACAATAAGATAAATGCAGGAAAAGTGAAGAATCACACACAAAAAAGTGTGAGGTATCATACACAAAACTGAAGATAGTCACATACAAAACTTGAGGCCACATGAGCAATAAAGAAAGGGACAATGCGCGCTAGGATCAGTGAGGTGGATTGACCAAGACCCTACCCCACCTCCTTGTGGTGGCCCTGGAAACAGAGTGTGGTTTAATAGTCTGGCTAAGTGGGAGGGATCGAGGAGAGCTGTTGTGCTGTATGGTAGTAGTTTTGATGCAAGCACGAATGCTATGAGACCTGGTCGCAACACAAATGAGCAGAATCCCAGAGCGAATGTGTACACGTGTCTCTTGACCAAACCAAGTTTAGAGCTCGAGAAATAGCAAGTGAATGTGTAGCACAAATGAACGTAAAACAAAGTGCTAAAATGGTGCAACAAATCGCCCAAATGTGTAAATTCACACCATCCAGAACTATTGGCCATGGTATATTTGCATGCTCCTGGCTCGTCTGTAAAGGTTGATGCAATCTCTCTGTAACATGCCGGCCAAGGAAGACTGTAGTAAACTCTGTACGAGAGGCGGAATGCATGGGTTGGGTAGAGTTGGCAGATTGCAAAACTCAAAGTTGCGTTCTAGTGCCTATGAAAGTGTCTTCCCTTGGAGAACTGGGGTGGGAAATATTGGCCGAGCGCAAATAACAAAAGTTGTGGTGTTTGAGCTTAATGAATCCACTCTTATTTATTTACTTGTATTCAGTCTCTGTATTGAAAGTCCAGAGGGGACACTCCATGTTGCCTTGTGGTGGCAAAATGATGGAAAGTGTCCAAAAGCAGTTGAAAATGTTCCTAATCAGGAACAAGCTCACGGAGACAGAAAAGTTGCAAAGCATGAACATGCTCTTCAGCTCAGATCATACACAAGCCCAAATAAACACCTTTACAATGATCAATAAAGAGTGTTGAACATATGATTAAAAAAAAAAAAGACCAGAAACAGGTGTCAGGACAAATTCACATTCATTTAGCTCAAAAATTTTGGATGCACCTGTCATATATGTGCAGGAGCCTATGAACCAAGGCAGACAGTATAGTTGTTCTTGGCATAAACCAAACATATCACAAAGAGTGATTGAACTGGTTGATAAGAATGATCACTAACAAACACACAAAACTGGAGGTAGTCACACACAAAACTGCAGGTAGTCACACACAAATTTTGATATAGTCACACACAAAACTGGAGGTGTCATAAACAAAACTGAAAGTGTCACAAAATACTGGAGGCAGTCACACAAAAACTATGTTACACACTAGCTATGGCCGATAATGTGCACTCAAAAGTAGCCATTGAAACAAGACAATCAAAAATAACACAACCTCTGACATAAGGGAGTAAATGTGAGAGCATTAGTTCATGCACTCAAAGACAAACATCGTCTAGTTCTCATCCCAGAACTAATGATTAGTTCAGACCTGCAAGGATATATCACTCATAATAGTCAACATATACTCTAAACAATAAACACAACATACATATACGTGAGGATAGAAAGAGAGAGACAGATATAGAGATAGAATTTTAAACATATAATTCTACCTCAGTTGGTTGTCACCTTGGTTTTGAAAAATAAAAAAAAATTCAGATGATCACAACATAGACAATATAAAACTGTTGATGGGCTTCAAGACTAAATGAAATGTATATATTATAGCTATGATTGTAAATTAGTAAGGCTGTCTAAAGCTGTAGCTCATTTCTTATTTAGTTTATTGAAAACTGTATCCCATTTCTTATTTAGTTGATTGTGTGTCTAACATTTATTATCTAACATCTCTGAAAATTATTAAAAGTAAAATGGAGTGATTTTGTTTCTAACAACACAGTGAGAGATAGAACACACCAACAACCCGTATCAAATATTATAAGGAAACGAAGGTGGAAATATTTAGGTCATGTTCTTAGATAAGACGAAAAGAGACTAAATCGACAAGTCCTTATGTGGTCACCAGTTGGGAAAAGAAAACGTGGAAGACCAAAGACCACTCTTCGAAGAACCATCCAACAAGAAAGTAAACTATTGGGATGTAAAACCATACAAGATCTCCAACTGCTAGCAATGAACCGCATCACATGGAGATCTAAAACCTCAGCCCTATGTGCCGCCTTTGGCACGAAAGGAACAAATTAACTAACTAACTAACATCTATTATCTGGCTCACAGGTGGTTACGTGCACAGAAAGTTCACGCTAGTGTGTATGCTGAGTGACTTGATGAATATGCTTGGGAAAATTCATGATGGATGTATGGGGCAGAGATTGCTTGTCCCATTCAGCATATCCAGAGTGGCCCTGTAAATATTTATTTTGTCCTAAGGCATGCAGGAGTATATGGCAATGAGCAAGTGGATCACCTGACTGATCAGCAGTGGTTGAGAAGGATAGTCAAAGGATAGTGCGGGCATTATCAATGCCATGAAGAAGCAGGTAGTGTTTTATAGATGACTGTGAAAACATTTATAAATATGCATCCCTATCGAGAGTGAAGATGGGAACTGCCAGACAAAAACACTTTGATAGAAGCATGAGACATTTAATTAATCAACACAGAATGGGTGGGATTAGGCATTATACGCTAGTAAAGATATTGGGGAGGAGATCGAAGCACCTTTGAACCTGCCCGGAGTGAAGTGTTGATGATCCTCTCTAATCTATTATCAGTATCTGCTAAGAAGCTAAGACATAATCAACCTGCCATACCCAGAATCTGGACAGGATGGATAAGGGGGATGTTCTTTGACCTCTTCGCGAGATCGCCTGTTGGATGAGGACATTAAAATAGATGTTGAATCTATCCACTGATTTAAGCAGTTTGGATTTACCTGTTGTACAAGTAGAACTGGATGTCTGAGGGGCAGAGAGAAGAGTGTGTTTAATCAGCGAGACAAAGGCACCATCAGTATGCATGCCCTTCAAATCTGTTGGGAGAGACTGAGTACCTACGGGTCTGCCGGAGTGCAATAACGTCAGTCCTCTGCTCTTCTAGCTAGTAGCACTTTCCTGACGCTATTTAAAACTCAGTGCTCCAAGACATGGTTGTCCGATGACAGCTTTGCTATGGTGAGTACAGTAAGTTGGTACTCTGAAGTATGCTGTGGTTTGACTGTTCATGTTATTGCTAAGGAGTATGTGTTGAGTGTACAGCCAAAAAATGGTTCTCTCTCTCCTTGCAAATACATTTGCTTTAACAATAATGTCCACTCTTACAGACATTGCAGCCTTCATATTCGGGTACAACAATTCTTTAAGACATGTACTAGTTCCAGAAACCTAGCTCCCAGTCAGGTTCAAAGCATTATCTTTCTCATGTATACCCATGTGCTCTCACACGCACACAACATGACAAATTTTAATTAACAAACTCCCAGACAGAATTTATGCTAGAATACAAAATGTCCCCATGTATCAATTCTTCAATGATAATAATATTACAACTCAAACAAATAACAACTGGTTAACTAACCTCGGAGAATTTAAAGGACTGGTTCCTGTTTTACTTTTTGGCTCATCTTTCGCAAAATTTCTACAATTTGCCAGTTTGGATTCCAAAGCCTATTAGAAAAACAATTGTAAAAATAAATTCTCAGTAGGAAAATAACTTGCCACAGAAACAAATTTACAACAAGAAGTGACAAATGGTAAGATACATACAAGAACAATAAATAGAGTACCAGAAGCTGTACAGATATAATCTAATTTTTTTTTACTGAATTCTAATGCAATCACATGTGTGGTCTAAACTGCAATGAATGAGATGACAAGTTAGTTAACCAGAGATGATCAATACCTTATTTCCTGTCCCAGTAATGACTGTGGTAGGGCAGCATCAATGCTGTCTAGATATGTTAGTAGGATTGAAGAGGGAAGAAAAGGGATTGAAGAGGGAAGACAGGATTGAAGAGGAAGACAGTAGGACTGAAGAGGAAGAAAACATTTGGATTGAAGAGGGAAGATATGTAGGGATTGAAGAAGAAGACAAATAGGGATTAAAGAGGAAGAAAATAGGGATTGAATAAGGGAAGACAAAGTAGGATTGAAGGGAAGACAAGTAGGATTGAAGAAGGGAAGACAAGTAGATTAGAATAGAAAAGGAAGACATAATAGAAGAGAAACAATTGATAAAGAGGGAAGACAAGTAGGATTAATATAGAAAACAGGTAACAACTAGAAACAATTTTACAACCGTCAACCAGGTCGGAGGAAGATCTTCCTTCAAAGATCCAACTCCAACAGAAAAGCTTAGATAAGCAGAAGTAGCCAACTGACAATCTTCCTACCAGAGGAGAACTAGAACTAGTACCTGGAATGTTATAACCTTAAAAGAAGAAGAAAAGCTATAAAGATGGCATCAGAAATAAGAAAATGACATTTAGATACTTCGAAAAGAATGACAAGGAAAAAAGTTAATGATAAAAACTTTGTAGACAAACCATGTCCCAGAGAGAATTGAAAGGAGGATTATTATTATTTATGGATTGTATAGCAAAGCACGGAGAAGATGGATTCAGGATGTAACTGAAAATTTGAGCATGACTGCTGCAGAGGCGGGACATCCGACCTATGAAAGAGAAATTCCGAAGGACTGTTATGGTGGCAAAGTTCGGCTCAGGACAAGCTATTTGATGATGACAGCAAAACAAAGATATATACCATATACCTGTGAATGGTGTCAAGACTTACCCCAACTTTTCTGAGTAGATCTCCAACAATATTCAGTGCAGATATTCTTGCTGATGGGGTCAGTGGGGTCCCGGTGTGTACTCCGAGAGTGGATGCACCTGTCAAGTAATTTTAATAAAATGAAAGTTTGTTCTCATGCACAGACAACAATTGGTAAATAAACCAATGTTTAACCATACAAACTACCAGATCAAACTAAATAAATGGTATCTGAGAGACAGTGAATGTGATGACAGAAGAACATACAAACTACCAGATCAAACTAAATAAATGGTATCTGAGAGACAGTAATTGATGACACAAGATTTAACAAAATGTATTGTATAATCAATTATAGGGGTCTGTGTGGCTAAATAGTTACGCCATTTGTCTTGCGTTTCGAAGGTTACGAGTTCAAATCCGAACTACACTATACTTTTCACGAGTTCATTTTTACCAGGATTTCCTAGGATTACTGCAGGAGCTACAGAGTTTGTGCATACTCTTGGCAGGCGGTGTGTCATTTCTACAATGAGGGATCAAGTCAAATGGGGAAAACCTGATGCAATGAAGTCAATCCATTGTTTTTAGACCCTTCAGAATCAGTCATACTAAACACACAGAGCACAGCAACATAAATATATTGAACAGAAAAGTGCAGACAACAGTCTTCTTCAGACTTAGAATGGAACACTGCGGTCTCAGAGCACACCTCCATAGAATGAATCTCAGGGACTCTGCTGCCTGCACCTGTGAGGCACCAAAGCACATCTTGCAAGACTGCCCCAGCTTGAGCAGCGTGCGAATGGAAATCTGGCCAACAGGAACAACACTTCAGAACAAACTTGGGTGAACGGTGAAGCCCTGTTTATGACACATACCGGAGTAGTAGCATAGCAGAAGTTGATCGCAGAAGAAGAATCATAAAAAAGCATTAAAAAACGTGTGAATATAAAATATCTCATAATGACTAAGTTTCAACTCCCCAGTTTAAGAAAGACATTCTAAAACAGTGAAACATGTATAGTTTATTGGTGTGAAGACTGCAGATTCTTCAAACTGCTATACTTTCCATTTCTTCATCCTTATTCCTACCGACTAGCATATGCAATGAGGTCTCTTTTACAACTTATTGACAATAATCTTTTGTTTTTTTCCCATTTGTCTGTTATGAATTCAGTCGCTGTAATATGGCACGTATGACTGATTTTTCCGTGAAGCTTGCTTTCTTATCACAAGTGTCCCTCACCATTCAGGTGAGCCTTACTCTGACTTCAAACGTAAACTGACTAATAACAGGATTAATGTTGTTTGCGCATTTACGTTGCTTGTTATCAAGCAATTTAACCACTCTAGGTAATCTGTCTGGTTTGTGTTGTGAAAGTGAGTACACTGCACACCTGTAGGGCACCTACGGCATGTAGGACAGACACATTCAAATTTTGGTCAGCATGTGTATGCATATTATCCAACAGGACACAAATTTGTACAGATGGGTAACTAAGATTTTACAAACAGAAAAACATCACTTTAAAGTAACACATCAGGAGTTATACTGTAGCATGGTATCAGATGTCATTGATCATAGTCAGGAGGCCACCAGAGCTGCTCCATATAAAAAATTACTGAATCTTGCAACTTCTCAAAGTAGACTGTCTGAAGCAAACAGATGTTTACCTCTAACTACTGGTGTAGTAGGCGTGCTTGGTGTTGTAGTAGTTGGAGCTGCGTAGCCACTGTCTTGCATTGGTTGCTCTGCTACAGCAAGTGAATCATCACTTGTTTTCAAAAGAGATTCTTGATGCTTCCGGACATCAATCTCTGACTTCAGGTCTGAAAAGGGAAACATTGATTGACAGGCTGACTGATAGGACCAAGTGCACTTTGCTAAATAGACATTGAACAAGTATTAGAGGCTTCCAGAAAAAACAAATTACCAAACACAAGATTCGAACCACAGACATTTATATCTTACTACACCCAATGCATAGCCTTACAGACGAACGTTTTAAAGAACACAACCAGCTAGCTCTAAAAAAGAGCTCCTAAGTTGTGTCTTTTATAAACAGTGTCAGCTACAGAACACAGAATAATTAGGTCAGATTCGATCAAGCAGTGTTTGAATAAACAAACACATGCTGTAAGCTTTTTTGTGCATGTATATATGAGACACGTATGAGCATGTATCAACTGTGGTTGATGGCTACATCCTTTGGGATATGCCACGATTTTCGATTTTATTCGATAGATGAGATGAAACAACTACATACATACACACAACTACACACATATAACATACATGTACACATCATTCATAAGTAGCTTCAAGTTTATTGTAGCAAGAGGATAAGGAGTTTTAAGAACCACAGAGGAAGCACCGGAGTCAATGAATATGATTCATAGAGAGTGAAGAAGTATTAGGGGTTTCCCGGTAAATAACCATGTCTGTTTTGGTCTCTAACTAGGTCAACAGATATATATATATAATACTCTGAAGGTTGGAAGCATCTATAAATGCTATTCAGACAAATTGACACGCAGACTTTAAAAACACAAACATGATAATGACATGATAATTGCCCTAATTTGTTGTTTGTTTGTGTTTGTTCTTATCACCAGTTTAACCACTCTCTGTAATCTGTGTGGTTTGTTCTTTTCAACCATTACCACTCTCTGTAATCTGTGTGGTTTGTTCTATCAACCAAGTTAACCACTCTTTGTCATCTGTATGGTTTGTTCTTATCAACCAAGGTAAGCACTCTTTGTGATCTGTGTGGTTTGTTCTTATCAACCAAGTTAACCACTCTTTGTGATCTGTGTGGTTTGTTCTTATCAACCAAGTTAACCACTCTTTGTCATCTGTATGGTTTGTTCTTATCAACCAAGTTTACAACTCTTTGTGATTTGTGTGGTTTTGTGATAAGAAAGTGAATACATTGCATCCCTGTTAGACCCTAGAAACAAGACAGTGATGTGTATACAAGGGACAACTTAACTTAAAGCAAACGAATGGTAAGAAGGAAAGTACTAAAAAAAAACGTTACAGAAAGACCAAAGTTATTTGGCAGTGCCTTGTTGCAAAGAGATCAACTTAACAGTGGGCTCATGTTCCCCAAGGAGGAAAGACATAAAGAAAGCACAAAGATCATGTAAACAGTCAAAGACACAAACCTCTTGCTTCATCTTTCAGTCTCTGCACAGTGTCGTAGAGAGATCCTTTCTCATCCAATTCACTCTCAAGGAATGCATTCCTTTCAATCGCCTGAAAAACACATGTATATATGTTTATGACAACTCTTGCTTAAATGAACAATAAAACATACACTAGAATTATATACACTATCCTACAGCTTAATTTATGCTGTATTCTCCTTCTTCTTGCGTTCGTCCACTATGAATTGAGGCATAGTCATGGCACCTCTAATTTTTTGCTTGAGGGCCTGCTTTCCTTGTTATCAGTGTCCCCCGCCATGCAGGCGTACCTTCTCCAATGTCAGATGTTAATTGTATGCAGTATAAAAACCATCATCAAAAAGCTTGTCCTGAGTAGAAATTTGCCACCCCAACAGTCCTTCGAAATTTCTCTTTCTCATAGGCTAAATGTGACTGCCCTGCTCAAATCATCATTTAATACTAAATTCATCTTCTCCGTGGTCTTCCTTTTTTGCCTCCTTCCATAATGGTCTTTTCCAATCCTTCATGTCATTTTATATGTCCAAAATAATTCTTGTTCGAACGCTCCATATCGACTAATTGTCAACCACTCTGTGTGATTTGTATGTAATCTGAGCCTAAGAACAATTGTACGTTGTGACAGTTATGCGCCTAAATTGCATTTTTGGTAACCTCTGCCATCATTGAGGTCCACTCCCTGTGTGGATGACCCATAGTTGAGTGATCTACATTTGTCTTTTCTTCATGGGTCCATTATTTTATAATCAACCACAGCTGCAGAAGGCCCTCGACAACTTCAATCTTAAATATAAAAAGTACTTACCATCAACCCAGTATTACATTAGTAGTTTATTAGCAAGTGCTTTCATTCCCATTTGTACACATTCTGTTAATAAAAAGCAAGGATTACTTTCTGACTCTCACTTGTATTAGCAACAAAACATATACGCTTTAACATAGTTCTTAGTATTTCTTTTAAAAACAAAAATACAAAGAGACATGCACTTGTGTGGATGTACTTTCAACACTTTATTTCTTAAGTGACAGCAGAAGAAAGAACATGGAAAGTCTGGACTTACCTGATTAAGTCTCTGTTCAAAGTCCTCTAATGAAACAATGGTTGCTCTGCAATGGAACCAAAATGGCATAAACAATACTTAATTAATACTAGCGAATTAATTGTGCATTCTTTCTCAAAATGAATGGTACAACCAACACTCAATTAATACTGATATAAAATGTCTTCTGTAATTGAAGTAACTGCAATAATGTGAAGACAGTGAAAATGTTACAAATTCTAAACATCTTGGCTTCGTAACTAACAACAATAGATACCCCTGAAGTCAGAGAAAGCATGTATGATGGGGGACACTAATAAAAAGGAAGGTAGGACTTCACACAAAAATCAGTCAGAAACAACATACAAGGCATTCATAGCAATATCATGTGAAATCATATATCATATAACAATATCATGTGAAATCATATATCATATAACAATATCATGTGAAATCATATATCATATAACAATATCATGTGAAATCATATATCATATAACAATATCATGTGAAATCATATATCATATAACAATATCATGTGAAATCATATATCATATAACAATATCATGTGAAATCATATATCATATAACAATATCATGTGAAATCATATATCATATAACAATATATGGAAATCATATATCATATAACAATATCAGTAAATCATATATCATATAACAATATCATGTGAAATCATATCTATAACAATATCATGTGAAATCATATATCATATAACAATATCATGTGAAAGCAATAAGAAGAAGAAGAACAACAACAAGAAGAGACAGTACAAAAGAAATCAGAATCATACTAATCATGGACTGGTATGTGAGCAACATTCTATAGAGAAGATGTTGAATGAAGAAACAATCTAATACTATAACAAACCTCTTAGCCCTCTCTAAGTCATCATTGTCTTGTTCCAGTTCTCGTATATACTTTTGCAATTCATTTTTATGTGCCTCCACTCTGGCAAAACTGTCTTCAAGTTCTGTTATCCTGATATGACTATCATTCTGCAACTTCTGTAGCTTGTCCTGGTTTCAGACAGAAAACACAAATGTTACCAATGATCTCACTGCTGCTGCTTCTTCTACTTCTTGGTTAGCTCTATATCAACCACTTATTCGCCTGAGTGGTTACCGGGCCCAAATTTGGGGTGTAAAGAATAGAACCACTGTTACCTGCCACACATGTCGTAAGAGGCGAATAAGGAGGTTTGGTCGAAATCGGATGCACATGTCCTAAACATGTAGAAGTCTATGTGTTTAAGAGCTTACCAAACCAATGGGCAACGTATACACGTTCTTGGCAAAGATCAAACATATCACAAAGAATGATTAAAATTGGTCGTAAAGAACGAATGCAAAGAAGAAGAGGAACCACTTATTAAACTACTCTGTAGTCATCATATAACTTGCACCCAAGAGCATGAGTTTCTTGTGCCAGTTCGGTGCCTACAGAACCCTAGACCAGCACATCTGATTACTACATGCTTTTTTCAGGATACGCCTCCAAATGTTCTTCTTCTTCGAATACTCCATATCGACCACTTGTTAACCACTCTTTGTGATCTAAGCCTAAGAGCAATTGTATATTGGGCCAGTTATGCGCCTACAAGTAGGCCAGCACATCCGATTTCTGAGAATGCTTTTTATTTACTAGGGTAGCCTCTTATGACATGCCTTGTAGGTGGCAGTGTTACAAATCTTTGCTTCCTTTGGGAGCCTCGGCAACACACGGGCGGCCTCCCGATCTAGGAACCACCAAAAAAACTGACATATGATAGTTGACCCCCCTAGGTGAGTCATGGTGTACAACCAGTCAAGTAGAAATACGGGCCAAACACTGCATTCCCCAATATACCTCATGGTATATTGTTGTTGTTTGTGTTCATTCTTATCAATCAAGTTTACCACCCGATGTGATCTGTGTGATTTGCGTCCCCCATTAGGTCCCTATGAGATGTAGGACATGCTGCATATCCGAATTTCGACCAGTGTAGGTATATTATCCAACAGGACATAAATTTGAACAGATAAGTATTTGTAAGCTTTTACAAACAGAAAAATCCCACATCTGGAGCTACACTGTAGCATGGTATCAGACCTTATTGGTCAAAGGGAGACTGTCATAGCTTACTTATGTCATTCTGTTGGTATGAAAATGGGTCCTTTACTGTTTTTTAATGTAGTTTTTGGAATCTTGTTAACCAAGATAGATATCATGTTTGACTCTCATTTTGTATATATGATTTACTTATTTGACATAATGACACTGTGCAGACAACAAACAAATATCACAACTACCACAAACCCTGAGTGAGTCACATTCATTTTGAAGCCTTTCATTCCCTAAGACCAGTTCTTTGTTCTTCTTCTCCTCTTGTTTGAGCTGTGTCTCAAGTTCCTGTTCTAGTTCACGGCTACTGATCTGATACTCCTCCAGTTCTTCTTTTGTTTCCTCAAATCTGACCAAAGAAAAAAATGAATCAGTTGATGCATGTTTTATACTAAGGTGTACACAACATATCTTAATATTACTATATAAAAATGAGAGCTGCAGTAGCGCATGTGTTAGGGAAATTGCTTCTAATAAACATAGTTCAGGTTCAATTCCACAGTAAGCGTAGAATACTTTTAAGACCTTAACAGCTCTCAGGTTGACCCAGTCTCAATTGGGTACCAAGAAAAGCACTGGAAGTAAAGGCAGCCGCCATGATGTTGACCACACCACCCATCATGTGCTGATGGTCAATGAAATATATGGACCTAACACCATATTACCCAATATACCTCAAGGTATGAAAAAGGGTTCCCTTTTTCTTAAATATATAAAACAATTTGCTTCAATTTACACTAGATGAATTACTGGATGAACTGAATAATGGTTGGTGAAGTGAATGAATAATGTAATAGTTTAATGAATGGACAAATATCAGTATGAATGTAAGGATTTGTCTACTATATATATATATATATATATATATATATATATATATATATATGAAGTAGAGATAATTGCAAAAGTTGAATTTGATGATTAAAGTAAACAAATTAATCATTGGTAAACAGATGAATTAATGAATGTGGAATTACAAGTCTAAAGCCGAAGGACTGACTTCAGTGCACTGGATTTTACCCCATATGGCTTGGTCTCTCTCCACAGAAATGGTACGCCTCCTCGCGAGAGTATTGAGCAAAGCACATACTCCATAGCTTCTGTAACAATCCTAAGGTATCTAGAAAAAAGCACTCTCAAACAGAACGGCACAGTCTGGATTCAAAGCCATGACCTTTGGAACGCACAGCAAACACTTAGCCACAGAGACTCCAAATTACAAGTCATTAAACTAGAAGAGTCTGAGGACAAGGTACAGAAGAGAAACATGACTAGATGGCTATGATACCAGTCTTTAAACGGCCTACCATGAAGAAGAAAGCCATTCAGGACAGTGTGCGATGGAGAGATACGACAAGGTGGCCTCAACAACAATCTTGGAACTGTCTAGAAGGAGAAAGGAAAGACATCATGAAAAGACAAGACACAGTTGAGACACATTATCAAACAGTTATAACACCATTCTTAAAGGGTCTAAAGGCGAAGAATTGAGCTCATTGCGCTGTGTTTCCCCAAAAAGCTAAGTCCCTGTCAGCAGAAATGTTGAGAGTGTTCAAAGCACAAACTCTGTAGCTCTGACAACAATCCTAATGGTTTCGTGAAAAAATTGCACATGTGAAGGTTTGGATTCGAACTCACAACCTTCAGAAGGACATGAAAACGTCTTAACCACTTCACCATATAAAGCCCCGAATATAATTTTTGTGACTGTCTAACCTGATGATAATGAAACTGACCAAAAAAAAACTTACTCCTGCTTGAACTTCTGTGCCAGATTTCGCCAGTGTTCAATCTCATGTTCCTTGGATGAAAACATTTTTGACGAGTCCATGTTTGATTTCCTGTATGTCCTGTATTATAACTAGACTTGAAATAATCCTATCTATAATAGTAAGAATGTCTTGCACTCGAGTCCATCTTATATTTTATACTGTAATGTCATGAATTAAGTTAGCATTGTCTTTTAGCATAATATAAATACACTTTGTTCCACTGGCTTCAGTTTACCAAGAATTCAACTTATTACATTAAAAAATAACTTTTACATCAAATCTACTTAATTCTGAAGTTCTGCTATATTTCAAGTTTTACTTCAGTGAATACTTTCTTTAGAATTTGCAGCTTCTGTTAGTCAATTCCAGTATTTCCTCTCAAATCTGAAAAATACACAAATGGAAATTGTGAATATTGTGTCGCCATTACAGATTAATAACAATAAATAAATCGATTACTTGAATAATTAACTAAAATATAATTATTAAATTACATTTTCATAAAATAACCTAACAAAAAGGAAATGCACCAGATTGGATCCCACAGAGGTTAGAGAGGGTGGGAGATATCAAAGAATATCTAGTGAAAAACAGTACAGGAGAAAGATATAGAAGTAATCTCGTGTGCAAAACAAAATATGGAGGTCCAAGCAGTTTTCTTTCAGTGTTATTTCACTAGGCAAGGTGAGTTTTTATGAGTACATCATATTCGAAGCGTTGTTAAATTATGTGCTCTGCAGTCTGGGGTGTCTGTCCACATGACTGAATTGCAAATCTTGAATTTTGTATACATGGTGATGCAGAGTCGATCGTGTCCTTTTCTGAGACGCAGAATGATATCTTGTTCTAATCTGCTTATATTTTGTTAGTCATCCTGTGTTAGTATTGGTGGATTTCTGATTGATTTAAATCTTAGTGAACAAAGGCAAAAGCCATGTTTTTACAAGCCATTTGTGTTTAAAATAAAAAACGCCCTTTAGTGTGGCTCCTGATAAAAAGGAGTGCAACCCAAAGCCACATTGTGTGGCATTTGGTCCACAAGGAGTTAATCATCCTTTTCTTTCGATGATAGCTTCATCCAGTTACCTTGACAGTGTGATTTAAATTGGCTATTAAACTGACATTATAACACATCAAGCAGATCCATAGGTCCTATCCCTCAACAAATGTTGAAGATCTTTCATTATGATGGTTTCTTCTGTTTGCTGGTTAAACACACTCATTATGTTCCTCAGGCATCCAATCCTGTTAGCACAACATGTGGTTTAAAAATTCTTACAAACATTGCATAGACTCAATATAGATTATTCAATTACATTCTAATAATTACAATCTTCTTCTTCTTTGTTGTCACACTGTTACCGGGTTGTTTCCATTGTCTTGGTTTTGTTTTTGTCTTGCGCTGCTCTAGTGGCTTGAGTTATTTCAGCTTTTTGTCAGAATTCTACTATGCCATCTAACCATCTTTTTCGTGGTCTTCCTCTTGCCTTCTTATCTGATGTAGAAGACTCTGTGGGGTTTGGTTATATTATTTACTAAGTGGCCAAACCACTTCATTCTTTGTTTCTCAATGTAATTCAAGCAAGGTTCTGTCCCAACTTTCTTTCTTATGTTGATGACTCTGTGTCTTTTCTGGAGTTGCTGGTAACTTTACGCAGGCATCGCATTTCACATGTAGTTATGTTTTGCAACTGTGCTCTGCTCATTGTCCATGTTTGGCATTGGTAACACAGAGAAGGCATAAATTTGCTGTTGATCATCTGTTGTTTAGCTGTCGGTGAGATGTTTGGGTGCCTTAACAATGGATCTAGCTGGTAGGTTTCAGCATAATAAAAACAAATTAAAAACCACAGGATTAATATTTTACTAACTCTCCATGATGTGTATTTTGAAACAATGTTCTACTGTATATTTTCTTGTGCCTATTTGTCTTCTAATATGCATGGTTCTCCCAAGATATTGAGTCTGGCGGTTAAGTTCTCCTGATCCACACTCTTGCACATTGAGCAAGCCTATACATGTTCTATCCTCCAATGCAGCAGACATCTCAATGATTCCACGATCAATGTGCTCAAGTAGTGTTGGTTGGCACATCTCTATTTTGCAAATAGCACCAACATGCTTGTCCACGGTTAACCGTCATTTCAATTGCATGATTCAACATCACTGATTCTGCTTTATTATACTTCTCTCCCTTTCATCAGAGGATGCTGCTCCAGCTAGTTTATCTGACCTTTCATTTTCCCCTCATCATTGCATGTCCAGGCCTATAAAGCCAGGATAATTTCTTTCTTAAGTCTTGCATTTATCTAAGAGGGTTGTCCGCCTGCCCAGCATGTTCGTAGCTGTTGGACGACAGGTGACAAGTCCCTGTGAGTGGGTTCAATTCGCGGGCTGGCAGAAAAGTCACCGGTTTTCCAGATATACAGTGTTCGTCGCACCGAACCAAAGGGTTACAATGTCCATGGTACCGAGCCGAAGAGCTGAAAGCTCAAGTGCTTCTGGATAGGGGGAAAAAAATCAAAGAGGGTTGTGTGCAACTGAAGAATTAAATTAGTGATTTAAATACTCTCCTAAAGCTCATTTTATCAAACATCTAATTGTAAATAGACACTGCCCTATTATTACTATATGAAAGGTTGTATTGTAAAAAAGAATATAATGGTTTGGAAGGAGTGTCATAAGCTTCAAAGTGGTGCTAGATCTCTACGAAAAAAGGTCAAGAGGCAATGCTCAATCAAAGGCAATATTGCTTTATTTTTTGTTAACAGATCTCTTTAAAAGTTGTGCATGCTAGCACACATGGCAACTAAATATATATTCTCAAATTTCTTTTCTAATCAATGTTTACATTAAAATACTTGTCTCTATTGCCCTGGTAGTTAATTATATAACCACACCTCAAGCAGTCACTGTTGTTATTAGAACACACTGAACTAAAGTTGGAGGTACGCTAGTAAAAATGCAGTGTCTGGTAGTTATCTTATGCCCAAGTAAACTAAATAACTAGTTATTTCATGAGTGTCAGTGCAGCTGCAAGGTCTAAATGTGAATTGAAATAATAACTTTACTGCACCAGGTTTCTCCATATGGCTTAGTCCCTCGCCGAAGAAAAGGCAAGCCACCTGTAGATAACTGATAACTGCATAGCATTAATTAGACATTAATTAACTACTACACAAAGCACAATCTCTGTAGCTCTGACATAATTCCAGTGATCTGACGGATCACCTAGGAGACTAGTAGCTGGGTAATAATAGATTGAAAGGCTGAAATAGCAATAATTAATTAATATTACTAAATATTAGGAACAGTCGCAGATCAATGACACCAACTAACCAATGACAAACAATTTTAAATGTGGTGTGATGTGTACTTGAGTACAAAACAATATAATAAATATACATTATAGTACTTTAAACCGTATGAGTACAGGTTTAGTTCAGTAACGTGTTATTCATTTGAATCTATCATGTTTTTTATGTACACACTACACTGTTACCTGTACTACACTGTTGGTGCACCACAAGACTACTCACTACTACTACACAGCTCACAGCTGATTACTTACAACTTACACTCTTACAGTTACACAGCTACGGCTACACGTCAGAGATCATTCTTGCGGAGACAATCACCAGAGGCAACTGTATTAGAACACAGTTGAGAACCAATCGTATATGATTATCAGGTGGTGTGAATTACTAGAGAAAATTACTTTACAAATATAAGTTAAGCAATAACGTGCAAAAGAACTGTGAGTTTTGGTACCAACGCAATAATCAAAATTTACAAAACATACACGCCATTTCAACGGAAGTGGTCACAGTTCAAAGTTAGTGTATATATATTGCATATGCCAGCTGCTAAATGTTGTGTCAGATCAAAAATAAATCAACCACTGATGTGTTCATGATGGTATCAACAAGTCCTTGTCAGTTGGGGTCAGAATGCGAATTATTCAGTGCTACATATAGCCAATACTGACATACGGATGCGAGACATGGACAATAAACAAACAGAACGAAAAATCTCTCACGGCCACAGAGATGTGGTTTTACAGAAGAATGATGAGAATTCCATGGACTGCTAAAATGACTAATGTTGAGGTGTTGAATAAGGTCAAGACACAGAGAGAAAACTTATTATCAATATAAGAAAGAGGCAGTCATCATTTTTCGGATATGTGATGAGGAGGGAAGGTTTAGAGCACTTTGTAACAACTGGTGAAATCGAGGGTGGACGAGACAGAGAAAGACACAGAGAGAAATTTTTGGACAGCCTGACTTCATGGCACGGTAGAGCGTCAACATCTGAATTGATAGCAAACACCAAGGATAGAGATTTGTGGAGATCCATGATCGCCTACAACAGCCGGCACGGCACCTGATGATGGTGATTGTATCTTTCTCGAGAAACGGTTATACTGCAACACGCCATTGTCAATTTAAGTCAGAAAGAGGGCTGTTCAGTGCTACATGGATCCAATACTGAGAGATGAATGCAAGTCGCTGACAATAAATAAACAGCAAAATCGTTGGAGGTCACAGATATGTGGTTTTACAGAAAAAAAGGGTAAGAATCCCACGGACTGCTAAAATGACTGACGCATTTACAGATGTCAAGTCACAGAGATTGATTGATTAATAGGACCATCATCATTGCACTTCGGTGAGTAACCATGTGTGCTCCGATCTCTTTCTTACACAGGAAGATCTCAGCTGCAGTGCACGAACTCCGTAGCACCGGCTAGGTTTCCCAATGTAATTTTGAAGATGGTGACGATATTTTGTAGGAATTTAATTTTAATTTTTTTTTCTAATGCATTTTTCCCTGGTAGCTCTTCTCGTTTTTTTTCTAATGCATTTTTCCCTGGTAGCTCTTCTCGTTTTTTTTCTAATGCATTTTTCCCTGGTAGCTCTTCTCGTTTTTTTTACTGCCAATTGTTCTTTTACGTGCTCAAATTGAACATGGGGCCTACGTTAAATCGTCCGTCTCCGATAGGACTTGGAACTCGATCTCACATACACTAAGCAATAATCTAAAATATGTGTTTTCCGTGCTGTTCTTATCCCATTATGGGATGTTTT
Organism: Arion vulgaris; assembly: GCA_020796225.1. Taxonomy (NCBI): domain Eukaryota; kingdom Metazoa; phylum Mollusca; class Gastropoda; order Stylommatophora; family Arionidae; genus Arion; species Arion vulgaris. Next base: position 5,858,703 of record CM036757.1, read on the forward strand.
ATTAATTTCAGTGAATATTACCATTACACTTCGGTGAATCTTTATGAACATAGGAGTTTCAGGGTTGTGAATTTGTGTCGTTGGCCTGATTAAAAGAGATGGATGCTGATGTTGGTACAGTCCGAAAAGACCGACATACCAAATATGCAAAAAAGAATGATTAATCAACATCGAACTAGCGTGTTGGTCCGCTTGACGCTGCAGGATTTGTTGAGGCGAGGATCGGAGCACATATGGACATGTCCGGAGTGCTATGATGATACCTTTTTCCTATATCTGATAACTTCGGTCTATAATTATGTGCGCTCTTATATTATTCTTAAATAGGCAGTCTAAGCAGTAGTGCACGACAGACAAGAGTACCAATGTAAACATGAATATCTAAGCAGTATGCACGACAGACACAGAAAGTACCAATGTAAACATGAATATCTAAGCAGTAGTACACGACAGACAAGGGTGCCAATGTAAACAGGCAGATCTAAGCAGTAGTACACGACAGACAAGAGTACCAATGTAAACATGAATATCTAAGCAGTAGTGCACGACAGACAAGAGTACCAATGTAAACATGAATATCTAAGCAGTAGTACACGACAGACGAGGGTACTAATGTAATTTGAAACATGGTGAAATTTGTATAAATTTTTATTGATATTAATAAGTATTGCATGCTCAGCAGCATATTATTATAGAAGTTTTAACTATTAAGGGTTATTTACTCTGTTTTATCGATAGCTGTTTGGGCAAACCCGCATTTTATATGCTCCCCAAAATTTACAAACTCAACAATCCTGGTATGCCTATCGTTTCTGCTTGCTCTTACCATACTGAACACACCTCAGAATTCCTTGACAGTATCTTTAATCCTATAGTTACCACACTACCCTCATTTTTGAAAGATACGAACCACACTTTGTCTGATTTTTCTTCCATTGAGTTGTTACCTAACAGGACCTACCGTCTCTTCATCCTTGATGTTTGCTCATTGCACACCTCTATACCACATTGGGACGGCCATAAAGCTCTCCAGCTCTTTCTCAATAGGAGAACTGTACACTTGTCTCAACCTCTGCTCTCCTTCGTCTTGCGGAACTAGTTCTCACTCTCAACTCCTTTCAGTTCAATGACCAATTCTTTGAACAGGTCAGTGGAGTCCCCGGCCATGGGCACTAAAATGGGAACTAGTTATGCTTGTCTGTTCATGGGTTTACTTGCGGGTTACATCAGTAGCAAAAACCCGCAAAGAATAGCAAAATAATATTAAGAATTTGTTGAAAAGAACGACAATTGCAACAACATTTATTTATGTTCAGTTTTCGTAGTAGACTGGGATTGTTGGAGCACATTCGGAAAATGGAGGATGATAGGGTGCCAACAAAGGACAAACTTCTCTGTGGGGAATTTCAGTAGGATGTGATGACATGAGTCAGCTGTGTCGTTCTTTATATGACCAATCGGATTTTATATCATGCTACATTAAAACTCCAGGTGTGCTACTCTAAAGTGTGATTTTTTCTGTTTAAAAATCTTACACTTACCCGTTTATACAAATGTCTATCCTGTTGGATACAGTATACATAACTGAATAACTAACTCTTTGTCGTTAGTGTGAACAACTCAACTTCACCTTATTCTTCATAATCAAGAAATCGTTGACTGTTCAGAGAAAGCTTGCATACGTGTATAATTTTGACGCAAATTAAACCAATTAAATTACTTTTATCGTGAGCAATTCATCGATTTTTTAAAACTCGGATAAGATTTTTTCGGGGCACTGGGACAAGACATCAACAACCGGTGCAATCCGTTAACACCCGGACCGTCTGATCACCATGCTTATGTTCTACAGCCAAGAGACGCATATTGACAATGAAGTAGCATCTATCTGTCACAGACTGTGTTCGTTCATCTTATTGGAAGAACCTTGGGCCATAAAAGTTAGTTGTTTTGTTAATTATGTTGCTTTTGTTCGCAGTATTTACCTAATAATCTAGTGGTAATATCCAATGCCTTCCGGCAGAAACTATCAGCATTCTCTTAATGTGAACAAAATTCTTTGTCTCAGCAATTATAAGTTTTCACAAAGAAATTTATTATCTTGCAAAAAAAAAAAAAAAAAACCAATGATGAACTTTGTTTTCTTCTTTATTTTTTACTCCTTTCATTGCATTAGAATTGTTGGTTACGTTTGTTTTATCAAGCACTTGTACCACTGTTTGTGAACTGTGTGTGTGATTATGTGTGAATTGCGTCAGAGAGCAGAGAAGTTTGCATGGGGTTTTTATAAATTAAGGAAAAGAGGAGAGATGAGGCAAGCTCTACCCCCACCCCCTGGAAAATATATTTTTTTTAACTTTAAAAAGTTTTATGCGAATTAGGCTTTTTTTTCTATTTCCGCGTAGTAAGTTTTAAAAAAATAATTCTTGTTCATTTTGCCCCCTCCATAGTAAAAACGTATATGGACGCCCATTTTAATTTTGAACCTCATTTAGAAGTCGACAACTTGTATACAAGGTACATCCGAATTTCAGCAAAGCTTGGTATTCGGGTTCGCCTTCATAATCCGGGACAGTCTCTTCACTTTGCGGTCTCTATGGGGAAGTGGTTGAGACGTTTGCATGTCGTTCTGAAGGTTGTTGGTTCAAATCCAGACCAAGACTTACTCACGAGATCCCTAGGATTGTTGCTGGAGCTACCGAGTTCGTGCTTTGTGCTACACTCTTGGTAGATGGCGTGTAATTTCTGGAGACAGGGGCGGAGCCATATGGGGAAACCCGGTGCAATAAAGACGATCCTTTGCCATATACCCATTTTTTAAATCTCTTCCCTGCCTACTGAACACCATTCACTTGTTCATCATTTAAGCACTCTTTATAACTTGTATATGCTAAAAATTGCCCAATACCATCTTATTCGAAACAGTATGCTTTCAGTGCCAAATGTGGACACTGACATCAAACGATAGAAGAAAACTAGTCACGACAGAGATGGAGTGTCTATGCAGAATGCTGGAAGTATCAAGAAGAGACCGGTTTAGAAATTAAGAAATCAGGAAAAAAGTGATTACAACATCAGTACTGAGCTTCATCAAGAAACAACAAATTAAATGTTTTTGCCACATAAGCAGATTACCAACAGATAGTGCGCCTCAAAAGCAATGTTACTCCGATACAGTGGATACAAAGCAAAAGGCCGTTAACGCAAAAGGTGGACCTCAGACATAGCAAAGACGGTGGAAAACACTGTTTATGAAGCGCACATAAAAACCTGTTCTATAAATCTCTTCTTATCCTGACGCTGTGAGGCAAAACATGATTAGAGAAAAGAAAGAAAGATATTCCGAAAAGTATGAGCACGTTCTGTCAATGTTGTGAAGTGGCCAGACCGTTCCGGATTAGAAACATGATTCACCGTTTTGGAACACATCGTTTATGTCACTCCAAGAAATTATATGTTTTCACGCTATATTATTTCCCTTTGAAAAGAACAGAAACGGTGAACACGGGACAAATATGCTTACATTCGCAATACTGGCAGGACCAGTCATTTAGTTGTTCGCCACATATCTTAATTCGAGACGAGAAATGGGAAAATTGCTTGTGTCTTCACCAAAAATTTGAAACTTTGGCTATGTACTATTTTTCAGGTTGGAGTACGTAAAACAGCAGCTCTTGACAGAATAGCAGAGATCAAGCATTCTGGCATGACCAACCAGTTAAAGCATTAAGGCTGTGTGATCCATTTTGACCGGCGTGTCGTGACAAGTGCCGTAGACACATTTTGCAGATGAGGTGTCGATTATCTATTTCTAGACGTTGACTTGTAAGCTAGTGCGTCGATGGCACAACAAGTCTTATTCGGCGATCTCTGGTCATGCGCTTAATTCACTTTAGAATACAAACTTGGGCAGTCAGCTTCAGATTTGTCAGGTTTCCTCAAAGTTTAGTGTTCATATCGACTGAGTGTAGCTATAATATTGCTTCTCAGCTGCCTAAGGAGAGGACAATTTGGCAGGACATGCCCTGGTATCTGTTCCGCCTGGTAACACTGGTAAGGAGCTGTTTGACCTATTCCTAGTCTATGTAAGTGTCTGTTGAGTCTGCAGTTTCAGGTACGTTGACGAAATATAATGAACTGATCTGTTCTGCTTAGGCCTTTGAGGAAGTCTTTTCCATAATCGTATCCAGTGTTTGTCATCAAGTCTATTCGAGATTTTATCTTTTGACCTCTTGAAAAAACAGTGTTTAGTATATTTGTTCGTGCGATCCTATCTCATTCCATGTGCAACGCAGCTTACATTACTACCTCCTCTCGCATGTAGCTTCTGCTTCGATTCCTACCCACTTTATAAGACTAAAGCGTTACAATTTGTTTCCAGGACTACCAAATGAAGGTAGAGTCTAGGTCAGCGTTTCCCAAAGTTGGCGGTACCGCCCCCAGTGGGCTCTGAAGCGTTCTAGGGAGGAGGCGATAGTGGGTTCAGAAGAATTTGGGGCGGGGATTCATGCGATAAGAGGTCGGTGGCTCCTTTATTAATAATAATAATAATAAATTAATAATAAATATTTTAAAATAAATTATTTTCGTTATTGTACATTGAATAATCATTTAAAATGTGAATTCTGCATTTTAATTCATCTTATGCCCGTCTTACACGATCCATTTTTTTTCAATTTTCTATTTCATGCATATAATCATTTGAAAATTGACCATGCATTACAGAAATATATATCAATTTTCTATGTCAAATAGAAAATAGAGCATGTATATATGTGGAAGGGGGCGTTGGCAAACTGTTATAATGTGGAGGGGAGTGTTACAAAATTTATGTTGTGCAAAGTGGGCGGTGGGCTGAAAAAGTTTGGGAATATATGGTCTAGGTCGGGGGTCGGCAACCTTTTGAGACGGAAGAGCCTAAAAGTTATAATTTACAAAATTTCTCAGTTTTAAAGAGCCACTAAAATTGTTGTTTCAATATTATGGTATTTGATTAGGATTAGGTATATAAATATGATTTTTGATTTAAAATAAATGGCTTTAAATACGAAATAATATTTATTCATATAAAAAATGTAAACCTGAAATAAATGATTTTAATAGATTGCTACGAGTTTTGAAAATAAAATAATATAATAATTATTTTTTGCGCATGGAACTGGAAGGCCGCAATTTGACATCGAAAGAGACACAACTTGACATCGAAAGAGCCGCATGCGGCTCGCGAGCCGCAGGTTGCCGACCCCTGGTCTAGGTCAATACCAACTCACTTTCCCTGGCACTGCCGTTTGTCAAATTATTTAATATGGCCCCTCCATTACATTTGGTTAGTGTTTTTTTATAAACTCTGACAGTTTTTAGTTTTTCTGTAAGGTAGCACATTTGATACAAATTTCTACAGATCGCTAACTTGGCAATACGACTGTAGCAACGGCCTTCATGCGCAGTGAGCAGAAAGTGTATTCCAAGGAGGAGCATCGTTTCAGCTACACGAGACACAGACCACAAGATTTCAGAAATTTCATATAAACCTAGGAAACTCCAACTTACTGTTAAATCTGCACCCTACTCTAGAGATGGTTCATGTGCAAGAACCAGTTGTCAGTTAGTTTGATTGATTGATTGAGTGATTGATTGATTGATTGATAGGGGCACAATTATTGAACTTCAGTAAATAACTTTGTGTATTCCGATTTCTTTAACCAGGTTTGATTAATTTATTGATTGATAGTACCATCATCATTGCACTTCGGTGAGTAACCATGTGCGCTCCGATCTTTTTCTTACACAGGAAGATCTCAGCTGCAGTACACGAACTCTGCAGCACCGGCGAGGGTTCCCCATGTAATTTTGAAGATAGTGAAGATATTTTTGTAGGACTTTTTATTTTTTAAAATCATTTTTAATGACATTTGACCATGAAGATTTCAACGATAGTACAAGTACTTCTTAACTTAGGGGAGAGTTCTCATCGTAGCTTGAGGATGGTTGAAATTTGTCCGTTTCCAATACTACTAGGAATTACTCCGCATCTACACTGAGATCAGGAATCATTAGAGAAGTAGTTCGATATCTTCGCGCGGGAAACAAACTAATAACTTTGACGTGAGAAGCACGCTGTGTATTACATATTGATACATAATTTTGGAAGTTCTCACTATGTATTCAAGTGCTTGAGAAATCGAGACTAGATGCCAGAAGGCAAACGCAGTGACATACCAACTGTTACCACTATTAAAACATCCAAACATTGACATGGCAGTCAAATGACAACTGATAAACTGCATATTTATTCCAACTCTCTGCTATCAGTGCCAAACATGGCCCCTGACTAAGACACAAGAAAGAAAAATTACAACATGTGAAATGAGATGTCTACGAAAAGCTGTCAACGTTACCAGGAGAGATAGAGTGAGAAACGAGAATATCAGAAGCATCGCTGGTACTATACCATGCATAAAGTACAGCGAGTAGCAAAGAATCAATTGGTTCGGCCATCTAATTATAGTCTGTCCATTAATTCGTGAGCACGTTTGAAATTGATTTTCTCGAAAACTACCTGTTGGATCTCAGTGATTTTTGCAAGCAGCCTTAGAATATCCATGACGCTAGAGAAATATTTTTTCCAAGAAAATTTGATGTAGTTTGAAATATTTCTTCTTCAGGTTATATTAAAATCAACCTCACCGGATTGTACACAATAGTAACAGATCTACGGTACACAGACGCGTTGTTCTAAAATACATTATGGTAACATAGAAATATCGCGAGTATACAACAATTTCACGAAATCCCGTGCACCTAACCCAGTCGACTTTGAAAGCGGAAAGCATATGACGTTATAATTGGGATACCGTTGTATAGTTATAGGCGTATCTCGCTATTTGTATGAAGCTTTGTATCATATTTGTTGGCTTATCAAAACTGACATTGATATCACATTCATAATGAGTCTGAAGTGCACATTTATAACAATGCAGAAGGTTACAGTTTTACTATACCAACACTTCCGTAGGGAATCTAAGAGGTCATCTATATTGCGATATTCATAACCCTGAGAAACGAGCGCAACTGGCGCTTGGTCTGAATAGAGAATCCTTTTCCCGATGGATTAAACAGGACACAAAGTGCACTAATGTCAAGCAAGGACGGAAAAGAACAATTGACGACTTTGACATAGATGTCATAAGACGGAGCTCTTGAAAATGTTTGCGACAAATCAACTTGTTACTCTCAGGAAACTGAAATTAAAACTGCAATCAGATTGCAGCATAGACATTTCTAAAAGTACTTTATGAAAAATTGTAAGAGCCGCCGGCTTCACCTTCAGAAAAACTATAGGCGCCAGGAATATTATTTGTGAAAAGCCACATTTAATTGCTGCCGAAGTAAATACCTGAGGCAGATCCGTGAGCGGCGGAGGCAAGGCTATGATATTGTATATTTGGACGAATCCTGGGTCAATGCTCACCACACCAATGCTAAAGAATGGCAATCAGTAGACGGTGAACAGAAAAGAAAAATACCAAGCAGCAAAGGCCAGCGTATTATACTAACACATGCAGGAAGTAGTGAAGAAGGTCTTGTCCATGACGCTGGACTTATTTTCCAATCAAAAAGTACCGACGGTAGGGACTACCACACAGAAATGAATGGACATATTTTCAGGCACTGGATGGAGAAAGATCTACTTCCAATTCTAAACAGACCATCATGCTTGGTAATGGATAATGCATCCTATCACAACGCAGTATCAGCGGAAGACAAAGTACCGACTGCATCAAATACAAAGGATCAAATTAGGACTTGGCTTGCTAAGGAAAATGTCAGCTTCGATGATACATATTTGAAACCGAGTTGTTGCACCTGGTGAGGATGACAAATAAGACAAAGGTGTTTCATATTGACAAAATCATTGCGGAATACGGCCACACGTCTTTGCGACTACCTCCATATCATGCTCACCTCAATCCGATAGAGCTTGTCTGGGCTAAAGTAAAAGGGCAAGTTGCCGAATAGAACAGGACGTTTAAAATGTGTGATGTTGAAGTTCTGACACGTGAGTCCCTCTCAATGATAGACATGCAGTTCTGGAAGAAGTGTGTTGAACATGTGCTCCGAGAGGAAGACGAGTACTGGCACCGAGATGGATTACAATTTGTTCAGCCAGTAACAATTATCAACCTCATGGAATCGTGAGATTCGGATGATACAAATCATATTTTGATTACAGACTGAGAAATAGCAACGTATACATTTCCATATCCAAATGCGTCTACCATCATACAATTTGTGGTGAAGTTAAGACACCCTGGGGTCTAATGGTGACCGAAGGGAGGACTAACTGTTGCATATTGTATCCAAGTTCACGATTGCACATAAAGGGCAACACACTTAATTACTTGACCTATCAAGTTAGTATGGAGATATACCTATGAATAGAATTGACATGGACAAATTCTAGGATACTGTAAAATCTAAAATTTGAGCCCCCGTATTTGCAATTGTCATAAAGATCAAAGGAATTCGCCGATGTGCAAAATCCGTAGCATCTATGGACTACTGGTTAGCTTTATTTAGCGTCATGGATATTCTAAGGCTGCATGCAAAAATCACTGAGATCCAACAGGTAGTTTTCGAGAAAATCAATTTCAAACGTGCTCACGAATTAATGGACAGACTATAGAATGAAACCACATTTACTACCATCACGTGCCCACAATAATCGACACTCAGGGCGCAGAGCACCAGGCAGGCCAAGAACACGATGGATAGATAACATCTCAGAGTCCCCGCGAAAGCATGGACTGACAATGTCAAGCGCAACACACCTTTCACAAGATAGAAAACTAAATCTCCCCACGGCAATTCACGGCAAATGTTAAAATAAGATAAGATTCAAGTGCTTAGAAAAAGGATTTCACATTTTAAAAAAACGTGTTAGCTTCTCGGTGTAGGCACTTTCCAATCGATTCAAACAGAAATTAGATCATAAAAATACAATTTTCCGTAGCCTTTTCAGACGTTGTGGTATGAAGTCATTTCCCATTCGAATCCCTAGTGTGCAGGATGTAGGACGGCACATTTCTTTCCTCACTCGTGAAACGTCGAGTGTTGGATAGAACCAACAACCCTCTTGTATCCGAGTCGAAAGGCAGACCCCTATGCATTACGCTAATCCAAATTGAATAATACGTTTATAAAGCAAGAAAGGAGAAGTTATATTGAGGAGCATCTGACCGAAGGGATTAGAGCGTGGCTCCCATGCAGGAGAGCCATGTTCAATTCGTGGTAAATCCAAGGATTTGTTTCTGTTGCTGGCATAAATGAAAAATTCTAACCTGAACAGTCTCGCGTGATTACATTAAACATACGGCCACTAAATTCTTCATGCTCTCGTCTCGCCTGCGCTACACCGCTCTAAACAGCGGTACTACAAGGCAGTGAAAATGAAAATCGTGGCATATCCTTTACATGACGTAGCCATCAACCACAGTAAACGAGTCGTTGATTTTCTAGGCACCACTTATACGCTCAGTAGTTTGCCATTGCTTTCTAGACGGTGAGGTCTATTGTTATCTTTGTAAATATCCCACGGAAACGAATTTGCTTCAAACTTGCCCACCGTGGGGTTTGAACCAGGTACGCTTGGTTTGTGATCAAGCTCACTACCGCTTGAGCTACAGGTAACGACAGTTATTGAGGAAATTAATTCATACCACATCCTCTCCAACTGCCAGTCTAGTACTGAACACCTTCGAATCTTTCCCGTGACTACAAGTACGTGTTCTTTTTATACATAATGCACAGTTTTATTCCATCCCCTGTTCTCTATCGTTACTTCCTTATTTCAAATAATTAACTTGATGTTTTGTGTCGTATTTAAAGATATTTGCGACCCTTGTGCTATTTCGCGATCACATCAATATTTCATTGACATTTCAAATCCGAGAAAATCTGGCTAAGCTTAAATTATACATAATAGGTATGCCAAGACAAAAATATAGAATATTGCATAACAGGACATTTTTTTCATAAATTTAAAAACGCATAAATCAAATGTTTCCAGTTATGTTGAAAGTGATCTCAAAATAAAACAGTCTGTGCGTTTTAAAAAAATCAATAAATAACATTCTTATAAAAGTTTTTGCGTTTTTGTCGTGAACATACGTAAACTTGTTTATATGAAATAATTTTCACCAAAAAAAATTAGCTCGACACAATTAAAGTCAATCGTCTAATAAGAAAAGTCAGAACTAATACAGTCATAATGTAATCATTCTTCTTCTTCTTTGAACGCTCTATATCGAACACTTGTTAACCACTCATTGTGACTTGTATGTGATCCGAGCCTAAGATCGATTGTACATTGTACCAGTTATGCACCTATAAGTAGGTCAGCACATCCGATTTCTGCGACGCTTTTATTTACAAGGGTAGATTCCTAGGTCCCTACCTCAGTCGCCTCTTACGACATGCGTTGTAGGTTGCAGTGTTACTATTCTTTGCTCCCCTTAAGAACCCTGGCAACACACGAGCGATGTAATGATTAAGACGCAGACTGAGAAGCACATACATCAGAACAAAATTGTAGTGGCCACATTTGTCAAAGATATATATGGAAAGGCAGAACAATACAACTGTTGCGTCATCTTATGAGAATGGTGCTGTCAACTGTCAAATACCATTTTGGTTGGAGATGGGGTGGGGAGGGGGGTCCTCTTTAACGTGGAGGGTAGGCGCTCGCCTCTCCTTTCAAAAGTACTCGACGCGTTTCCCGCGTGGAGCGATGGATATATTTTTTCAGAGATCCCTGATCCCAGTGTAGGTGAGATCGAGTTCCTAATCCTATCGGAGACGAACGATAAAACGTAGGTCTCATGTTCAAATTAAGCGCGTAAATGAGCCATTGGCAGTTGAGAAATTGATAATCGTAGGCTGCAACGCCTCTGCCCGAGTAAAGTTTATTTAAAAGATTAAAATCAAAATTTAAACTAAATTTAAAAATAAGATTAAAGTAAGATTTAAAATTCAGAAAGAAAATTCATATAGGACAAACGGTAGAAAAACAAACACGTAGCACATAAACAGCTGGAGAAGGTCTTAAACAACATCAAATCGATATCAACAACAGGATCTTCAAATAGTAAACAACTATTGCACAACTCGAATATAAATGATTACAATAGAAAGTTCGTGATTACAAATCAAACTAAGGACAGATGCGGTGGTGACGATGATGGTGGTGGTGGTAATGATGGTGGTGATGGTGGTGATGGGGGTGGGTGTGGTGGTGGTGGTGGGGATGACGGTGTGGTGGTGAAGATGACGGTGATGGGGGTAATGACGGTGGTGGTGGTGGTAATGACGGTGGTGGTGGTGGTGATGATGAGTGTGGTGGCGATTGTGGTGGTGGTGCGGGTGGTGGTGATGGTGGTGGCTCTGGTGAGGATGGTTGTGGTGGTGGTGGTTGTAGTGTTGGTTGTGCTGGGGGTAGTGGTGGTGGCGATGATGATGGGGTGGTGATGATGGTGATGGTGGTTGTAGTGGTGGCTGTGGTGGTAGTGGTGTGGGTAATGGTGGTGGTGATGATGGTGGTGGTTCTGGTGAAGATGATGGTGGTGGTTGTGGTGGTGGTTGTGGTGGTGGTAGTGGTGTGGGTATTGGTGGTGGTGATTGTGGTGGTGGTTGTGGTGAAGGCCTGTGCAAAATAAATTTGTCAATGTATTCTCAGATGTGCCGTATATAAATAGATGGTTCGTTCAGGACAACGTTACGTCAAGCCTGTCAGGACAACGTTACTCAATGCCAGGACAAATCTCAAGCCAGCCAGGACAACGTTACATCAAGCCTGCCAGGACAACGTTACGTCAAGCCTGACAGGACAACGTTACGTCAAGCCTGCCAGGACAACGTTACGTCAAGCCTGCCAGGACAACCTTACCTTAAGCCCGCCAGGACAACGTTACGTCAAGCCTGCCAGGACAACGTTATGTCATGCCTGCATTATTTATAAAGACATTTGATGCGAGTCCGCGTATCCTCGTATTGTGTGATCTGTGTTTTGTTTGCTGTCTACCGGATATATCTTGCTTCTAGTAATAGATTTTATTACCATTTCTGACATCTTACACATTGCAAATAGATTCTCAGACTATTTCTGACATCTTACACATTGCAAATAGATTCCATCTTAACATAGATTTCACTCTTTCTTTATTTCTCGAATCCTATTTGCCTCACAGCGTCAGGTCAAGAAGAGATTTCTAAAACGGACCCTTGTATGCACTTCGTAGATAGTCCCTTTCATCGCCTCTGTTATCTCTGAGGTCCATCTTTTGCGTTGCCGGCCCACTCAAAAGATGGACCTCAGTACGTAATATAATGTCCAAGATATAAGTGGGAGGAAACTTTAAGAAATGGACAGGTTACAGTCTGGCAGAGTGCAACACCAAGGCGAAAGACAGAGGATGCTGGAGATTCATTGCAGCCAATCTTCGATGTGGAAACGGCACCTGATGATGATGATGATGAATATAATGTCTAAGGGGACTGCCTAGAGTAGTTGATAGTAGCTCGACCTGCTAGCTGTGAGACGCTCGGGTTCGAACCTACTGTCCGGCATTTGTTCGAGTCCCCTGGTCTTACTCAGGACGATAACGTGAGTACCTCTGAAGTCGGAGAAAATCTGCCTGTATGGCGAGGGAATACTAATTACGAGTACATTGAGCTCACGGCTGCCAGTGTAAAGTAATTTACAATGTGCACGCTGCTGCCATTGTAAGAAATTGGAAAAACAGATTTTCACGCAAAAATCAGTTTCAGAGATGGAACTTCGTCTGAGTTGAAAGCGGACGAAAGATTAAAAAAAAAAAAAAAAAAAATAATGTCTAAAACTAAAAGCTTTTTATCAATATTCTTCTTCTTCGAAGGTTCCAAATCGACCACTTGTTAACCACTCTTTGTGATTTGTATGTGATCTGAGCCTAAGAACGATTGTACATTTTGCCACTTATGCGCCTACAAGTAGACCAGCAATTTCTACGATGCTTTTTTATTTACTAGGGTAGCTTTCCTAGGTTCTACATCAGTCGCCTCTTACGACATACCTTGTAGGTCACAGTGGTACTATTCTTTGCTCCCCTTGAGGACTCCGGCATCACACGGATGATTATCAATATAAGAAATAGGCAATCATTATTTTTCGGACATGTAATAAGAAGGGGGGGAGGGAGGGTGTACGTCTGTAGCTTAAGTGGTAATGAGCTCGATCACAACCTAAGCGTACCTCGTTCACACTGGTTCACTCCGCGGCGGGCAGTTTGGAAGCAAATTCGTTCCCGTGTGAATAAAAATGGTAAAAATAGACCTCACCGTTCATAAAGCAATGACAAACTAGTTAATTGCATATCCTTTACAGGACTTTGCGAATCAACCCCAGCTTTTTAACGCTGTTTGTGATTTTTCTAGGCATTATTACGTTCAGTAGTTTGCCATTGCTTTCTGAAAGGGGGGTGTCATCGTCCTTTTGTAAAAACCCACGGGAAACAATTTGCAACCAAACTGTCCGTAGCATGATTCGAACTCAGAACGTCGGGGTTCTTTCTTCTTCTTCGATCGTTCTAGGCTTGTTTTTATCATTCTCTTTGTGATATATAAACAGCCAAACATCAGAACGTAATGTACGTGCACCAACCTTAAGCACCTATTTAAAGTCAGTTGCTTATCCTTCGGTGGGGTGTTCGATTTCAGCCAGCTATTTTGTGCGGATTCGCTTCTTCCGCTAGGCCTTTGACTGTCCCCAGCCAAAACCCACAAGGAAGTGGGTTGCTATTTTCTTTCAGGGCAGCGACCCTTAGACGGCCTGCCCTCCCGGGCTTTTGAGCACCATCTACCCAACAAATCCGGTCGTTTTAATGAACACCTTGGTTTGTCGCCCGTTCAGGGTTGTGTACGGTTTGCTCCGCTAGCCTGAGATTGTCCCCAATCAGCTACAAGGCAGCAGTAGTTCCCTGCGAGCGGAAACGCGCACTGGCTTTGCCTCAGCTGGGCTTTCCAGTTAGAACGTTGTCCTGGCAGTTAGACCGAGCTACTAACCCCTAAGCCACAGACGCCACAATGACAAACTACTGAACGTATAAGTGGTGCTTAGAAAATCGACGACTCGTTTACTGTGGTTGATGGCTAAATCCTGTAGAGGAAATGCCACGATTCTCATTTTTTTTTTTTTCAATGAGAAGGGAGGCTTAGAACACATTGTGACAACTGGTAAAATCAGAAAACACGAGACAGAGGGAGACGAGACAGAGAAAGACAGAGACAATTTTGGAAAGTCTGACCTCATAACCAGTGCCGGATTAGCCTAGTAGCAGAAGTAGCAAATGCTACGGGCCCCGCGCTTCTAGGGGCCCCGCGCCTATGTGACAGAGATGAAAATGGAAAAATAACCAGATGTTATTTCAAAAACACGCACGCTGTCTGAATTTTTTAATGTCGTATGTGATGGTACCGAATCCAAAGAAATCGAAGCAGAAAATACAGAAGACGTGTCCCACTGTGTAGTAGATGAGGGAAGTGCTATAGAAGCATCATCATTACCAATACTACCATTAAGATCAGTAACTCTTCACGATTTAGCCACATTTTTCACAAGACAAACTGAAATCGAATGTACAGAAAGTCCTCTCAATTAAGCCATATCATCTTCAAGCCAAAGAGAGGCAGAAAACACAGCACATGCTTCCAATGAAGCAACATCTTCTACAAGCCTAAAACACAACGAAAGTAAAATGTACTCCAACGATATTGGTGAATGGCCAAACAACTTCAATCGAGATTATTGGATTGTGAAAGAAAGTAGCGAAGTGCAACATATGAACAGTGATTTCATGTCTTAAAAAAAAAACAAACATACGATAAAGAAAACAATCCACGATTTTGTCGAAAGTCGTTTTCACATACACACATACACCAACAAACAAAACTCACGTGAGAGATTGGTTGTGTTATACAGATACTAAAGGACAACTGTTCTGTTTTGTTTGCAAAGTTATTGATTTAGGCTGTACCAAAGAGTGGCTGGTGTATTTGGAATACTCCGGCAGTTAAAATCTATTACAGCAGAAGAGGTATTGAAAAGAACTCCAAATATTGTCAGCTCTTACCAAGAGGATTTGGAAGAAAGACTAGGCGACGAACTTATGCAGTTCACTGAACTTCTTAAAATTAATGTAGCTGCTGCTATTAGCAACGAAAAGCATGAGGCTCTTGAACTGCAATTTTATAAACTTATAATGGAAAATTCATTAGAGTCGTGTTTCCCAAATGTAGAAATTGTCTTGCGAATTTACTTGCTTTTAATGATTACTAACTGCAGCGGAGAAAGTCCTTTTTCGACATATAAAAGCGTATTCGAGCTTATAAAAAGTGAGTCCAGGAACATGATGGGACAAGATTATCTAAATAACCTCACCTTAATGAACATTGAATGTAATTTACTTAGAGAAATTAATTTGTCTAGTATTATCTCTAAATTTGCTCACATTAAATCGAGACAAGTTTGTTTGTAAAAGTTGTGTTTTATTTTATTATCATACAAAACCTAGGGCCCGCGCTAAAATTTGCTACGGGCCCCGCGCTAGCCTAATCCGGCACTGCTCATAGCACGGAAGATAGTCAACATCTAAGATGATAGTTAACACCAGGGACAGAGATTTGTGGAGATACGTGATCGCCTGCGCCAGCCGGCACGACTCCTGATGATGATACTAAAAGCATCCATATTCCTAGCGGCAATATACAGGTGTGATAGTTGGACATTTACAATTTACAGGTGTGAGAGTTGGACATTTACAATATACAGGTGTGAGAGTTGGACATTTACAATATACAGGTGTAAGAGTTGGACATTTACAATATACAGGTGTAAGAGTTGGGCATTTACAATATACAGACGTGAGAGTTGGACATTTACAATATACAGGTGTGAGAGTTGAACATTTACAATATACAGGTGTGAGAGTTGAACATTTACAATATACAGGTGTAAACACTTCATCTCTATCGTGGGATTCTTCTTTTCTCACGTGTTGTCAGTGTCCAGGTCTGACACTGATATCGTAAATTTGATAAGAAAACTGCGTAGAGAGTTGCTCCCTTGGCGTCCATCGTGACGGGCTTGTGTTTTCAGTATTGGTGACATTTGCTCAATAATCCGGTTTGCCTTATTACATCTATGATGTATTTCCCTTTGTTATTCTTCTGATGGGTGAGATTTCATATGTCTAAATCTGTGTTGTATTTCCCTTTGTTATTCTTCTGATGGGTGAGATTTCATATGTCTAAATCTGTGTTGTATTTCCCTTTGTTATTCTTCTGATGGGTGAGATTTCATATGTCTAAATCTGTGTTGTATTTCCCTTTGTTATTCTTCTGATGGGTGAGATTTCATATGTCTAAATCTGTGTTGTATTTCCCTTTGTTATTCTTCTGATGGGTGAGATTTCATATGTCTAAATCTGTGTTGTATTTCCCTTTGTTATTCTTCTGATGGGTGAGATTTCATATGTCTAAATCTGTGTTGTATTTCCCTTTGTTATTCTTCTGATGGGTGAGATTTCATATGTCTAAATCTGTGTTGTATTTCCTTTGTTATTCTTCTGATGGTGAGATTTCATATGTCTAAATCTGTTTGTATTTCCCTTGTTATTCTTCTGATGGGTGAGATTTCATATGTCTAAATCTGTGTTGTATTTCCCTTTGTTATTCTTCTGATGGGTGAGATTTCATATGTCTAAATCTGTGTTGTATTTCCCTTTGTTATTCTTCTGATGGGTGAGATTTCATATGTCTAAATCTGTGTTGTATTTCCCTTTGTTATTCTTCTGATGGGTGAGATTTCATATGTCTAAATCTGTGTTGTATTTCCCTTTGTTATTCTTCTGATGGGTGAGATTTCATATGTCTAAATCTGTGTTTATTTCCTTTGTTATTCTTCTGATGGGTGAGATTTCATATGTCTAAATCTGTGTTGTATTTCCCTTTGTTATTCTTCTGATGGGTGAGATTTCATATGTCTAAATCTGTGTTGTATTTCCCTTTGTTATTCTTCCTATGGGTGAGATTTCATATGTCTAAAGCCGAAAGACTGACTTCATTGCGGCCGGTTTTGTCTCTATGGCGCGGTCCTCTCCACAGAAATTGCACTCCACCTGCAGAGATATTAGACAAGCAGAACTCCGTAGCTCCTGCAACAATCGTAATGATCTCTAGAAAAATAACCAGTGAACAGAATGGGTATCATTCGAACTCACGACCTTCGGAACGCAAGGCTAATGTGTAACCACTTAGCCACAGTGACCACTTAGCCACAGTGACCACTACTGCCACAGTGACCACTACTGCCACAGTGACCACTACTGCCACAGTGACCACTACTGCCACAGTGACCACTACTGCCACAGTGACCACTACTGCCACAGTGACACTTACTGCCACAGTGACCACTACTGCCACAGTGACCACTACTGCCACAGTGACCACTACTGCCACAGTGACCACTACTGCCACAGTGACCACTACTGCCACAGTGACCACTACTGCCACATTGACCACTACTGCCACAGTGACCACTACTGCCACAGTGACCACTACTGCCACAGTGACCACTACTGCCACAGTGACCACTACTGCCACAGTGACCACTACTGCCACAGTGACCACTACTGCCACAGTGACCACTACTGCCACAGTAACCACTTAGCCACAGTGACCACTACTGCCACAGTGACCACTTAGCCACAGTGACCACTACTGCCACAGTAACCACTTAGCCACAGTGACCACTACTGCCACAGTAACCACTTAGCCACAGTGACCACTACTGCCACAGTGACCACTACTGCCACAGTGACCACTACTGCCACAGTGACCACTACTGCCACAGTGACCACTACTGCCACAGTGACCACTACTGCCACAGTGACCACTTAGCCACAGTGACCACTACTGCCACAGTGACCACTACTGCCACAGTGACCACTACTGCCACAGTGACCACTACTGCCACAGTGACCACTACTGCCACAGTAACCACTACTGCATAAATATTTCAAGTCTGGTTTGTTTTAGCCGTTGTTTATCTATAATACGTGTTATTGTTTTAGCTGGTGTTTATCTACAATACTTGTTATTGTTTTGCTAGTGTTTATCTATAATACGTGTTATTGTTTTAGCTGGTGTTTATCTATAATACGTGTTATTGTTTTAGCTGGTGTTTATCTATAATACGTGTTATTGTTTTAGCTGGTGTTTATCTATAATACTTGTTATTGTTTTAGCTGGTGTTTATCTACAATACCTGTTATTGTTTTAGCTGGTGTTTATCTATAATACATGTTATTGTTTTAGCTGGTGTTTATCTATAATACGTGTTATTGTTTTAGCTGGTGTTTATCTATAATACGTGTTATTGTTTTATCTGGTGTTTATCTATAATACATGTTATTGTTTTAGCCGGTGTTTATCTATAATACATGTTATTGTTTTAGCTGTTGTTTATCTATAATACTTGTTATTGTTTTAGCCGGTGTTTATCTCCATTACTTGTTATTGTTTTAGCCGGTGTTTATCTACAGTACTTGTTATTGCTCGCTACCACTGTGTGTGTTTACTACATTACTATTTGGTAACATATTCCCAAGTCTCCTTGCATTAAGTCCTGCTCAATGCATCACTGACACCGTGTGCATCATTTATCCTACTCGAAATGACATTAATTGTGAACTGAGCGCTAATTTCTTCCACACCGTGAAACAGGCGCGTCACAAAAAACAGAAGGTCACATTGAACTAACATTTCTCTCCAAAATCAATAAACAGATACGGCTTCTACAAAGTAAAACAATGTAACTTAACAATTTGACTTGCTAATGTCTCCTATATTATAGTGTCTGGAATAGTTAGTAATGTGTAAATAGTAATTATTCGCTACTCGAATACCTGGATCCGAAAGTACCGAACAGAATTTGAGACAAAGTATTCGTTACTTTATCACTACTATGCCACTGGTTACTGGTTACTAAACCGACGTCATTGCACTCCGGGCAGACCTATAGGTGCTCAGTCTTCCCCAACAGATATCGAAGAGAATGCATACTGATGGTTCTTACTATGCCACTACTAACTTGTGCCGTCCCCATAACTGGAAAGTTGACTATAGTAGATTTACAGTTACCTTTTCTTCATTGCTCTGATGTCAGCCCTCTCTTGATGTTCCCGTCCCAATTATATTTCTTGTAGCTTAAGCAGCAGTGAGCTCGATCACAACCCAAACGTACCTCGTTCAAACCTCCGCGTCGGGTAGTTTGAAAGCAAAGTCGTTCTCGTCGATTTTTACGAACGGTAAAAATAAACCTCACCGTTCAGAAAGCAATGGTAAACTACCGAATGTGTAAATGGTGCCTAGATAATCAACGACTCGTTTTCTGTGGTTGATAGCGACGTCCTGTAAAGAATATGTCACGATTTTCATTCAATATCAGCTAATCCATGGATAATCCCACGGACAGCGAAGAAAACAAATGATGAGGTTTTAAAAGGCCTGCATGCCAGTCTGCCCAGCGTGTTCGTATTGCGTTGGACTACTGGTGACTATCCCTCTGTGTGTGCGGGTTCAATTCCGCGGGATTGCAGAAAAAGTCACATATTCCCCAGATTTACGGTGTTCGTGGCACCAAACCGAAGGGTTACGATGTCCATGGCACCGAGCCGAAGAGCTGAAAAGCTCAAGTGCTTCTGGATCGGAAAAAAAGGCCTGCATAAAAATAAACCTTATCAATTAGGGTTATATTTTGAATGCCCTCATAGAATATGGCCGCAAAAAAGATTTTCATTTAAAGCAATCCACGTCAACTACTAGATTGCAGGAGCTGGGATTGAAAGATTGGAGTAACAAGAAAAGAACAGTAGAACAGGTATATGAGTAGGCTTATCAATCAAAATTGTACAGGTACGGTTAGTCTGTGGACGCTGTTGGAGATACTGCGAAGGAGATCGGAGCACCTATGGGCATGTCCAGAGTGCAATGAAGATATTCCAAACTGAAACTGAAATCTTATCAAAAGAATAAGAAGCAGGCAAACAAGATTCCTCGGGTATATAATGCGAAGGGAATGATTAGAACATTTGGTGACATGGTGTAAGATGAGAGCAAGGAGTTTTTTTGCAAGAACCCCAGAGGAAGCAACGGATATAGTCAACAAATAAACAATGTACAGGTATTAAGAGCTTCCGAAAAAACAAATAGACAAACACAGGATTCGAACCACTTACCCTCATTTCTTACGACACCCATCGCCTAGCCTAGCAAAACGAGCTTCCTTACGAACATAACCTGCGAGCCATTCTAAACAAATGGCTCACTGAGGAGTGTCTTTCTCAAACGCTTCGTTATAACTAGAAACAGAATAATCAGGTAAGGTTCGATCGAACAGTGTTTGCACAAACACATGCTATAAGCTTATTATGCTTGTATAGGGGACTGCCTAGAGTAGTTGATAGTAGCTCGGCCTGCTAGCTGTGAGACGCCTCATAGCTCGGGTTCGAACCTACTGTACGGCATTTGTTCGAGTCCCCTGGTCTTACTCAGGACGATAACGTGAGTACCTCTGAAGTCGGAGAAAATCTGCCTGTATGGCGAGGGAATACTAATTACGAGTACATTGAGCACACGGCTGCCAGTATAAAGTAATTTACAATGTGCACGCTGCTGCCATTGTAAGAAATTAGAAAAACGGATTTTCACGCAAAAATCAGTTTCAGAGATGAAACTTCGTCTGAGTTGAAAGCGGATGAAAAAAAAAAAAAAAAAAATGCTTGTATATATTTGAGACGAGACAATATCACACATACACACATGTATACACATATAACAAACATGCATACATCATTAAAAGTGGCTTGAAATTTATTGTAAGATGAGAACACGGAGTTTTTTTGTGTGCAAGAACCCTAAAGGAAGCAACGGAAGCGAAGAACATGATCAACAAATAAACAATGTACAGGTATTAAGACGTGGTGTAGAATACAGGGAGGGAGATATCGTGGAGGGCGGAGGGGAAATATGTTGCATGGTCTGACATTATGGTTCGACAAAAGATCGACGCCAGAACTGATTTACTGCATCGGGAATAGATAGTTGATGAGAGACATGATCGCATAAGCCGTCAAGCATGACACTTGATTGATTGACTATCTACTAAAATGATTAGTGTCGTTAGTTTTGACAGTTTTAAACACTGACTGTTCTTGCGTATTGGTAAATTCGAATAGTAATCGTTACTTCTCCCAAAACAGCATAATTAGCAAATCATTTTTCTTCCTCGAAGCAAAGAATCGGTACATTGCAAAATACTCGTTGCGTAGCTACTAATCGGTACATTTACAATACTGGCTGATATTATAAATTCCTTAAGGGAGAGAGGACGTGTACATGATTCACGTAATAGCAGTGAATCTACAAAACTAACCAGACTGCAAGAACTCAAAGTTAAGTGTGGTGTAGCTCGACAAGAACGCTATGCTGGCAGACAAAGAAGAATTGTAAACCAACAAAGAACCGGTGTCGTTAGTCGCCACACGCTGATGGACATACTGAGGGAGAGATCGGAGCACTTATGGACTAATTTGTTCGACGTGCTGTGATGGTGATCCGACGACTAAACTAAACTAAACATTTACAATACTTGTATATGTAGTATTTACTAGTTATCTAAGGTAATCTTTGTCACAGTTGATGCAGGTGAAACTGGTTACTAGAGCTGATACAGAGGATGGGTCTCTCTTCACTTTGCACTCTCTTTAACTTCCATATTCGATGACGTTTCTCTTCTCTTCAATTTAGCCACACCTCACCATTCTTGCCTGTTGCTGGCCAACCGGACCTGATTATCTTTGTCTATGCCACATGAATTAGATCACGTTTGCAGATGTCAATGAAGTATAGGAATGGGCACTCATGCTGTCTAGTACTCTTTGCGAGTTGACCATGTAGAATGCCTTTTGAGGTTCGACCATCGCTCATGCAACACACATGTCATAGCCATCCCAGACGTTGCTGACTCAGCAAGGTATACATTTTCCGTAGCCTTTTCATACTTTAACGTATGAAGTCCACTTTACATCACATTTCAGATCCTAGTGTGCAGGGGGGTAGGAAGGCCAATTCGTTTCATCATTTGGGTAACATCGAGTGTGGGATTGAACCCATGACCCTCTTGTCTCCGAGTCGACATGCGAACACTTACGCATTACGTTAATCCGTCCCACCAGCATGGTATACAGCTTTGAAATGTCAACACTTCATCGACTTTCATATTGGAGATGTGGTTTTGCCATCGGATGTTTTATATTTGCTTGAGACAGCGCAAGAGAAAGTGTTACGGCGATGTTCTTGTGTGGAATTTTAGAAAAATGTCATTGAATATTTTCTTTACACTTGATTGTTTGACGGTAGCAGTCCAAAGTCAAGGCTCCTTCTTCTTCTGCGTTCTCACTAGATTGGGATTTCGGATTCTCTAATAAAGGCAGCCGCCTGTCTCAGATTATCAGCCACGCCATACAGTTTGTCTTGGACACTAGTGTAAGTGGGCCACCTCTTCTTCTCAAGTCTGCATACTGGGGGAAGTTCTATAGGATATAATTACTATGATTTCTGCTTCCCCGTTTGTGTCGACCTCTTCCTGCAATACGTTTTGGCCACCCTCGTGATGGTAGGTCTGACATTCTTACCGCATGGCTAAATCTCAGAGGCAGATTGGCGACTGTAGAATCCGTTATCCCATTCCGCATTGTGAGGGTCGTTGCACCATGTTATGCGCCTTACGGCCTGGTGCATCCGTTTTCTGCAAGCATTTGTTTCGGGTTAGCATTCCCTAGCGGACACATGCATCCGATTTCAACAAACCTCCTTAGTCGCCTCTTACGACATGCGTGGCAGGTAACAGTGGTTCTATTCTTTACGTCCCAAATTTGGGCCCCGGTAACCACTCGGGCGAAAGTCAAAGCTAAGACTAGGAACTTGATTTCACCTATAACTGAGATCAGAGATCTCTGGAAAAATATCTCAATGACGAACCGAGTACCTTTGGAACTAGAGGCGAGCACATAACCTCCACACTACAGAGACCCTTAAAGTAACAGGTATTAAGTAGCGAGTATTTGTTGCCAAAATAGCGAACACTACAATACTTTAAAGTAACTGAAACGCCATACACTAACACAGAAACCACGCTGAATGCTGCTAGCATTAATAAGAAACAATAAACCAAGACTGCTAGTATTAGTAAGACGCAAATCAACCAAGTTTGCTTAATAAGTAGTTTCTTTTACAAATTCTATTGGAGCAAGCTGACCTATGTTGCCAAAAAAGAATAGTGAAAAGAGACACCCGGGGCCATGGGAAAGATAAACCGCTGTTGTTCTGATTGAGATCACGATGACCTAGTTGCACTGTTCTCATATTCAGGTCACACTTACCTACTCATGTCTAACAAAAGCTCCTTCTTCATTTTCTTGTCATGTGAATTTATATACACATTTTTTTCGCTGCTGGTCCTGCATGCTGCAGGCACAATGTCGGGGTGGATGCTAAAATAGTTTTAACGATCGTTCTAACCTTTCCAAACCAAGCTTCTGGCATACCATTAATAACCTTTTCATCGATGCGAACAATTATTACGATATTTTAGTTTACGTACATTGCACGTGACGTAGTCATGCCATATTTGAACGGTCTAACGTGACGGACGACAAAATGTCGTCATATAATATGACGTTAACAAGCATTTATAAACTTTAAAAAAGCTAATTTTAATACATGAATATAATTGTCCAATGTTGTATCAATCCTAATATATGTCAGCGATAGTTAGAACTAAAGATATATAGAAAGTAATTTGAATGCATTTGAAAATAGATGTTTGGGGACAATAATGGATGTAAAATTTTACAAATTCAGGAGAATGATCTTCTTCGACGTCCATGTCGACCACTTGTTAACCACTATTTGGGATTTGTATGTGATTCGGGCCTAAGAACGATTGTACGTGTGCAAGTTATGCGCCTACAAGTAGGCCAGCCCATCCGATTTATACGACGCTTTTTATTTACCTGGGTAGCTTTCCTAGGCCTCCACCTCAGTCGCCTCTTACGACATGCCTTGTAGGTCGCAGTGTTACTATTCGTTGCTTCACTTGAGGTCCTGACAACACACGGGCGTGGAGAAATCAGATAAATGTCTGATCAACCACTAGTAGCAACTAAAGGTATAATGCCGCAGTATTCGTAACAACTGTTTTAAGAAAGAGAAGATGGAGATATGTTGAGCATACATTGAGAAGAAATGATCAAAGAATACCAAAGCAGGCATTGAAGTGAGGGACAATGGGCTCAAGGAAGAGAAATCAAGCTGTGCGGAATTGAGATCACCAGGCTGATATTCTGAATTCTCTAAGGGAGAGAGGCGGTTAAATGATTCAAGTAATGGTGGTGGATCTACAATCCTAACCAGACTGCAAGAATATCAAGTCAAATGTGATGTAGCTAGACTTCTTCTTCTTTCTTCTTTGCGTACGTTCTTTACGACCAATTGTAATCACTCTTTGTGATATGTTTGATCTTTGCCAAGAACGTGTTGAACATTGGTTTGGTAGGCCCTAAACATATAGACTTCTACATGTTTAGGACACGTGCATCCGATTTCAGCCAAACATCCTTAGTCGCCTCTTACGACATACGTGGTAGGTAACAGTGGTTCTATTCTTTACATCCCAAATTTGGGCCCCGGTAACCACTCGGGCGGTAGCTAGACAAGATGACTAACTGGTCACATAAGAAGCAAATAGAGGTACTGAGATGGTATGATAAGATTACCAACGAGGAACTCAGAGAAAGAACTAAACAGATACCAGGGAAGAAAGAGCTAAGGAAGAGACGCTGGAGATGGGATAGGACACACATTGAGAAGACCGACCGGAAGCATTGCAAGACAAGCACTGTTTTGGAACCCGCAGGGAAAGAGGAGTAGGGGAAGGCCTAGAAATACCCAGAGAAGAGAGCTGAAGGCTGATATTAAAGGGTAGATAGAACGTGGCAAGAATTGGAAGGATGGCAGAGAGAGGAAGAGCTGGAAGAAGTTTGTTGAAGACCTGTGCTCTGTTGTGAGTTGAAAAGTGAAGAAGAAGAAAAAGAAAAGAATCGGAGCACTTATGGAATAATTGGTTCGATATGTAGTGATGATGATTCAATGACTAAACTAAACTGAGAGACATACTGAGGAGGAGATCGGAGCACTTATGGAATAATTGGTTCGATATGAGTGATGGTGATCAATGACTAAACTAAATTAGTGATAAGAAAAGGAAGATTTCAAGCAAAAATCAATCAGATGTGTCATAGTAGGCTCCTTGACAAAGTATGAACTCAGAGCAGACAAATAGTACAAAATAAACATTTAAAAACATAGTAAAAATAATGGAGATGTATATATAGATATCTAAGGACAGCTGGATAGAAAGAAAGATGAAGTATGGAAACACAAATGACTCAAAACCAAAACTGTATAGAAATGTGAACGAACAAAAAACAAATTAATGAAGTGAATCATTCATGTAGCAAGCAAGCATCACACCATAACGAGTGAGTCATTGTATTGATTCAAACAAGTAGCTTTCATGCTAACGTCTGCGAATGTTCTCCGTGATTAACCTTTTCGCTCTTCTGAGATGATATAATGGCTCGCAGTCTTTTACAAGGTGACAAAAAGTCAGTATGCGCACAGGAGGTGAAAACAATTATAGAGTAAAAGGGTTAACTAACACATAATAAATGTGTTTTTCCAACAGAATTAAGTTTGTATCTTCTTCTTCTTTGAACGCTCCTATCGACCACTTGTTAAACCACTCTGTGTGATTTGTATGTGATCTGAGAACAAGAGCGATTGTTACGTTGTGCAAGTTATGCGCCTACAAGTAGACTAGCACATTCGATTTCTGCAACGATTTTTATTTACTAACGTAGCTTCCTACCTCAGTCGCCTCTTACGACAAGCCTTGTAGGTCGCAGTGTTACTATTCTTTGCTCCCCTTGCCAGCCCCAGCAACACACGGGAGTTTTAGTATTATAAATGTCAAATTTCTTGCTCACACTGCAAGAACATGCAAGTTATTGCAATTTTGTTATGAAGCAAATAATAAATGAAGCAAGACTAATTATGAAATCTAAAAATAAAACAAAATTATTTCAGTAAAATAACAAATTTAATATGGTATTTCAAAACTAAAAACATCAATACTAGAAATAAATAAGTTGGAGAAATCACGTCATCAGTTATTGTGCTCATTTTTATATAAATAAATAAAATCGTATTACAGGTTTATCGATTACCAGCGCTGACGTCATTGTACTTCAGAAAGATCAATAGATATTTCTTCATTTTCAGACAATTATCATAAGATATGAGTTCTGATGGTTCATTTAGCTCGATAATTATGCATGAGGTCGAGGTTAAAATGCATTAATGAGATGACTGCAGGCAGTTTTTGGTAATCTGAACACTACATGCCTTGTAGTTTTCGAACACTACTACTGCCTTGTAGTTTCTGAACACTACTACTGTCTTAGTTTTCTGAACAATACAACTGCCGTGTAGTTTTCTGAACACTACTTTCCTTGTAGTTTTCTGAACACTACTACTGCCTTGTAGTTTTCTGAACACTACTACTGCCTTGTAGTTTTCTGAACAATACTACTGCCTTGTAGTTTGTTTGGGGACAATCAAAGACTAGCGGAGTAAATAAAGTAAAATCGTAGCATATCCTTTACAGGATGTAGCCATCAACCTCAGTAAACGAGTCGTTGATTTTCTAGGCACCACTTATACTTTCAGTGGTTTGCCATTGCTTTCTGAACGGTGAGGTCTATTTTTACCTTTGTAAAAATCCCACGGAAACGAATTTGCTTCAAACTTGCCCACCGTGGGGTTTGAACCAGGTACGTTTGGGTTTGTGATCGAGCTCACTACCTCTTGAGCTACAGACGCTCGGAGTAAACAGTATACAAAACTGGACGGCAGGCAAATCAAATAATCTTTAAAAAAGACTGGTAACCTGGGCAGATGACGCTCAACATCCCGACAGGGAAGGTTGTCTAAGGGTAGTTACCCTAAAAGAAAATAGCATCCTGCTGCCTTGCAGGTTGGCTGTGGACAGCCAAAAACTGGCGGAGAACGAACCCAGTAAACGCTGGCTGAAACCTGACATAACACCGACAGATAAGCACCAGAGCTCGAAATGGCGCTGAAGATGTGACGAAACCCACCCATACTAAGGCTGCATGAATCAGGTTTCCACATGAATGTGATTTATGGGGAAATCTGGTACATCAGTCTAAGGGTGATCGCGGAGAGAGAGAGAGAGAGGAGAGAGCGAGAGAGAATCTGAACTGATTAAAAACCCTACTTCATCTTCAAGTGGTGGTCGCGGTAACATACTGCATAACTGCAGTTTAGTCAAGTGAGTAGGTGTTGAACAAGGAATACAAACTTGGTCGTACAATGTCGGTGAGATTGCAAAAACGATGCTTCCGTGTTCAAGTTAAGCAGGTAGAAGAACCCTCGACAGTTTAAAATCGGAAAGAGTAAGCTGCAAAACTACTGCTCTGCAATTTTTAAAATAAAATTTAAATAAAATATAGATAACAATTTTTTTACCATCTTCAAAAAATTGTATTTGGGACCATCTCTGGTGCTACACAGTTCGTGCTCTGTCACTGATGTCTTTCTGTGTAATAGAAATGGAAGCACACACGGTTATTCACCGAAGTGCAATGCTGATCATTAAATCAATCAATCTATCAATACGATGTTTAAATTTGTTAAAAAAAGACAACCACTGGAAAAATTGCTAGAATGAAGGTATATGCACTCACGGTGTTCCATAGTTACAAAATGACTAATGTTGATATACTGAAAGAGGTCAACACATAGAGAAACGCGTTGTCAGCATAAAAATATAGGTAAGCATTATTACTCGGGCATGTCATGAGAAAGAAATATTTAGAACACATGGTAACATCCGGAAACATCAACTGGGAAGGAGACAAAGGATGACAGAGAGAGAGAGATACAAGAGTAAGGGCAGCTTAATTTCATGGCACAGAACAAAATCAACGTATTCAGTACTCGGGTCACATTTTTTAAAAATAGATTCATGATCGGCATGATACATGATATTGATTACTGTAATCGATTATATGATGATAAAATGCTATGATTGATTTTGGATTGAAATTGTTATGATTGGTTACTAATGAGTCATGCACTGACCCTTGTGTCATTAGTGACTATGTGGGACACAAACTTTGATAGTTCATTAACGACAAAAGCTGTTGTATTTCAAGCATATTTCAACCCTCACCACGTCATCGGTAGCTTGTCCAGGTTCTTCTTCTTCCGTTACAATTCCTTCCCTACATCCTCAATTTTGTCAACTCAATCCACGTGAACAGTAGCCACTTAGGATTTCTCTCTCTCTGCCACTGTCTCTGTCTGTCTCTCTCTCCGTCGTCATCATTTTCGTCACGACCCCCATTACTTCAACCCACTCCAAATGAAGAGTAGCCTGTTATGGTTTCTCTCCACTCTCTCTCTCTCTCTCTCTCTCTCTCTGTCATCATCGGTTTCGTTATCCCCCATCCCCTTATTGTGTCGGGAGTCTCAATGTCCTTCCTTCCTTTCGTTCGCTTGAAATATGTCTATATATTCAATGTTGTCTCTTGGGGCCATCCATAAATTATGTCAACAAAATAGGGGGGGGGGGTCTGGAAAAGTTTGACAATTGTTGACATGGGGGGGGGGAGGCAAGATAAATTGACGTCAACAATGTCATTTTTATTTTAACCGGATTGAGCTCTTTCCAAGGAAGTTATAGTCTTTTGTCATCAATGCATCATATTATTATGTGTTTATCTTCAATGTAGACTGCTGACAGATTAACCACATATGGTATTAATCTGAATATGTTTAACGGATGACTGCATGGTCTTCTATTATTAATAATGCTATTATATATTTAATAGAAGTCCATGGAATGCTGACACTATAAATTCACAGACTGCTCTAAGCCACAGACAGATTACTGAGTCTATGAAACTTGAGAGCTCTTTAATATAAGACATGTGTAAGATTTTACTATGTATGATACTAAGAGTATGTATGCTATGCCTTAAAGACGCATGCCTATATATAATGAAACTAGACAAGCATAGGCTACAACCATGCAGATGAGTAACTAAATACTGAAATAGTGCAGACTCTTCTTTATTTAAGCAAAACAAAATAACAGATATAATGGAAAAGAAAAATAATTATTATTCAAGTAACATTGTATAATATTAGAGCCGAGACAATTCAGGGTAGCTAGTAATAGGGGAGATCGGTACCGAAATAACCAGGTACTGAAATAACCAGCGCCCTTACTCACTTTTATTCATTAGTCAATTCATGCTGCCGCTCTTATTTAGACTTCCTTATTGCCATCTTTGTTTACGAGTGAAAGGGTTTTGATTTGATTGAAAATAAGAATTATGAACTTTATGTTTTTCATCATCAAAAGTGAAAGGAGGTTGTTTTAGCAGGAGGTTTCTGAAAATTTGGCATTGGAATAGTTGATGATCTAGAATATATAATAACGTTAACAGATTATTCAATCTTGAACGGTATATTTTTTGTTCATGTTATATCAAATAATTAGGTAGTTTATTTTAAAAAAATTATTGTTCCCGTGCTGTTGTGAAAACTTTTAACAGATTTTGGTAAGTACCTAAATTATTAACTATTTTTTAATTTTTATTGTTTGATGCAGTGTATGCAAAAGTGAAATTAAAAAAATTCTGGACTGGCTCCTCCCATAAAATCTTGAGATAATCTATGACTGATTTGAAAACTCACAAATACAGTCAATGTCCAGAATGTTGAAAATGAATAAATAATATTATTGTAAAATAATAAAATTGAGTCATTTGAATATAACAAAAACAAAATTATTATTATTATTTAATTTAACAGAACTTTTTATATAAACAATATTCGGTTTTTTTTAGATCAAGAATGGACAAACCAAATTGCCACCAGTTGTTGTTTGAAGCCTATGTAAAGGCATTTCCAAGCAAGCGTAAGCAGGATTATCAAAGAGAAGTCAACGAAATTTGGAATAAATTGAAGAAAGAGGATAATTTGCCAGCAAAAGTAGACTCGTTATTAAGAAATTATGCTGCCATAGCACACAAAAATAAGGGAAAACTGATGCGCTTCTGGGCAGGTCAGGCTCTGAAGAATGAACTTGCTCCACCTTGTAAATCAGCTACAGATAAAAAAAATTGAACAAGAAGCTGTCAAAAATCAAACACAAGCTAATGAACAAGACCAGAATGCAATCTACTTAAAAGCTGGTCCATCCAGTACATCTTGTGAAGCAGAATCTGTCAAGTACAAAACAAAAGCCCAAGACGAGTTACAGGGTCAGATAAACATCTTCAAGAGCGACTTGATTGGCTTGTATAAGAGAAAGGACAGTGGTGTCTTAAGTTCAGACAAGGAAAAGGAACTTAAAGAAAAAAAAATAAAGGTTGATGAACTAGAAAAAAAAACTAAAGAGGAAGAAATATGAGCAAGAAAAGCAGAAGATATTCAGAAAAAAGAAGAAAGAAACTTTATGTCAAATTTGTGCTGAGAATCCTGATCTCGGCAGTAAATTGAAGATTCGACAGAAAGCTGGCCGACCAACAATTGAAGAAGATCAGCCACTACTTTTAAAAACAATTGTTGACATTGCGTTATATGGATCTGCTGCTCATGAGAAAAGACAGAGTGATATTTATCGCAGTGTCAGAACTCTCGGTGATTTAACAGAACAACTAAAGAATGAAGGTTTTCAAATAAACAGAAGTGCTGCTTACACTCGGCTAATGCCAAAACGAAGTTTATCATCGGAGGGGAAACGTCATGTAACAACTGTGCCAGTAAAATTAATTAGAGCACAAAATGATGCACACTCAAAGCACATTGATGGAAGATTTTGTACGGCTACTCTTAATCACCTTGAAGAAGTTGCCTCTATGTTGGGACCGGGAGAAGTATGCTTCATCAGCCAAGGTGACAAAGCCAGAGTCCCTATTGGATTGACAGCAGCTAACAAGCAGGCTCCACTTTTAATGCATGGCGAATACCGCGTAACCTTGCCAGACCATGACTGGGTTGTAGCAGCCAAACACAAACTCATCCCATCTGTTTATGCTGGCATTGAAATCCAAAAAGATGGTTTGGGCAAACCTGAAGCTGTAACTTATTCAGGCCCTACATACATAGCCATTAGGTCAGGCAAGCATTGCTCATCGTCAGCCTATGCTCATGGGCTGGACTATGAAAGGCTGCTTGAATTTGAAGAGTTTGACATTATAACTAAAGATCAAAGCAACAAGTTGGTCAAACCTGTTCTCATGTTGTCTGTTGATGGTGGACCGGATGAAAATCCAAGGTATCAAAAAGTCATCGATGTGGCAATTCATCATTTTCTGAAGCAGAACCTTGATACATTGTTCGTTGCAACGAATGCACCTGGCAGAAGTGCATTTAATCGAGTAGAAAGGCGGATGGCTCCTTTGAGCCGAGAACTGTCAGGCCTAATTCTGCCACATGAGCATTTTGGAAGCCACCTTGACTCACAAGGTAGAACAATTGATGAGGAATTGGAAAAATCAAATTTCAAATATGCTGGTGAAACATTGTCAGAAGTGTGGACACAAGTCACTCTGGACAATTTTCCAACAGTCGCAGAGTATATTGTGCCTGAAGTGTCTGAACTTGAGACAGAAAGTTTGCTAACTAAAGATCAAGATTGGTACAAAAACCATGTAAGAACAAGTCAATACTCTTTGCAAATTGTGAAATGCCATAATGAAAATTGTTGCCAGCCAATTCGAAGCTCATATTTTGATATTGTTGCCGATAGATTCCTTCCACCACCAATTCCAGTCTGCCAGACTGCTGGAGGCCTTAAAGCACCTGATGCATCTGAGAGCGACTTGCACAGATTTCCTTCTCTTTTCTTCAACCAGTCTTTGAAACTTGTAAATTTACTCGTCTGAGATTAAATTCTTCCATGATCATATTGTCCTTCATTCAGTGTCGTTGGTTGAAAGTTTCAATCTTCACTATGTTTACAAGTCATGTTGAAGAAGCATGTTAACTCCACAACGTGATCTTGTACTGGCATATACTCCTCAACCACAACGTATTCGGCTGCTGCAAAGCACATAGAACTGATGGCATTATGTCATAATGTTACCAGAATGGTTAACGAAGATGATGTAACTTGTCTGATATTGTTCAGAGGTGACATCAATGATAAATCGAAATGCCCATTGTAACAATAGAGAATATTTGCTCTCCGAGATGATGAATGAATTTGAAAATGCAAACCTATAAAGTAGTCGTTATAAATTCAAGTTAGTCAAATTTTAAATATGTTAAACAAAAGTAATATAATTAATTATAATTTGTGTAGACCTTATTTATTTCATTAATATTTAGTCTGGTGTATAAAACGTTTCTGTTTGAGGAGGTAAATATTTGACTAATTTTATAGGTCGCTGATTGAGGTGAGGGGGTCAAATATTGCCTAAAAGTTGTTGACATAATTTATGGATGGCCCCTTGTATGAACTTCACTGTCTTTTGTAGCTCACACAGAGGTCCTTGTAGTTTTCTGTCGAGTGTTGTTTCGTTAGGCCAGTGAGTTTGCCTCAGTGTATCATATTCAGGGCAGTCTTGAAGTATGTGCTCTGCAGTCTTGTGCCTGTCCACATGTACACATGGCTGAATTGCCAATCTTGAATTTTGTATACATGTGGCTGCGGAGCCGATTGTGTCCTGTTCTAAGGCACAGAATAACAACTTGTTCCAATCTGCTCATATTATAGTAATCGTCTTGTATTGGTATTTGTGGCTTTCTCATTGATTTAATCATCCTTTTCTTTTTGGTGGTAGGTAACTGGCACATCTGGCTGCTCTCCTGTAGTACCTTTCTTGGCCAATCGGTCTGCTGTTTCATTTCCTGGTATTCCACAGTGAGAAGGTATCCACTGCAAGACGACCCTGCTTGGACAATTTAGACAGTAGGGTCTGTAGACCTGGCAATTTTCTGGACTGGAGTGCTTGGAGTGCTGATTTTGCATCAGTCAAAAATACAACAGGTTGAGGATCGAGGGCTGGTATTCAACAGTTTCTCAGTTGCCACCTTGATTGCCTGAATTTCTGCATCATAGTTGTGACAGAATTTCCCCGTTGGTACTTTAATCGCATCCCTAGCGTTGTTTGGGTATTCTTTGTACACTCTGCTCCTCCATTCTTCACTGCATTTTCTGCTGACCCATCCGTGTATACCCGACCCAGAGATCATGTGGGTATTCTTCATCAAGTAAACTGAGAGTGACTGTCTTGCGTTGTATGCTGTTCTGCTCATCCTTGTCGAGTATTCCTTTAACTTCTGTCTGGATACATACTTCTGGTTCAGTCTCCTCTCTCCAAGGGGTTTGCTCTGGCACAGACTTAAGGGAATGCCAACTTTTGGTAGGTCTGAAGTTTGCCTATTCAGTCTTTTGGCCTGATGAATAAAGCTGCTTCTTTTCAGCCGCCCCAATGCTAGATTTTGGAGTCTGTTTTCCATTGGATGGCTTGGCATACTCAGAAACTTTTCTGCCTGCGTCATCACTTTTGTGTCTCTGCGTTCTCTCAGTGCTTGTATTCCCCCACTCTTTCCATCTCCACTATTGGTGTTGATTTCATTGCTCCTGTGATGACACGAAGCGCCTGGTTTTGCACCTTATCCAGTTCTCCTAATGTGGTATTTGATGCTGGACACCATGCAGCTGACCCATATTCCAGGTGTGGTCGTATGCCCTGCTGATAAATATTTTAAAGTATTTTTGACTGGCGCCCCATGTGGTTCCACGAAGTGGTTAAGCCGTTTGCCTGCCGTACTGAAGTTGTGAGTTTGAATCCAGACGCATGTGCATTTTCTTTATGAGAGCCTTAGGATTGTTGCCGGAGCTACGGAGTTCGCGCTTTGTGCAATCTCCGCCGACAGGGACGGAGCCATATGGGACAACCCAGTGCAATGAAAGCAATCTTCGCCTTTGAACCCCTTATTCGCCCGAGTGGTTACCGGGGCCCAAATTTGGGGTGTAAAGAATATAACCACTGTTACCTGCCATGCATGTCGTAAGAGGCGACTAAGGAGGTTTGGCTGAAATCGAATGCACATGTCCTAAAAGTGTAGAAACTATGCATTTAGGAGCCTACCAAACCAATGTGCAACGTATACACGTTCTTGGCAAAGATCAAACATATCACAAAGACTGATTAAAAATTGATCGTAAAGAACGAACGCAAAGAAGAAGAAAGAAGAAGAAGAACCCCTTATTGATCAACCCGATTCAAGGAAACAATAGCCTGACAAGAAATTTCTCATTGTCAATATGTCATACCCCCTCTCTCCCACTGCTAAAACTCGTTCCACGTCAAAAGAAGCTTGCACATACAGGGCTTATCCAGAGCCGGATTAGCCTAGTAGCAGAAGTAGCAAATGCTACGGGCCCCGCGCTTCTGGGGGCCCCGTGCCTATGTGACAGATGAAAATGGAAAAAATAACTAGATGTTATATCAAAAACACGCAAGCTGTCTGAATTTTTAGATGTCGTTTGTGATGGTGCTGAATCCAACGAAATCGAAGCAGAAAATACAGAAGACGTGTCCCACTGTGTAGTAGATGAAAGCAGTGCCTTAGAAGAATCATTATTACCAATACTACCATTAAGATCAGCAACTCTTCACGATTTAGCCACATTTTCCACCAGACAAACTGAAATCGAATGTACAGCAAGTCCTTCCAATTTAGCCATATCATCTTCAAGCCAAAGAGAGGCAGAAAGCACAGCAAATGCTTCTAATGTAGCAACATCATCTACAAGCCAAAAACACAACGAAAGTAAAATGTACTCCAACGATATTGGTGAATGGCCAAACAACTTCAAACAATCCACGATTTTGTCGAAAGTCGTTTTCACATACACACATACACCAACAAACAAAACTCACGTGAGAGATTGGTTGTGTTATACAGAAACTAAAGGACAACTGTTCTGTTTTGTTTGCAAAGTTATTGATTTAGGCTGTACCATAGAGTGACTGGTGTATTTGGAATACTCCGGCAGTTAAAATCTATTACAGAGGAAGAGATCTTGAAAAGAACTCCAAATATTGTCAGCTCTTACCAAGAGGATTTGGAAGAAAGCCTAGGCGACTAACTTATGCAGTTCATTGAACTTCTTAAAACTAATGTCTATGGCCTTTTTCATCTTTACAGACGGTCAATTGGCAAGTGTTTTACTGTGACAACTTCTGAGTTTTCGCTTTTCTCTCTTGTCGTTCAGCTCTACATAAGTCTCTTCTCAAAAGACTCTGCGCCCTTTCGTAATTTGGCTTTCCACACAACTCTGTCATCAGCTAGTCTTTCCCATGTGCTGGGATCTATAGAAACGTTTTTCATTGAGGCTTTGAAGACATCTTTATATCTGAGCAGTGGTCTGCCCTGGTGCCTCTTCCTCCGAAAGTTCACAGAACAACATTTGTTTTGGTATGCGCAAGTTTCCATTCTTCTCACATGTCCCAACCATCTTAGTCGTCTACTGCTGCAAAACTAATGTAGCTGCTGCTATTAGCAACGAAAAGCATGAGGCTCTTGAACTGCAATTTAATAAACTTGTAATGGAAAATTCATTAGAGTCGTGTTTCCCAAATGTAGAAATAGTCTTACGAATTTACTTGTCTTTAATGATTACTAACTGCAGCGGAGAACGTTCTTTTTCGACATTAAAGCGTATAAAAAGTGAGTTAAGAAACACGATGGAACAAGATCGTCTAAATAACCTCACCTTATGTCGTTGAACATTGAATTTACTTAGAGAAATTGATTTGTTTAGTATTATCTCTAAATTTGCTCACATTAAATCGAGACAAGTTTGTTTGTAAAAGTTGTGTTTTATTTTATTATCATACAAAACCTAGGGCCCCGCGCTAAAATTTGCTACGGGCCCGCGCTAGCCTAATCCGGCACTGGGCTTATCTCTCTCTCTCTCTCTCTTTGTTGTCCTCTGCCTCATCCACCATGGATTATATCGGTTAAAAAGTTAATTGCATATCATTTACAGGGCTTTGCGAATCTACCCCAGCTTTTTTAACGCTTTATGTGATTTTTCTAGGCATTATTACTATTATAGGCTTAGTAGTAGTTTGTCATTGCTTTCTGAACGGGTGGTGTTCATCGTCCTTTGTAAAATCCACGCGAAACAATTTGCACACCAAATTGTCCGCAGCGTGATTCGAACTCAGAACGTCGGGGTTAATAGACCGAGTCACTATTCACAGACGCCACCTTATATCGGTTACCACAATGTAAACCAATTCTAAATCACATTTTCTCATGACATGCTCAAATAATGCTATCTGCTTCTTATGTCAATAATGCGGTGACCTCTTTCAATATATCAATATTATTATTTTATATATATAGCCTTTTCTTATCAGTTCATATGCACATATAATATTCTGAATATTCTTCTGTCAAACTTCATCCATGTGGTCTCCAGAGATTTTGCTGCTTGTTTTATCTATCGTCCTTGACCTTTTTCATATATCAGTGTTCGATCTGTCTGGAGATACAAAAGAACTCTATTTTTACTTCATTTTTTTTTTAAAACTAGTTCTTATAATTCTCTTAATTTTCTGAATGATTTTCTTTGTCTGACCCAATTCTAATATTTATTTATTATCTATATCAACATATAAGAAAGATAAGATGGAGATATGTTGGGCACACCTTGAGGAGAAATGATCAACGAATATCAAAGCAGGTATTGAAGTGGGATGCAAAGGGTTCAAGAAAGAGAGGTCGACCTAAGGAGACCCTGAAACAAACTTTGCTGAGAGAGGCAGGAAATATCGGTCTCAGTTCCATGGAGGAGATTGAGCGAGTTGCCCAGGATAGAGCGGTATAGAGAAATTACTTGCAGGCCCTATGTAACGTATAACGGTACGAGAGGAATTATTATTATTATTACTATTATTATATCAACATGGACGATGCAAATCAAATACAAAGAGTTGTGGAGGCAACAAACCTACAGCAAACACCCACAACAGCCCATCAGCAGGCTAAACAGAAAACAGCACACAACAATCTTTCGCATCAGAACAGGTCACTGCAGGCTTAACCATAAAGTCTGCTCAGATTGCACAGTGTGCATATCAGACAGAAACAGACTCCAGAGCACATCCTGCAGTCATGTACATCATACATACACCAACGAAGCGAAACATAGCCCCATGAACGAAGTTTACAGACCAAGCTATGGGGAACTCTCGAGGAACTCCAACTGACATGCAGCTTCATAGAGGCAACCCATCTCATGGTTTAGACGAGCATACGAAACCGAACGCAAAGATGAAGAAGAAATACATTGAGTCCTGGTAACATCAGATGGCAGATCAGAAATAAAGAGCAGAATTGGACAAACCAAAGCGCAGTTCCGGAAAATGAGAAGCATCATATGTAAAAAATAACTGTCAATTGAGGTCAAAATAAGAATTATTCAGTGCTGATTGATCAATCGACAACTTCCTTGCATTCCAATACGGACATACTCTCTCTCTCTCTCTTGCATTCCCGCAATACGGACATATTCTCTCTCTTGCATCCCAATGACATTCTCTCTTGCATTCCCGCAATACGGACATACTTCTCTCTCTCTCCTCTTGCGTTCGCTGGGCAATTCTCTCTTCGATTCGCAAGGGCATACTGCTGCGAGTCATGGATGGTCAACAAACATATGGACAATTCTCTGGAGGCCACAGAGATGTGGCTTTACAGAAGAACGATGAGAATCCCGTGGACTGCTAGAATGACTAATGTGAAGGTATTGAATGATGTCAAGACACTGAAACAACTTAATATCAATAAAAGAAAAAGGCAGTCATCATTTGTCCGGAGATGTGAAGAGAAGGTGAGGCTTAGAACACACTGTGACAACTGGTATAATCGAAGGGACACGAGGCAGAGGAAGACACAGAGAGAGATAATTTTAGACAGCCTGACTTCATGGCACATAAGAGCGTCAACATCTGAGATGATAGCAAATACCAGGGACCCAGATCGCCTACGCCCGCCGGCACCTGATGATGATGATACACAATATGATGTTGTTTTAATTTCATTATATTTAAATTGATTGCTGTCTTGTCAACGTCCCACTTACATTTGATTCTGCGTTCTGGAAATTCCCAATTATTCTTATATTTCTCTCGCAGCACTATACGTTAGACCGAAGCCCCCGTTAACATAAGGCCAAATAGCTTAGCCGACAAATCGAAAATTCATTTTAGATGGGAGCTGGTTTTTGTATAAGTTTGATAAAACACTGTACGCTTTTTTGCATTTAAAATTAATTCTATGCGTTCATGGCTATTTATTTGTGAAACACTTTAATAATACTGATATTCCTTAGCTTTAAACTTAATTTGTTACATAACATAACCTTGATTTAGCATGTTGTATTGTTTTAAAAATGAATTAGTTTATATACAGCAACAGTGGCATGTGAGGATCATGCGACAGTTGTGGTTTTATTTCCTAGAATTATTACCTGAGCTCGCCGGCCGTATGTTTATCGGTTACACTAGGGCCTGCAAGAAATTTCTCCATACCGCTCTATCCTGGCCAACTTGTTCAATCTACTCTACGTAATTGAGTTCTTCTTCTTCTTCGTTCTCACTAGATTGGGATTTCGGATTCTTTAATAAAGGCAGCCGTCTGCCTCAGATTATCAGCCACGACATACAGTTTGTCTTGGACGCTGGTGTAAGTGGGCCACCTCTTTCTTCTCAAGTTTGCATACTGGGGGCAGTTCTGTAGGATATAATTCCTATGATTTCTGCTTCCCCGTTTGTGCTGACCTCTTCCCGCAGTAAGTTTTGGCCACCCTCGTGATGGTAGTTCTGACATTCTTACTGCGACCGTAGAATCCGTTATCCCATTCCTCATTGTGAGGGTCGTTGCACCATGTTATGCGCCTTACGGCCTGGTGCATCCGTTTTCTGCAAGCATTTGTTTCGGGTTAGCATTCCCTAGCGGATACATGCATCCGATCTCATCCAGACCTCCTTAGTCGCCTCTTACGACATGCGTGGCAGGTAACAGTGGTTCTATTCTTTACACCCCAAATTTGGGCCCGGTAACTACTCGGGCGGTAATTGAGTTCAATATTTCTCGTCTGTCTCGGTAAAGTGATTTGAGAAATATCAGACTCAGTGTGTATAAGTTGTCCAGGACAGAGTGATATGGAAACATTGCTTGCAGACCCTATGTAAATTATCAATGGTCATGCTAATTTCTTTGTTTCTACTTTCTGACACTGCCATATTAATTAGTTCCTGGAGATTATTCTATTTTTAGAAACATATTTATAAGGTAAGATCTAATGAAAATGTCCCAGATATAAATTGGATTCTCCGTAAGGAGTTCCTTCAACTAACTTTTGGATTCTCGAAATACGTTACTTCTTACGCCAGATTGGTTGCCGGGGCCCAAATTTTTGGGGTGTAAAGAATAGAGCCACTGTTACCTGCCATGCATGTCGTAAGAGGCGACTAAGGAGGTTTGGCTAAAATCGAATGCACATGTCCTAAACGTGTAGAAGTCTATGTGTTTAGGGGCCTACCAAACCAATGTGCAACGTATACACGTTCTTGGCAAAGATCAAACATATCACAAAGAGTGATTAAA
Organism: Arion vulgaris; assembly: GCA_020796225.1. Classification (NCBI taxonomy): domain Eukaryota; kingdom Metazoa; phylum Mollusca; class Gastropoda; order Stylommatophora; family Arionidae; genus Arion; species Arion vulgaris. The sequence continues at coordinate 5,898,651 of CM036757.1, forward strand.
ATTGGTCGTAAAGAACGAACGCAAAGAAGAAGAAGAAGTTACTTCTTACATTTCATGTTTGTTGACCTACATCATCATCATCATAAGGTGCCTGTCGGCTGGTGTAGGCGATCATGGGTCCCCATAAATCTCTGTCTATTGTGTTTGCTATCATCTCAGATATTGACGCTCTTCCGTGCCATTAAGTCAGGCTATCCAACATTTCTCTCTCTGTCTTCCTCTGTCTCGTCTCCACTCGGTGTTACCGGTTGGTTGTTACAATGTGTTATAAACCTCCATTTCTCATCACATGCCCGAAAAATGATGACTATCTCTTTCTTACAATGATTATAATCTTTCTCTGTATCTTGACCTCATTCAGCACCTCCACATTAGTCATTTTAGCAGTCCTTGTGATTTGCATCAGCATGTTGACATACACGCTCTGATATAACCAACACAAGGTTGAAAGGGCGTGCCTCGGCTTAAAGAGGCGTTAACTCCCTACATAACAAACAAACACAAGGAGTTCATTTTGTTATATTTGTTGACCTCCGTATCATGTAATAACAAAAAAAGAGACTGAAGTTGAAACGTTCGTGTCACGGCTTAATGTGTCTCTAATCTTCAACTGAACAAATAATCAAACAAATATTCCATACCCTGCACAGATCGTAGGGTGTGGAATTCCTGCCACTTCACATTGACAATAATGTGAATAGTTTAGAGTTTAGACATGCACTATACACAGTGGACAAGACAAAGTTGTGGCGGTGCATATTTCTTTCTCTCTCAGTTAGTACATTTTGCGTACTATACTTTCCACCAACCACTTATGATGACGTCAGGCATTCCCAGTCCCATTTGCACGCTAAGCAGACATGATCGGCGCGAACAGTCACCAAACATGTTCATTAATTTAGGTCACCTATTAAAAATGTTAACTTGTTGCACGCACTCATATAATTATTGTCTTGCTAACATTTTTACTTTCGTTTCAGATCTTCTAAAATATGAAAGATCACGCGGACCTTATCAGTGACATTCTTTATGTTGCATAAATCCCGAAGGTTTGACACGGTTTCAAACGTACAAGGTGCGCTGTTTATAAAATGTAACACGAGAGGCTCAAAGGTCAGAATTCTAGAAGAAATTGGGTGACCGAATTCTGCGTGTTCAGCAAAATAGACAAATAACATTCCCGCTATTTTATGTACGAAACTTCGGCGTTTTTAGTTATTCTCGCTCTCGTTTTCAAGTACGCATGAACTTTTACCATCAACAACAACAATGCTAGATCGCTGGATGCATAATTTTATTTCAAAATAGATGTCAATGAAAACGTTTAAGAAAGAAATAAGAAGAAAATTATGTTAAATGTTGTCATAGATTACCAAGTGCGATTGCTTTTGTTGCATACATATTAATAATTTATGAATATTTACAATGGCCCACACTGGACATTTACTTGTGTTTCGTTGATGATAATATAGGAATAGCTGTCAATGAACTCATTCTGTACTAGAAATTGTTCAGTCCTTTCCAGCTTTATGAAGGCGTCAGCGACCGGTAACCATTTTCAGCTGTATGACCAGGAGAGTGGGTCTACCTGGAATTGAACTTCAATATTTTCATGTTTCAACTGGGAGTTTAAAATGTCAGTACTGGTAGAAGAAATGTTCAAGGCAAGAAAGATAAAACTATCTCTCACTTATAATGTTCCTAATATGACTGCAGGCTCACGCGTCGGCAACACGGCATACCCAAAATCTGGATCAGTCCAACTTTGCAATATACAGTTGTCAAGCTGTCATATTTCATTTGTTGAGATTTCATTGTTTCTGACACAACTTATTAAACTATAAATATAGAATGTATCATGACATAAAATTCAAACTCTCAGTTCTGTTCGATAATACGATCGCCAATTAGACTAATGAGCAAAGTCGCAACAATAATTCAATTATGGCATCTATTAAGTTTATGGTTACGTAGTAACCATGAAACCAGACTCTTGGTTTTACAGAACAGTGCCAGTTTTGGATGCATTGTTCCTTTAAAAAAAAGTATCTGTACCCAAAACTTGTTTCAGCTTTGAAAAATTGATAAATTTCTCATAATAATAGTAGTTTAATTTGTGTTGCAATTATACACTCTGATACTAGTGGTTGACAAGACTAAGAAAAAGTGTATGCACTACTAGTTAGACAGACATGAGATAACGATTAGACTGTGCACTCAGGGCACCCCTATGTGCCCATTCATCTGAAGGTATCAGTTGAGGTTGTTGAATTTATATATATATATATATATATATATATATATATATATATATATATATATATATATATATATATATATATATATATATGTAAACATTATCAAGAAATATTATCAAAGAATACGAATCAGACAATCAAGTTCTTCTGGCAAATAATGCAAGAGCAGGTTTAGAACATTTGGTGACAACGGTAAAATTCGGGAAGGAGAGATCGTTGAAGGCATAGGAGAAGGTGTTGGATGGTCTGACATCGTAGTTCGACAACAGATCGACGCCAGAACTGATTAACTGCACAAAGGAGAGAGAGAGAGAGTTGTGGAGTGACATGATCGTCTACGCCGACCGGCATGACACTTGATTGATTGAATTATACACTTCTGTTAACCTTTTTTAATTAACTGTGTTTGTTGAGTATATGAAGAACATGAAGAAGAATTCAACGTCTTTAAATTGTTTACCTTCAGAAGAAGCCAAGTGAAGTGAACTGAAGCCACTGTGAAGTGAACTGGAGTGGCTACCTTCAGAAGAAGCCTCTGTGAAGTAAACTGGAAGTGATTACCTTCAAGAAGAAGCCTCTGTGAAGTGAACTGGAAGTGGTTACCTTCAAGAAGAAGTCTCTGTGAAGTGAACTGGAAGTGGTTACCTTCAGAAGAAATCTCTGTGAAGTGAACTGGAAGTGGTTACCTTCAAGAAGAAGCCTATGTGAAGTGAACTGGAAGTGGTTACCTTCAAGAAGAAGCCAATGTGAAGTAAACTGGAAGTGGTTACCTTCAAGAAGAAGCCACTGTGAAGTGAACTGGAAGTGATTGCCTTCAAGAAGAAGCCTCTGTGAAGTGAACTGGAAGTGATTACCTTTATGAAGAAGTTACTGTGAAGTGAACTGGAAGTGGTTACCTTCAAGAAGAAGCCAATGTGAAGTGAACTGAAGCCTCTGTGAAGTGAACTGGAAGTGATTACCTTCAAGATGAAGCCTCTGTGAAGTAAACTGAAGTATTACCTTCAGAAAAGCCACTGTGAAGTGAACTGGAAGTGATTACCTTTATGAAGAAGTTACTGTGAAGTGAACTGGAAGTGGTTACCTCCAAGAAGAAGCCTCTGTGAAGTTAACTGGAAGTGGTTACCTTCAAGAAGAAGCCAATGTGAAGTGAACTGAAGCCTCTGTGAAGTGAACTGGAGTGCTACCTTCAAGAAGAAGCCAATGTGAAGTGAACTGGAAGTGATTACCTTCAAGATGAAGCCTCTGTGAAGTGAACTGGAAGTGGTTACCTTCAGAAGAAGCCAATGTAAGTGAACTGAAGCCTCTGTGAAGTGAACTGGAGTGCTACCTTCAGAAGAAGCCAATGTGAAGTGAACTGGAAGTGATTACCTTCAAGAAGAAGCCATTGTGAAGTGAACTGGAAGAAAGAAAACAAATCACTTCCAGAATATTTAAATGGGAACTTGATATTTAATGAGTGTAGTCAACTAGAAGATGCACAGATAAAGAGTATGTATGCAAGTTCTTGAAACTGTGAAGAAAGAAACAAGCCCAATTGTAACTGACAAGTGGATCTTTGTTGTGGGTAAGCATGCAGAAAAATGTGTTTCTTTGGATAGTCGTTTATCAGAGGACCATAATCATAGCACTCCGGACAATGTTCTCCGTCTCAACAAATCCAGCAGCGTCCAACGGGCCAGTTTGATGTCGATTAATCAATCTTTTTATATATTCAGCATGTCGTTCTTTTCAGACTGTACCTTCCTTCCTTCGCGTTCGTTCTTTACGACCAATTTTAATCACTTTTTGTGAGTTTGATCTTTGCCAAGAACGTGTATACGTTGCACATTGGTTTTGTAGGCCCTAAACGCATAGACTTCTACACGTTTAGGACACATGCATCCGATTTCAGCCAAGACTGTACCAATATCGACATACATTTCTCTCAATCTGGTCAGTGACTGGGATTTACAACACTGAAATTCCTCTAGTTCGGGAAGATTATGTCTCTAATATCGTAGATATGCCATAAAAGTTTCTGATTTATTGGACCAACATCACTGCACTTCGGTGAGTAACCATGTGTGTCCCGATCTCTTTCTTACACAGGAAGATCTCAGCTGCAGTGCACGAACTCCATAACACCGGCGAGGATCTCCAATGTAATTTAGAAGATGGTGAAAATATTTTGAAGGAATTTTATTCTTTCATTTTTCTAATGAATTTTACTCGGGCAGCGGTTTTTCAGCCTGATCTTCTCGATTTTGAACTGCCAAGCGTTCTTTTACGTGCTCAACTTGAACACGTGACCTACGTTTTATCGTCCGTCTCCGACAGGACGTCCATCTCACCTAAACTGAGATCAGGGATTTCTGGATAAATATCCTGATGGCTCCACGAGGGAGCGAACCGAGTACCTTTGGAACGAAAGGCGAGCACCTAACCTCTATGCCACAGAGACTCCCGTACATATACCTAGAGAGCATTCTCTATTTCAGTTCACATGCTTTCTCTTGACAGTTTTGTAACACAGTTTCTCTCTCTCCCAGCTAGTACACAAAACCGTTAATATCTTTTCATTTCTTCATATTATCCTTCTACCAGCACATCTGTATTCATTTTACCCTTAATTCCTTCTCATATTATTTGTTGAGTATAATGTCCTTTTATGTGAACAGAATATTGCACTCGTATTATTTGTTGAGTATAATGTCCTTTTATGTGAACAGAATATTGCACTCGTATTATTTGTTGAGTATAATGCCCTTTTATGTGAACAGAATATTGCACACGTATTATTTGTTGAGTATAATGCCCTTTTATGTGAACAGAATATTGCACTCGTATTATTTATTTAAAAGCAACATCAGCTTTTAAAAGTCTAAATAAAATATGGAACTGCAAGTTATATAGTATTAAAACTAAATTACGAATTTTCAATTCAAATGTTGTATCAATCCTAACATATGCCAGCGAGAGTTGGAAAATGACTAAAGATATAGAAAGCAAGTTGGATGCATTTGAAAATAGATGTCTGCGAAAAATAATGAATATAAAATGGAACGAATTCAGGGAAGTGATGAAATCAGAGACATGTCTGGTCAACCACTAGTGACAACTGTTATAAGAAAGAGAAGATGGAGATATGTTGGGCACACCTTGAGGAGAAATGATCAATGAATATCAAAGTAGGCATTGAAGTGGGAAGCAAAGGGTTCTTTTTCTTTGCGTTCGTTCTTTACGACCAGTTTTAATCACTCTTTGTGATATGTTTGATCTTTGCCAAGAACTGTATACGTTGCACATTAGTTTGGTAGGCCCATAAACTCATGGACTTCTACATGCTTAGGACACGTGCATCCGATTTCAGCCAAACCTCCTTAGTCGCCTCTTACGACATGCGTGGCAGGTAACAGTGGTTCTATTCTTTACACCCCAAATTTGGGCCCCGTAACCACTCGGGGAAACTTTGCTGAAGAGGCAGGAAATATCGGTCTCAGTTCCATGGAGGAGATTGAGCGAGTTGCCCAGGATAGAGCGGTATGGAGAAATTACTTGCAGGCCCTATGTAACGTATAACGGTACGAGAGGAATTATTATAATGTCCTTTATGTGAACAGAATATTGCACTCGTATTATTTTTTTAAATCGTTGTATTTTCAATCACACACGTCTTTATTTACTTGTTTCTGTTGTCCGTGAAACGCTCTACATTCTTCTATATCTCCAACAAGTCCTTCCTCCTAACTACAAGTTCACATATAGCAAATGTTGATTATATGCAGTACTTGTACTAATCTCATGTTTAAATTGTGTACTAGTTTTTGCAAGTAAAATATATCTCATGCTTCTGAATGTATTTGTGAAACACTCAAACAAAGTACTATAGTTTTACAAAATACATAAACAGTGACGATAAACAGCAACGTTTCGACCAACAAGGCCTTTATCAACAAACGAACAAACAGGAGTGACAAATTAAATGAAACACAAATGGACGACCAAATACCAACGTATCTAAGGAAAATCTGGAATAAAAACGAATAACGAAATAAATGTAACACAAAACACACATAAAAACTAGAAATAGAAAGAAACAATGAAACATCTAGTAAATATATAACTTGAATACATGCAACATATACCCATATAGATTATAAAGCATGGGAAGAAAGTACTAAGAAGCATAAGAATGTAATACATGCAACATATACCATAGAGTTACAAAGCATTGGAGAGAAAGTACTAAGAAGCATAAGAATGTAATACGTTGAGCCGCGTGGTCGCAAGGTACCATACAAAGAAATCAACCGATTCTCAGAGCAAATCGACTACGATCATCAGAGGAACATGATCGGATGGCTGTGACCTGGACATCGCAAGCTCCTGAATGGCCAGTATCATTGAAATGGGTAGCTACAGGGTCACAGAGCATTGGCGGATATCACGCAAGTGTTGGGCGAATCGGTCACTGAGTCTCTGCCGGTTTCCCAATATAGGCCTTGTTGCACGCTTGAAGACAGTTTCACGTGCGAGTCCGTAATATTATCTATGCCATTATCTGCAAGCGGTGCAACAAGGCCTATATTTTGGAAACCGGCAGGAGACTCAGTGACCGATTCGCCCAACACTTGCGTGATATACGCCAATGCTCTGTGACCCTGTAGCTACCCATTTCAATGATACTGGCCATTCAGGAGCTTGCGATGTCAGGTCACAGCCATCCGATCATGTTCCTCTGATGATCGTAGTCGATTTGCTCTGGAGAATCGGTTGATTTCTTTGTATGGTACCTTGCGACCACGCGGCTCAACGTATTACATTCTTATGCTTCTTAGTACTTTCTCTTCCATGCTTTGTAATCTATATGGTATATGTTGCATGTATTACATTCTTATGCTTCTTAGTACTTTCTCTTCCCATGCTTTATAATCTATATAGGTATATGTTGCATGTATTCAAGTTATATATTTACTAGATGTTTCATTGTTTCTTTCTATTTCTAGTTTTTTAGTGTGTGTTTTTTGTGTTACATTTATTTCGTTATTCGTTTTATTCCAGATTTTCCTGATACGTTGGTATTTGGTCGTCCATTTGTGTTTCATTTTAATTGTACTCTTTTGTTCGTTGCTGATAAGGCCTTTGTGAAACGTTGCTGTTTATCGTCACTGTTTATGTATTTTGTAAAACATATATTTGTTTGTACGTTTTCACTATTTATCAAGTTTTACTGCAGTCTTCCCTATTTTGATGTATTTGTGACCATTTCTACTATTTTTATCCATTTACGCAGTTAGTTTATCGTAATATGCACCGCGTACGGACACCTTTAACGGAAATTGATAGGATATTTTTGCAAGATGTAGGGCGATGACTATTTCTTCTGTAGGTCACAATCGTCAGTCAACGACAATAGCAGCGTACACGACAATTCGACATATTGAACGTGTACGTCGAGCTACAACAAAGAAGCCGCTGTATCGACGCTTTATGGTGGTCACAGCGTGCTTTGCTGATTCAACACATTGGCACGTCTCTCGGGAACACAAACGGAGCTATAGCTAAAGTGTTTTACGTAAACTACGCAATTTCTGATGCTGTTAGTAAACTTAGCCACCACCTCTGTGGCTGTCGCGTAATCGTGGTGTTTTCATTTCCTAACTGGTGTCATTTTAGTGGTGTGAGTACAAGACATTACAAACGTTTTGGAATAATGAGTAAAAAGGTAAGACATGTATTTGATAGATTTGTGGGTTTTTTAAAGAGGGTAGAAATGTGAAACTGAAACCTTCATCTTGCTCGGAGTGTCTTTGTTTACGTTCTGTTAGCACGGGTATAGTTGAATGAGAACTGTGTAGCAGTCATTTTATGGATTATAGCCTCCCGTCTTTGACACGCTTTGAAAACTTATGTTAAATTCAACAATTGTATACAAAATTATTCGACATTATTGTCGAAATTACGTTTCTCATGTGGTAAAATGTGTACTATGTGAAAAGTAGGTCACCTGACCTCGTGAGGTTTAGATGAGTGTCATTGGACGAATGAAATTTTCCCACAACTCTTTGTTTACGTTTTTTTCTATTCAATGAATGTCTATTTCATACTCACTATATTCAAATTAACTGTAATATTAATTACATTGGCAGTTAGATGGCTAAATTAACATGGCTTCCATGTATTTTGAATAGAAAGCAGTATGAGATTAGTTTTCTTATGAAATCGACTAGGTCTGGAATGCCACGCGGTCTGGTGAACCAAGATCCGCTATGACTATCTCGACCTTCTTCCCAGGCCTAACAAACGCTCAGTACCAATAGCCATTGTAGGATAGTGTGTGAAAACTTGTCACAACTAATCCATTGAATAATGTCCCCATCACTGTTACTTCTGGCTGAATGTGTCACTGTTAGGGATATTGCTATTTATGAATGCTATCACAATATGTTTGTATAAACACGATCAATCATACCTTGTCTATACTATATATATATATATAATACTATTCTATAGTAAAAATAGGCGAATCATAATCAGTAACTTAACTTTAGTACTGCTACTACTAAACCTTGTACCTAATGGAAAATGTTTGCAGTTGTTTCTCTACACAAATTATATTTTATACTGTCTTCTTTAGCTCTGCACAAACTGCTCTGATATATTGTTAAACACCAGATATTATTTGGTTTTTCCTCTCCTCCTTGTGGGTTCTAGTCAAGTCCATGTCTGGTAATGTTCACTTCTTTCCGAAGGGTATGCCCAATCCATCGCAATGTTTTGAGCCTCCAGTTGTTTTTATGTTTATCCTGTTCTCTTCCACATTTCTACTATTTGTTATCACTACTAGTCACTTAATGCGGAATATATATTTGGGTTGAGTCTAACCTTTTTCCTGATGCTATTTGGAAAATCTCCAGATTTTTATTACAATTTTCTTAGGACGTAATTTGTAAAGCATTTGAAAGAGTTCGTTATAATAATTCTAACGTATACGCAGAATGTTATTTTTTTTTATAAAGACCTAAACTTATTTGTTATTTACTTGATAATAAATTATAAACTTGACTGATAAGCACTTATTTACATATGACCCTGTTTTGACCTCATCCCTGTTTTGACCTCATTTATATATAAAAGTACAAGTGGTTCTAAAAATTGTTTTGTCGTGTACTTCATTTGCCCTTCATTGTAGCTTGGCTGTTGGGGAGATTTATCGGAATTTATAGGACTCTTATGACCTAATACATGTTACAAGACATTCTGGAAACAGGTCATTATTAAGTTGTAACACGTGTAATTGATGCTATCTTAAATCTATCTATCTTCCACGTTCTATTTTCTTTTCAATTTGTATTATAGAAATACTACGAACACCATATTGTCACTTCTCGCTTTCATAATTCTAATAACATGAAGATCAGTGCTTCGTTCTCAAAAGCCTCCCCGTTTTTCATACCGTACTTCTTCATGTCTTTGTTTAGTACATCTAAAAATAGTATATTTATGCGATCACGACCATATTCTTGTTGGCGGTTGCTTGCTGACTGTACAAAAAAAATTCACGCGAACGCGGCGCTTTTTTGCGTATTTCGTCATAATCAAGAGGCGGTGCTTCTAGGTCACGTAGACATGCGCATAGGGCGATGTGTGTATCACGTGTACAAAACAGAAAAATGTAAACACTTCAACGAAGGAGTGGTCTGTAAAGTGCTTGCTGTTTAATAATGGTTAAAACTATTTAATAAAGTTGGCAAATTGGAATGCATGTATAAAAGTAAATTCCTGGATAAGTTCGTAAGGTACAATAACATGCACATTGTTATTGTTTAACTTACTGAATCGACCTCTACCTAACACAAAACGCTTCTTCCCCTCCCTTTCCCTCCATTTATATGAACAAAATATTGCTGTAGAAGCATGAATCAGCAAAATGAACATTGTACTGCTCGGCTATATTCATATTATTGTTGAACAGGATCTACGTTAGACTGACATAGCTGATACTGCTGCCATTTTAACATGAATTCATTCTTGTACAAGGATGCTGATACTAGATCTAAGGTTACATGACGAGTTTTTGATATCCTAATCCTCTTATTTATGAATTTTATGTGAATATATTTCTCACTTGTGTCGTCATAACACAACAAACTAAAACTGTAAAACTTAGACTAAGACTACTGCCAACATCAAGTAATTGAAGAGTATTTTAGGGATTCAATCAATATGAGGCATCAGGAGGTAAGAAAAGTAGTTTTATAAGATACAGTGTTGTTTATTGTGGTAACAGCTAGTTGTTATGTTTAACCTTTTGAACCCTGGCCAACTATACCTTAAAACCCTCTCCCTGGGCTCCTGAGTAAAAACAGTACATATCAGAATTGTTTGAAAAACAAGATAGATTGGCAGAATTAAATGACCTATAATTTTTTATCGACACCCCATCATCTCCAGTATTCCTGCTGACTATGCCAGTCTTCCCAACATGTAGATCCTTCCTTTAGACACAGGAAATTTTGACAAAATTGTGTCTTCACTTTCTTGACTGGTCTGTCTTTGTAATCCATGTTTGGAAAGTCACTGACATGTTTGCTATATTTGAACATCAGTCGGTTCAAAAAATTCTTCTTCTAAATGATCATCCGACTCACTTTCGATTTCGTTATCAGAATAATCATATTCTAAGTCTAATTCATCTTCAGAATCATTTTAAAGAAGTTCAACAGCTTGCTCTGTTGTCATCCTTTCAGTGACCATTTCCGAAATTTTCAGCGTGTCGTTTCATCATTTTAAAATTAATAAACAATTATCAAATCACTGTTTCAAAACACGATGCAAACCACCATTTAGATAAACCTTTAAGGGAAGCATTTCCTGTGTTTAACGTCACACTAGTAAACAAATTAACGCCAAACACCGACAAATAACGAGGAGGGGTTCTCATCCCGATATGTAGGCACCCGGGTATACATGTACTAATGATAATACCGTAATATCGGGAGGGCGGGTTCAAAGGGTTAATATCCGTGAAAACGTTTAACTATTTCTTCAGATAAGTAAATAAATGGCCACTGCTGTGAGCATTCGTTTACACCTGTTCATTCTACAAACTGTTGAGCCTGGCAAAGTTTATATAGCAATATATAATATATATATATATATATACAATAAATGTTCCATGCTTTTCAGACCTTAAGTGTAGGAAGTGCCTATCACTTCAAATTTTTAATCCATAGTATGTGGGAGGTAGTAGGGCCAATTCCTTTCCCCACATGGTGAATTGAACCCCTGATTCTTGTGTCCGCAATGATAGGAAAACATTTATGCAGTAGGCTAATCATCCTACATCGTCATCAAGTAGCTAGTCACTTCTGGAAGTTGGCTCCTATGACAGCAATCGTGAAAAAATCTCTGTTCTGTTCAAGTTGACCGCTGTTCAGTGACGCGTCACAGCAGTCATCCTCAGATCGTCAATAACATCTTGCACCCATCCTCTTATTCTTCTTCCAGGCATTATTTCCACAAAAAATATATTCTCTAGGCACTCATGTCGTTTGATGTGATATATGTATAATATACGGTTATTGTCATCATCGCTTGCGATGACGGCTATATATGGACCAAGTAATACACTTATAGCCGAATGGTTGCGGGCCCAAATTTGGGGTGTAAAGAATAGAACCACTGTTACCTGCCATGCATGTCGTAAGAGCGACTAAGGAGGTTTGGCAGAAATCGGATGCACATGTCCTAAATGTGTAGAATCTATGCGTTTAGGGGCCTACCAAACCAATGTGCAACGTATACACGTTCTTGGCAAAGATCAAACATATCACAAAGAGTGATTCAAATTGGTCATAAAGAGTGAACGCAAAGAAGAAGATATACTTATAATATGAATACAAATTTGTGTATTGAAAATGCATATAGGGAGAACTAAGCTACAAACTGTGAAAAATAGTATATGCAAATGATTGATGTAGAAAACCAATTATTACCAAGTGTAACACAAGATGGGTGTTCTAATAACTAAATAAAGCATTACTTGTTTAAATTTTGCAGATATTTCTATCTCAAGTCAAGTCGGAAGAACTGTCAGCTGCTGCTGCACGAGCAGCAAGCGCAAGTCCTCCACTGACACCCAACCACTCATCTGTCTCTGATGATGAGCTTGTTTCCCTCTCAGTGAAAGAATTGAATCGACTACTGAAGGGATTGAGCAGAGATGAGGTAAACAAGCTCAAACAACGAAGCGCACTCTGAAGAATCGAGATATGCTGCTAACTGCGAGAAAACGTATTTCACAGAAAGAAGTACTTGAAACAGAGAAAGACAAACTGCGTTCAGAAGTAGAACGGCTTCAACGGGAGAATGACATTGTAAAGATGGAACTGAATGCTATTAGAAATAAGTGTGAGGCCTTAGAACAATTTGCCCATAGAAATGACATTCGAGTACTTGCTCAGCCTCTTGTTGTGTCACCGATGCGTGGTTCTATTGTTGTCAAATCGGAACCAATGCTAACAAGTTCTACTGTCTCATAGCATTTGTACCAAAACTCATTGTAGATTGATGTGATTTCTTCCTTCTTAAAATGACAGCAACAGGTATATAAACATCTGCTGCTAACTGTCACATAGCGATCACCACTGGAACATGTGGCCTTGAAGCATAGATCACTCTTTTTGCTATTATACTAATACCAGTTACTTGTCAACATGGACTTCCAAATTCATATTTTCATTTATTTCCAGTCCACAAGAATATGTACATGTTGAAAAATCTGGCCAGCAATGGCGGAATGCGTGAGGGCCATTCAGAGTCAGGACTGTTTGATTCTGAACACGACTTTGCTAGTGCATTTCCGCCATGTTTGGTTGGGTATTTTCGGTTTCGTTTGCCGAGCTACTGAGTTAGTGCTTGAGCAACGCTGTGAGCTATGACTGTTACATGGAATGCTTTTTGCTGTGTCAACTGCGTTTTTTGTGTGTATTCAGAAAATGGCGGACATCGGTTAGGACGAACAAGCTCAATCTGCCGTATGCAGTTATATTGCGGATGCAGAAACCTGAATTTTGTCGTGATTGATGTTCCCTTCTACAAGAATTGCAATTCAAGTGATGAACAGTTTTGTGTTGCTACATTAGCGACGCCATATGCATTTTATGCGGTGCAGGTTGCTTTTTGTGGCTGTTTCATTCTGGACTTAGTTCACACAGGAAACATTTCACAGTTGTTAGCATTTCATGTGATTTTCATTGGCACAGGACCGGAGCAATTATGGGGTGACCCGTTGCAGTGAAGTTGGAACCGTACTTATGAACTATGTACATGTTATTCATAAGTGCTATTACAAATGGGAGATAAGAACATTCTAGAATATTAGCATGAATTTGATAACAAAAAATTATATCATTGTGTGGGATACAATCATCAGAAAAAGCATGTTTGTGCCACAACTGTAATTCTAATCTTGGATTCTTTGCAAGGATGTTAATTCTGATTTTTTATGTTTGTTGGCCTACATGCTCTGATATAACCAAAAAGACTCTACCTTAGGTTGAAAGGAGTGCCTCGCTTAATGAGGCTATAATCCCCTACATAACAAGCAATGTTTGTGCAACAACTGTAATTTGGATTCTCTGCAAGGAGGTTAATTCTGATTTTTCATTCTTGCTGGCCTACACGTTCTCATATAACCAAAAGGACTTTACCGTAGGTTGAAAGGAGTGCCTCAGCTTAATGAGGTTATAGCCGTCTGCCCAGCGTGTTCGTAGCGTGTTGGACTACGGGTGACAAGCTCCCTGTGAGTGCGGGTCCAATTCCACGGGCTGGCAGAAAAGCCACAGGTTCACCAGATTCACGGTGTTCGTGGCACCGAGCGGAAGAGCTGAAAAAAAATTGAGGCTATAATCCCCTACATAACAAGCATGTTTGTGCTACAGAGACCAGGATTTACCTAATTTGACTTTAAATTCATAAAATAACTTAGTGTGAAAAAGTCAGCAAAAATGTGTAATTAATTGCTATAGTCTGTCCATTAATGCGTGAGCACGTTTGAAATTGATTTTCTCAAAAACTACCTGTTGGATCTCAGTGATTTTTGCATGCAGCCTTAGAATATCCATGACGCTAAAATAAAGCTAACCAGTAGTCCATAGATGCTACGGATTTTGCACATTGGCGAATTCCTTTGATCTTTTATGACAATTGCAAATACGGGGCTCAAATTTTAGATTTTACAGTATCCCTAGAATTTGTCCATGTCAATTCTATTCATAGGTGTATCTCTATATTAACTTGATAGGTCAAGTAATTAAGTGTGTTGCCCTTTATGTGCAATCGTGAACTTGGATACAATATGCAACAGTTAGTCCTCCCCTTCGGTCACCATTAGACCCCAGGTGTCTTAACTTCACCACAAATTGTATGATGGTAGACGGATTTGGATATGGAAATGTATACGTTGCTATTTCTCAGTCTGTAATCAAAATATGATTTGATATTCAATCTGAAGATTCCATGAGGTTGATAATTTTACTGGCTGACACAAGTTGTAATCATCTCTGATGCCAGTACTTGCTTCCTGAACATTTTCAATACTTCTATCTCAGCAATCGAAAATGCCCTGTGCTGAGAAGGACATGCAGAATCTCAGACATCCACCACTCTTCGTCTTCTGATGAACTTGTTCCTACTCCAGTGAAAGCTTGATCGATTGAGGTGAGCAGATATGAGGTAACAGCTAAACACGCGATCTGAGAATCGATTCTCTACTGCAAATGATTTCTGTCAATAAGAAACAGCTAACTGTCATCAAGGTGAAACTGGTTTCCCAAATATTGTAAGATGAGCTGACATTTTAGCAAAAAGTGTGATTTGATCTTTGTATATTGATGAGTTGTACTCTTGTTTCCCTGATACTGTCATTGTTGTCAGATGACCAATCTATCCATTTACTCAAGCATGAGTCATTTAGATTGAATGTGATCTTTCCTTCATCCAGTCCTGATAAAATCTGTCCATTCATTCTGTGTGTAGTCCCATGACAGTGCCTTGAGCTATCTCTTTTGATTATAATAATCCAGTTATTTGACAGACTCCTTCTATTTCATTTATTTTCCATCGTATGTGTAGTATAATACGCTGGCCTTGCTGCTTAGGTCAGACTTTTTTTCTGATTCACCGACTCTACTGATTTGCCATTCTTAGCGATTGTTGGTAGCTTGAGCCAGAGTTGTGCTGAACAAGCATGTCATGCTATGACTGTTACACTGGAATCTGCTGTGTCACTTACTTTGGGTCAGAAAATGACATGTGGCTTCACAACTCAATACTGCCGTATGCAGTTTTTGAAGGTGAGCAAAGCTGAATTTTTCATGATTGATGTTCCTTTGAAAGTTATGCTGCATTCTGATGCAGTTTTGTTTGCACATTTGAGAGACCAATTGCATTTATCGTCAGGTTAGCTTTTCAAGAGCTCTCTGTTTTTTCGACTTATGTCAAAGACATTTCCATTGTTCTTTCTTATTTTCTTGCTGACAGACGAGCAATTATGGGGGTCCGTTTAACTTGGAACGTTTATAACTATTCAGTATTGCCATAGTGCTATTCAAGGGATAGAATATTCTAGAATATAGATGACCTTTGATTCCTAATCATTGTTGGATACATATAAAAAGCTGTTGCCACAACTTATTTAATCATTGCATTCTTGCAAGGATTCATTATGATATGTGTTCAATGTCAGCTTGATACAACAAAAGACTCTAATAGTTTGAAAGGAGTACGCCTAATGACTATAACTTCCCAATTTAAAAGCAATGTTTTCAACTCAAAGTTGGGATTCTCGCAAGGAGGTATTCTGATTTCATTCTTGTGGCTCACGTTTTCATATACCATAATGTATTTTTTATGAACACGCTGCCCGTGTTCGTACTGTTGACTATGTGTGACAATCCGTGAGTTGATTCAATATAACCTGAGAAGAAATAGGTTCAACTAGTTTCAAGTGTTCTGGAAAAAAAAATTTAGGCTATAATTCTAATGCTGTTTGCACAAGACCTGAGTTTCCTAATTTGACTTTTTCATAAAATAACTTTAGTGAATCACGAAAATGTGAATTAACTATAGTTTGTCATTTATATGTTATTGACAAATCATTGTTTTATTTTGTTGGAGTTTTGTGTGCTAACTATTAAGTTAAAATGTGCCCTGTCATGCAGTTCCTCCTTTCATTAATTATATACAAATTGTAGATTGCACTAGGCTTGAAGGTATTGTTACATCATTTTCACACTATTTTTCTACTATTGTTGACATTTTCTCTGTAAGCAAGTTAACATTTTTATATTTGTTATTGTTTGTTTCACTTTATGTGCACAGTGCAACAATTTTTTTTTGACATGAGAAGTTTTCATATTATTCATAAACCTAAAATGTAAACAGGACAAGAATGCAAACTTAAAGATGGCAGTTGCGTCATCAAAGTACAGACAAAAAATCAGCTTACAAATCAGAATAAATGGGGGGTTATCTGTGGCTAAGCGATTGAGTCGTTGCCGTGCGCTCCGAAGGTTATGGATTAGAATCCGGGTCGCAATGTTCTGTTCACATACATTTTTTTAAGACTCTAGGATTGTTGTCAGAGCTACAAGGTTTGCTTCTTGGGCAATACTCTCGGCAGGTAGCATGCCTTTTCTGTAGAGAAATATGAGGAAACCCGATGCCATAAATTTAATCTTTCATCTTTAGGTCAGAATAAACCGAGCTAAATGAGAAGCTGTATGGAGGGACAGTCCTAAAAACAACAGCAGAATTTATGGGGAAATCTGGTACATCAGTTTAAGCAGTGATCACGAGAGAGAAAGAGATGGATCAAAATAACTTCTTAAGTAGGCACCTAAACATCAGAATAAGTATTTAAGTTGTTAGTTTCAACGTTATCAGAATACAAACTTAGTAAACATCTAAAACAGTATCTTTATATTCTGCCCAAACAATAAATTTGTGATTACATTTTGAACTGCCAGATATGCCATTGCTCAAGATGTACATAATTACATTAGTGTTCTGTTCATCAGACACATTACATAATCATAATGTAGCTTGTCGAGTGCAGAAAGTCACTCGCATCACAGTCCGTGTGAAAACTTTTGATCCCTATCTATTTCTCTTCCATCATTATGTTCCAGGTCTCTTTAATGTCCTGTTGCCACCATCATCTTGTGCATCCCCTGCACACAATCCAGTAACCCATACCATACCCTCCATTTTTTATCTTTCTAAACAATTGTGACGTTTAATGTGACAAGAATATTAAAATTTCTGCAATGTGATGTTGCTTATGAGGCAAACAATGTTCACATTTTGTAATATATTTATATTTTTCCTCTTCTCTGTTCTGGACATTTTAAGAATTTTTCTGTTGCACTTTGTTCCAAAATACTCACTTTTCTTTTTCTGTGGTTAGCATCATGCAGACCGCTTTTACTTTCCAGTGTTTCTCTGGTACGTTAATTGAGGCTGGTTTGACCTGACAGCCATTCAGTCTTAACAAATTGCTAATCCATCCTCTTCTTCAATCACGCAATATCGCCCACCTGTTCTCCTTGTGACCTGAGCCCAGGAGCAGTGGCGCATTGTGCCAGTTATGCACCTACAAGTAGGCCAACACATCCGATATCTGTGACACTTTTTATATACTAGGGTATCTTCCCTAGGCCCCTACCTCAGTCACCTCTTACGACATGCTGTGTCCATTTTGTCCACCACTTTTGACAATGTACAAGTTATTGCAAGATATAGTTCATCAACACTTACTTACTCCCCCTTCTTCGACACCTGCTCCTCAAGGATTTCACATTGTCACAGACTGACGACTATATCATCACCACAATCAATATATGCATCGAAGCTGACATTGTCTTTTCCCAATTGATGCCATTCTTCAGCTACTGTAATGTTTTAATTTTCTGGTGCTATGTCATCCATAATAACCCATTAGAGCAGGCCTTGTTGAAACAATTCATGATTGTTCCTTGCAGTATTATTTGGTTTTACATGTTTCGCCTTTACTTCGCAGTACAGCATCCCAAGTCACTTTCCCGAAATGCATGGCATCCAAGACTGTATTCTTGTTCATTGTTATTTGAAGAGATGCCCATCTTTGCTGAACCAGCACTTTTTTGAGTTTTGTTTCATGTATTTTTTAAAGCCTTGATTGAGAGGCTAAAAATGGCATGTACAGAGAAAGCCTTGATCGAGTGGCTAAAGATAGCATGTGCAGAGAAAACCTAGATCGAGCGGATAAAGATAATTTTCATGTTTCTAACAACTAATCTCGAGTTCCATGTATGTAAAAAATTGTTAAAACTGATGAGGATATCCAGGTTCTCAAATTTGATACATATTTGCAAGGAAAAGACTGCACATCTTTTAAACATTGCGGACGATTTGCTTTTCCAATTATGAGTTGTACTAACTTTCTGTTCAACTTGCATTACAGCCTAATAGAAGTCACCTGTCCTTATTAATTTTCCGCCTTTTCATTTATCCTTAAACCTGAGGATTATATCAGGAAAAAGGTGGCCAAAAAAACGTGGCATGAACATTAAAAAACATCATAGCTGATGTTCGTGTCTGCAGATTTGCCGTGCACACATCTGTACACTAGGTTATGTTGATTCTTGAACATATCAGTCCAACTGTTCAACACTTTAGAGTCAGTAAACACCATCTATGGTGCAACAAATATGCTGCGTTTAAACCACTTTTTCACCTACCTGTACATTCTTGTGTAAATCACTTTAATAACAAGATTTCTAACTCTTGAAACTGACCATCACACTGTCGTTTACAACTTTCACCATCTTTGTGTGCAGATTTAGTTATTTTTATTTTGCTTACTTTTGTATTTACTTACTTTGATATAAAGATGGAAGAATTGTCAGCATCTGCGCAATATCAACACTTTTCATGAGGATTATGATTCACTTCTTGAATAATTTGTCAATTTTTAATTATTGGCAAACTTCATTACTGTTCTTTGACCATGAAAAACATTCAATACAATATATGACAGCACTATACCACACATACAGATGAAATTTTATTAACAATACGCTATCAAGAGAATAGAACTTTATTAATAAAAGGAACTGATTGAAACTTAATACTGCCAGATATCTGACTTTTTGTGGTATGTCTGGTCCAATTCAACATATTTTTTAAAAAAATTTTCATTTTGTATAATAAAATGTAACAAATCTTACATTAGCCTAAAATTAAATCCGCTGAATTGTTTTAAAAAACTGCTGATTCTCGGCTATAAGCTGTAGACATTTTTCTTAGACTGGACTTTTAGAAAAATCGGACCAAAAAGGACTGAATTGGTAACATTAGAAATAGCTTGCAGACAGAGCAAGAGAGAGAGAGAGAGCAAGTACAGACACCTAGTACAGATACATGATAATATTTGTCAATTGACTGGCTAGTAATAATAGTATCAGAATTGGTCAAAATATTTGTTAAAATAGTATCACAACATTTGAATGTATGTAGCGCCTGTGTGGTGCCGGGGTTCTCAAGGGGAGCAAAGAATATTATCGCTGCGACCTACAAGGCATATCGTAAGAGGTGACTGAGGTAGGGGCTGCCCTAGTAAATAAAAATCGACGCAAAAATCGGATGTGCTGGCCTACTTGTAGGCACATAATGGGCACAACATACAATCGCTCTTAGAATCGGATCACATACAAATCACAAAAAGTGGGTGACAAGTGGTCGATGTGGAGTGTTTGAAGAAGAAGGTTATTAAGTAGAACTATTTCATACATACTCGTTTTTCACCTATTAATTTTCTATGTTAATTATTTGATCGAGTGAGAAACTGCAAACTTTTTAACTTGTAAAATATGTCGACAAAATTGGCTGTGTAAAGTAATGATCATGTTAATTAATATATATTTTATCAGTTGTTACAAAATAGCATATTTTAAAATATTTCTCAACACTTGTCTCATTTTGCTGGTTTGAACGTGAAAATATGTTCTTTTT
This sequence comes from Arion vulgaris, assembly GCA_020796225.1. Classification (NCBI taxonomy): domain Eukaryota; kingdom Metazoa; phylum Mollusca; class Gastropoda; order Stylommatophora; family Arionidae; genus Arion; species Arion vulgaris. The sequence continues at coordinate 5,918,945 of CM036757.1, forward strand.
TTTTTTTTCCGATCCAGAAGCACTTGAGTTTTTCAGCTCATCGGCTCGGTGCCATGGACATCGTAACCCTTCGGTTCGATGGAAAATATGTTCTAAGATATCAGAGAGAGGACATTTCAAATTAATTAGTTATGAGCCAACCTGTAACTGTGGATGTTGGTATCTTGTTTTTGTAAATGATGCTTTTTTCCCTCCCTCTTTAAAAACTCATTATGCCTTAAGAAAAATTCTTTACTGTTTGAAATGATATCCACCTCACGACAGAAGTAAGGTTTTAACAATTATTTCATTTGGAAGCTAAAGTTGTCTTTATTTTCAGTATGTGTTCTGATCTCTTTTTATTTGTGCATGCAATCAAGCAAATCTGTTCCCATCCATTCAATGAGTTAGCTTGGTGTAGATTCAGTGGCGGCTCATGCTAAATATTTTTGGTGGGGCCAGGCCCCACTAACCCTTAATGACGAGCCGCCACTGTGTAGATTGATGACTTCAAGCTTTCTATCTGGAACTGTCATTCATCACATGCTGACTGACATATTGAAGATGAGATCCAAGCAATGTATACAAAAAAGGAAGAAAAGAAACCATTTTCATACCTCAAGGTATATTGGAGAATACAATGTTAGGTCTGTATTTTTCATTGACTGTCGATACACGATGGTTGAGGTAATCAACATCACGCCGGCCACCTTTAATTCCCAGTTCTTTTCCTGATACCCGATTGAGGCTGAGTTAACCTGAGATCCGTTGCACCCAGAAAATATTCCACACCCACTGTAGAATTGAACCCGAATCACACGCCTAAGAACTAGTTCACTAACAACTACTCTATTGTGGCTCTCATGTATGAATTAACTATCTAGATTTATATTTTTGATGTTATTAATTATGGATGTAGTAGGGTTGCAGGAAATTTTATGTTTAAAAAAAACATACTACACTTTAATGGCATAATAATTTACCAGTGAAACTGGAAAGAGAAGGTTGTGCTCGTCTTGAGAATTTATTCCCAAATTTCTTAATTTTGATGTCTTCATATTTATTTGGCAAGAGTTTTTTGGGTTGTGCAATATAACTAATAATTTCTTGGAAAAGAATTGGAAATGTCATTCATTGTCTCTTTTCTGATATTTTATATTTGTATGCATGTCATGCGTCATCTCGCTGTCATTGTGACAGCTGATGTCATTGTGCTAGATAATGTTTATGCATGAATGTGTACATGTCTATTTTCATTGTGTGCATATAATCATTCATGGTTCTTCTGCAGTTAAATTGTTTCTCTTATTTGTAACCTATATATGGGAGCATCTAGCCGAATGGATTAGAGCGTGGGCTGCCATGTAGGAGACCCGGGTTCAATCCCGGTAAGTCCCAGGAATATTTTTGTTGGGGGCGTAAAGAAAAATCTGAACCTGAACAATTTTGTCGACTGCACTAGCCGTGTGGCCATTCAATTTCATGGGCATATTCCCCCACCTGTCCTACACCTACCTAAAAAAGCTGTATTACAGGCAGTATCTACAGTAACTTATTTGTTATTGATGTCTGTAATTTGATCTGCTGTGACCTTTAGGGGACTTGATATATCTCCATGAAGGACAAATGTCTGGCAAAACTATTTGCAAAATTTCAATTATTATGTGTATCTTTTTCAGAACTAACAAATCGTGTACCAACTGTGCTAATTTGTTGCCAATTTGTAAGGGAAATAACTACACCAGCAATTACACCAAAGAATTCTGGTCCATATTGGACATGTTGAAGATTGTCATGACAACAGTTTCTTTAGAACATTAAGATTGTATTAAAACCATTGAAATATACACTACTTAATACATTTTGAATAATATAGAACAATGGCACACAAATTGTACTGATTAACAATATGTTGACTTGAATGGTTGTTCAAAAGCGATAGGTTCATGGATATACATAAGGTGTTTGTATTCTCTCTTATCAACCAAGTTAACCACTTTTTGTGATCTGTGTGATTTACAGAGAGAACGTGAATATGTTGCGCAACCATCATGCCGCTAGGGCATGTAGGACAGGCACATTCAAATTTCAGCCAAAGTGTATGCAAATTATCCAACAGAACACAAATTTGTACATGCATGTAATAACTAAGATTTTAAAAGGAGAAAAATCGCACTTTAAAGTATCACATCTGGAGTTATGCTGTAAAATAGTAGCAGATCTAATTGGTCAATGAGAGGCCATCAGAGTTGACTCATGCCAACATGAGATGTTGATAAGCATCACTTACAAATGTGATTACAACATCCTAAGACATGTGCAAGTCGGTAATTGGCATATCATTACCTCAGATCTTAACAACTGTTTGTATAGATTCCATTCGCATATAGTTTAATGTCTATTGCGCTGGACGCTGTTGGAGATATTACGAAGGAGATCGGAGAACCTATGGACATGTCCGGAGTGCAATGAAGATATTCCAAACTGAAACAGATAGTTTAATATTTGTAATATGTGGTCTGGATATGACAGTTTTTCTTAAATTTTCTATTCTTTGAAATGTTTTCATAGTCTATGGAAGGGTGTGATGCAAAGTTTTACAGTCCTTGATATTTTTCATTTTGTTATTCTGCAAGTTTGTTGTATCGTTCTCTTCAAAGTGTACATAATCAAATCTGCTTATTTGTTTCAAGAATTTCTCACATTGAAATTCTATGCATGTACAATCGTTATGAATTATTTTTGTTATATAATCTAAGGTTTTTCTGTATTTTTAAAGATGAAAAGTTAGTTCTGATGAAGAGTAATGAAAATAGTTCACCCATTAATTGAAAATTAAGAATAATGATACACAATGCAGCTTCTTCTTCTGCTGTGCAATTACTCCGGTATGTGTCATAAACAGGGTGGTGGGTTTGAGGTCTTCATTGGTCACCCGAAGTTTGTTCTGAAAGGTTGTTCCTGTTGGCCAGATTTCCACTCTTGCACTGCTCAATCTTGCTGTCTTGCACGATTGCTTTGGTGTTCCACAGGTGCAGGCAGCCGAGTCCCTGAAACCCATTCTATGGAGGTGTGCTCTGAGAAAATAATATTAATGAAGTCTGGTCCATTTGTTGTTCATGGAATCAAATTACATCTAAATCAAGAACTAACTGCTGTATGCATATATTTATTTGCAACAGTGTCAAATCTTCATCTCTTGACAATATGTATGTATATCTTGATAACCTTTCAATTAAATATGGTTACATTCTTTACTTTGTCAAATAACACCTAACTCCTGGATTCTCCAAAAGCAGTTAATTCTTATTTTTCCTGTTTATTGGCCTACACACAATCTGATATAACCAAAACAAGGTTCACCTTAGGTTGAAAGGACATGCCTTGTCTTGAAGAAGTTTAACTCCCTTACATAACTAACAAACAAAGATTAAATTCTGTTTGTTGAACCAAATTTTATATTACAAAAACTTCTTTAAATTAATTGATTTTCTTAGCCATGTCTTTGTCTTTTTTGTAAGGAGATCAAGAATAGAAGCTGTCAGATTTGATGCTGTAATTTGTTACTTCTGTATTTGTTGAATTTTGAAGAAACTTGGGAAGATAGTTTGTTGACTGGGAAGATGGTTTGTTGACTGGGAAGATAGTTTGTTGACTGGTTTATGTGACAGTGTGCTATGCTTAATTTAATAAGTCCTCTCTTCATTATTCTTAGCAAGACTGAACTCAGTATATGAATAATCTCGCCAGATTCTGTTCCTTCTCGCTGCCAAATGTAATTTAAATTGATAGAAATGTCATGGCAAGTTGATATCACTATTGAGATATTATGAATCATTCCAGGGATGTCAAATGAATGTATTGGATTAAGTACTCTTGTTCAGAAAATGTGTTCTATATAATTGAACTGTAAGTAACAGAGATAAGATGAAGCAGCAGTAAAGATTTAGTGCAAGCAGTGAATAACAAAATATACACATGGCCTGTGAGTTAATTAAATCTTTTTTATTTTTACTTCAAAACCATTATCCATTTTATTATTTTGCACACAGGCTGAAAAAATATTTGATTGCTAATGTTACATTTTAAAAAATATAAATTTCTTTTAATAACGATAACATAATGCTGTGCATATTGACACATAACTTTTGTGTCTGCCATTTGTATGTACACAATGTAGAGATAATATTTTTGATTTTTTAATAGGTTATGTGTATGCAGTGTTCACTTCCTATTCATATCATTCTCACTAAAACATTACAGATGTCATCTTACATGCTCATTTCTCACCACACATTACCAAAGTGAAGTAATACCCAACCACACATTATCAAAGTGAAGTAACATTTCTCACCAACCCTTACCAAAGTGAAGTAATACCCAACCACACATTATCAAAGTGAAGTAACATTTCTCACCACACATTACCAAAGTGAAGTAATATCCAACCACACATTATCAAAGTGAAGTAACATTTCTCACCACACATTACCAAAGTGAAGTAATACCAACCACACATTATCAAAGTGAAGTAACATTTCTCACCACACATTACCAAAGTGAAGTAATATCCAACACACATTATCAAGGAGTAACATTTCTCACCACACATTACCAAAGTGAAGTAATACCCAACCACACATTACCAAAGTCAAGTAATACCCAACCACCGATTATCTGGCAACAGTTTCTCAAAACTTCTATGTCCTATATAAAGCCAGATTTCTTATTTAACAAATGAATGCCAAAATTTTGTCCTTTCTGTTCACAACTTTGGTGCTTAAATAGTATAATAAAGTGTGGTGTGTTCATTGTATTGAACATGATTTATTTAAAAAAAACAGTTTAATGTTTAGACAAAACTCTATTGTGATGTCAGAAGAAAATTGAGGCAGGCTGTCGCCAAGTATTCTGCTATTTATCATGTGTAATGAAGGGAGTATATATCATGTGTAATGAAGGGAGTATATATCAGTTAATCTGAAGATACAAGGCAGATGGCTGGTATTAAGTTAGAGATCTCAGCCTTTCAGTACGTATAAATCTACTGTCCTGGTCATAATGGTCTTCATAGAAATGAATGAGAATATGTGCTGGCACTGAGGACATTGAGTATGGTTATTGGTTACTGAGCTGGCATCATTGCACTCTGGGCAGACCCATAGGTGCTCAGTCTCCCCAAACAGATATCAAAGGGTATGCATACTGATGGTTCCTGTGGCTTGCTGGTTAAACACACTCCTCACTCTGTCCCTCAGGCATACAGTCTACTTGTACAACGGGTAACTTCAAACTGCTTAAATCGCTGAATCGATTCAACATTTATTTTAGTGTCTTCGTCCAAGTCAGTTGTGAAGTGACAGAACATCCACCTTTGAGTATAGATAGGGGAAGATATACTGAGGTCAATAAATGATTTCTTGCTGAAGGAGGACACAACAATAAATAATCATTTGGGAAGGAGTTCAGAGCAATGCGTGGGACATGAAGCTCGAAAGAATGAAATACACAATCAGTTTACAATTTGAGTTTTACAATAAAAGTAACGCAATGTTGGAGACGAAGAACTGCATAAAGGATTTATTTTCTTATGACATGAATAAATGAAGGTTTGTTACAATAGAATTGGAAACCCAAACCTTGAATGTTTTATGTAGAGGAAGAATTGACATTTAAAAAATAATATATCATGGAAAATAAGGTTTGGTGGTTAAGAACATTGAAAACTTTGAATGTAGCAAAAAGAGAAATGGATTACATTTAATGACAAGAAATACAAGAAAAATGGCAAACTTTGAATGTAGCAAACAGAGAAATGTGTTACATTTAATGACAAGAAATACAAGAAAAATGGCAAACTTTGAATGTAGCAAACAGAGAAATAGGTTACATTTAATGACAAGAAATACAAGAAAAATGGCAAACTTTGAATGTAGCAGAGAAATAGGTTAAATTTAATGACAAGAAATACAAGAAAAATTGATGAAGAAAATAATTGATAATTAAAGTATTTGTAGGAAATGGAGAATGGTCTTGAGGGACTGAAGGCAAGATAATGGTGGATATTTATTGCTCAACCTTCTCTGTGTGTAGTAGCACTTGAATCCACTATAATCATCAGCAGTCCTTGTCGTACGTTAGGGCATATAAGGCAAGGACAAAAAATATTCTCTCAATTTGATCTTGTGCCTTTCCACTTGGGCATCCAGACTTCATGAACAGTTCGGGTTTCTTCTGTCTCTGCCGCTGTTTCTGCCGGCACAACTATCTACCCCTCTTTGGCACCTTTAACGGCATACAAGAGGTAGCAATTATTCTAATCTTTTCTATCCGAAAAGCCACACTAGTGGAATCGACTCTAATGCTTGCTCAAAATGAAATCTGTCAGTATCTTGAGCTTAGATGTTAAACATTCTATGACATTTGTTTCCCTTGTCCAAACTGGAGTGGATTTCTTTTAGATTCTGTTGAAGAATTATTTGCATAGTGATTTTGTTGTTGAAGTTATTGCTTAGCTCTTCTCTGGTGCCATGCTTCTCATTGAAACAAATAAACAATATGCATTAAATTTATGTCCATTTCAATTATCTAGCTCTCTCTCTCTTTCGTGCCTTTTAAATCCCGGTTAGGGCATGGGCCATCAACCAACTCATGCCAAATCTTTACATCTTTAGCTATCTTTTGCATGCAACTCCGTCCATCTCTTCTGCATTTGTTTTGTTCATGGTTGGATGAATTCTGCAGAGAAGCTGTGCCCTACCTTAGTGCTCCTACGGCAATGCCATGTAGGTAACAGTGTTACTATTCTTTGCTTACCTTGCAGGCCTCTTTTAATTTTACATTCACCCAAATCTTATCTTGATCCACCAGAAGATGCAGATATCTATTTAATTATTACATTCACCCAAAATCTTATATTGATCCACCAGAAGATGCAGACCTCTATTTAATTTTACATTCACCCAAAATCTTATATTGATCCACCAGAAGGTGCAGATATCTATTTAATTATTACATTCACCCAAAATCTTATATTGATCCACCAGAAGATTGGAATCCTTACAATATTTTGAACCATATGGGATAAAACGTCCTTCTTTCACCTCCAATGAGGCATAGGTCCACAACCAAGGCCTTGCAAGCTCTCATACGCTTGGCTGTGGTTATTTAAAGTTAAGTGTTTTACAGGGTGGGGTAGCTAATCCCACGTCAAACCTCCACTTTTGCTGTAAACAGCATATGGTAGGTAGTAGTGGTTCTATTTTTTTCCCCGAATTCGGGCCCGGCAACAACTCGGGCGTCACTTTGAATAGTCTTCTTTGACTATCGGACAGGAGAGACGAGACATGTAGACGCTTTTCTGAGAATCTCATCCTCTGTATTGCGATCAGACTTGTATGCACCTACCCTTCTACTTATACCAGAGTAGTTTCCTTCAATCCCCACCCGCTTAGGCAGACATAAGTCTGTTACCAGGGCCATCCCATGGAGGTGGGGTATGGTCTTGGTTAGTGCCAGCTCACTGACCCTGGCGTCATTTTATATCCTAACGTAATGAAGTCAATCCTTCGACTTTAGACCTGTTGCATATGTTGTTCATATGTGTGTATTTACTCAAGTCATTGTAAGCTGTATGATTCTTTGTCACACAAGTATGGTGGTAAAACTTGTCCTTTTTTTCTGTGCCAGATAATTGTTGCATTGTAAGATTAAAAATTAGATATATCTACTGAAATGTAGTCTCATATGCTGAATTGACGATTTGTATCTAGCATTACATTACACAAGAAATAAATATAACTGATACTTTTTTTTTAAACTTTTTTAAATTAAGAAAATAAGTTGAAAACTGCCATTAAAAAAAACACTCTCAGACATGATTTATATGTTTGTGTAATTTCTTGTTTTTTCTTCGAAATAATTTTGGTTTGGGAAGACTGTGTGTATATGATAGCAAGGATCATTTCAACTTCGTCATTATCATTCCAGTCTGAGAATTTGGCCTCATATATTTTATCGACAAATGCAGTTTTTGCAAAGTACGCAAATGTTTGTGAAATAAAACGAAAATATAATTATCAGAAACTGGCTATTTGTTTGTTCTTCACTTTTGGTCATTGTTTTTTTAACTGACTTTACTATTTGATAAAGACACAGCATGTAGAGCAAGGAGACAGCACTCTATCTTCCAGATATGAACAATAAAATTGGCCTATGTGGGACAGTTGCATACCTTAAAATCATTCAAGACAACATACCCGTTACATAATGAACTGGAAGACGGCAGCAGGCTTAAAAAGTTGAACTGGAAGGCGGCAGCAGACTTAAAACGTAGCTGAGTCTAACAGGAAGTCAAACAATGGGTATGTGCCATTCAGGACATAACCACGGAGAAGTATGGATACTATTTTTTATACCTATTTGTGGTAGTCACCACGGTAAACAGACCAAGTCGCGATTCACTGCCGTCAACGTTGAAGTCTATTGCGTTAATAAATGACTACACATCAGAGGAAGATGATATTGTCTACACTGATTTAAAGGGTTTAAAGCCGAAGGATTGACTTCATTGCACCGGGTTTACCCCATATGGCTCGGTCCCTCTAAGCAGAAATGGCACGCCACCTGCCGAGAGTATTACACGAACTCCGTAGCTCCAGCAACAATCCTAGGGGTCTCACGACCTTCAACTCACACGGCAAAGGACTTAGTCACAGAGACCCCCCCACCCACTGATATTGTTACGTAAGTCGGCAGTCAGATTGAGTGTGTCTGTACTGCAAGAGCTAAAGGAATGAGCAGAGACAAGTGACTCATATGCGATGACTACCAGCAGCATGACTACGGATGTCATGGCGGTGACTAAATTCCAGGAGTGGCTAAAAACGCAAAAATGAAGACATACATGCGACTCTGTGGGCATGATACAGAATATAAAGACCAGTTCTGTGCGAAGGAGGTGGGTGTAACTAATACAAAACGTGACAATCCACACATATCATCTTTGTCGGACGCACTTGCGAGAAATGATAACGGTCTAAAAGCGAAGGATTGACTTAATTGCACCGGGTTTTACCTCAGATGGCTAGGTCCCTCTCCGCAGAAATGACACGCTACATGTCGAGAGTATTGCAGAACTCCTTAGCTCCGGAAACAATTCTAGGAATCTCCGGGATAAAGGCCTCTCATGGAACGCAAGACAACGGCGTAGCTACATAGGTTCCCAGTAGCAATGCTACGGTGAGAATAGGCCTCCTATAGACAAAAGCGACATCATCAATCTGCTAAGAGAAAACATGCCTTCTGAAGATTTCAACGAAGACGATAAAGGATATTCTCTATATCGATTGCGTGCCCGCCTGCCCAGCGTGTTCGAAGAGCGTTGGACGACGGGTGACCAGCCTCATGTGAATGCGGTTCAATTCCGCGGGCTGGCAGAAAAGCCACAGGTTCTCCAGATTTATGGTGTTCGTGTCACCTAGCCTAAGGGTTACGATGCCCATGGCACTGAGCCGAAGAGCTGAAAGCTCAAGGGCTTCTGGATCGGAAAAAAATATATCGATTGCGAAAGCTAGGCATACTGATGTGGTGAGACAAGACGTGAAAACTGCGGGAAACCCCATTAGATACATGCATCATCAAATAACCGGAGTTTTTTAGTCTAAACGCATTGAAAAAAAACTTGCTTAGGGTGAGATCGGAGCAATAATGGACATGTCCAATGTAGACGATCCTTACAAGAACAATGCTCATAACTGATGATTGACACTAACATGAACTGTCAACCACCAGCGGCGTAGAAAAGGGCATAGAAACATGAAGTTATTACCTACGATTTAAGCCATTTTTATACTAAATGAATAAGCGGTTTGGTACCAGACGACGATGTTCTCGTCGGTACTGGTACTACTAATAGTTGTTGTCAAAATCAATAAATTCTTGCTGTCAAAATTAATAGTTTTGAAAATCGATATTCCACATCTAGTCCTGATATTAATGATGTGTGTTTCAGTTGCATCGTTTGTATTTGTAACTACTAAGTATTCTACTACAAATATTCGTTACGGGATAAGTAGACTTCCTATAGGCCTACAGATAATTATTCAATGAGATATTTCTAAAATAAGGCATTACAGCAAGAATTTTTTTAGGGGCCCACCCCGGATGTGCCATACCAGGTGGACCCGTACAACGGAACGTGAAAACGTTTATAAACTATCAAGCCCCATCAATCCTTCGATCGATGGCACTCCTAGTTTTGTACAAGGGTAGCCATGTGGCATTTAATGAAGGCTTCCGACCTTCGGCTTCGATCAAATGGGCACTAGTTCTGTAACACAAGCTGATAACTTTGTGAACTCATATAATGGACCACGTGACAGATATCAAGCGATACAGATACTACACTTTGATCTTAGCCAAAAGGCCGAGAAGCGAGAAGTATATAATGACGGAAGATGTGAAAAAGAAGTTTAGAACAGAATAGTAATGGCCATATAACTATTCAATAAAAATCAGTTATATGAGGACTATCATCATAGCACTCCGTACATTTCCATAGGTGCTCCGATTTCCGCCTCAGCAAATCCAGCAGCCCAACGCGCCAGTTCGATGTTGATACATCAATCTCTTTGCATATTTACTATGTCGTTCTTTTAGGGCTGCACCACTATTAACACCCATCTCTTTCAATCTGGTCAGCGAGTTGGATTCACAGCCCTGAAACTCTTCTGTTTGGAAAAACCCTCCCAATGCGTGAAGAATGGCATTTCGATCCATGGCAGCTCCCTCTGATATTGTAGCCAAGCCAGCCAATCTATCCGCCCGTTCATTATCCCTAACTCCTGCGTGCCAGAGAATTTTTTTAATATGAAAAGGGTGATGAATAGTGAGGATCATCAGCATATACCTTCGAACAGGTACATAGGTCCTGCGATCAATTTTCTGATCTCGAAGCGTAGCAGATGCAAGCACCTTCTCCGGGTACAGGTGACTGCGGACGAAATCAAGCATCTCGCGAGCTCTATCAAGAAAATCATCGTCCTCGCTACACAGGCTACGAAGGCGCAAGAGTTGGGCGAGTGGCAAAGAATCACGACGCGCCTGGGGATGAGAAGAGGTATAAAGGAGAAAACTATGTGCATCAGTAGGTTTATAATATACTGATGTTGTGATGGTCGATTGGTTTACGGTGATAGTGATGTCAAGAAAGTTTACACAGGAAATGGAGATATAAAAGGTAAATCGAATAGCAGAGTTGAAAACATTAATGCAATTTATGAAGCGTGAGAAATCAGCTTCAGACATATCAGTAATGCCAATACAGTCATCGATTATCTATGATAAACGGACGGAAGAGGGTCATCATATGTGTCCCATTTTAGGTGTTAAAGATAACCCATTAACAGATAAGCATAACTATGTACCATTTTAGTGTCCTTTCGACCGCACAGATCTGCTCGAAGAATTGGTCATTGAACTGAAAGGAGTTTAGAGTGAGAACTAGTTCTGCAAGATGAAGGAGAGCAGCGGTGGAAACCTACTGAGTAAAAATCGTTCTCCTACTGAGTAAAAATCCCACGGAAACTAATTTGCTTCCAAATTGCCTGCCGTGGAATTTGAACCAGGTGCGCTTGGGTTGTGATCGAGCTCACTATAAGCTACAGACGCTTACATGTTATGTATATAACGAAAACTTAAATGTAAAGGTTATTAGCTACAAGTGCAGGTGGTACTCTAAAAGTAACAAAAACTATTCGAAATGTATTGATTCGAAGAGTACCCAGTATTTGAAATTAACGACATTCATCTTTCCACCTGATATAAAATAGATATATATAATTAAGAAGTAAACATCAAGAGATGTGGGTACCAACAGTGCAAGGATCATAATTTAAAAAATAACGATTGCATCAAGTCCTCCATGTGGAGACGGTACAAGCTGGTGAAGTATTTGTGATAAAGCAGCTAATATTTTTCCCTTGGTCTACAGACGAAGGATTGGCTTCACTGTATTAGGTTAAACCGTATGGCCGGTTTCTCTACGCAGAAATAGCACACCACATGCCGAAAATATTGCAAAAGCACGAACTCCGTAGTTCCTGCAACATTTGAACACCGAGGAAAGCTCGAATACAATATCGAAATAGGGGAAGACTGCAGTAAAACTTGGTAAATAGTGAAACACGTACAAACAAAGTACTATAGTTTTACAAAATACATAAACAGTGACGATAAACAGCAACGTTTCGACCAACAAGGCCTTTATCAAGCAAACGAACAAACAGGACAAATTAAAATGAAACACAAATGGACGACCAAATACCAACGTATCTAAGGAAAATCTGGAATAAAAACGAATAACGAAATAAATGTAACACAAAAAACACAATAAAAACTAGAAATAGAAAAGAAACAATGAAACATCTAGTAAATATATAACTTGAATACATGCAACATATACCCATATAGATTATAAAGCATGGGAAGAGAAAGTACTAAGAGCATAAGAATGTAATACATGCAACATATACCATAGAGATTACAGCATGGGAAGAGAAAGTACTAAGAAGCATAAGAATGTAATATGTTGAGCCGTGGTCGCAAGGTACCATACAAAGAAATCAACCGATTCTCCAGAGCAAATCGACTACGATCATCGAGGAACATGATCGGATGGCTGTGACCTGACATCGCAAGCTCCTGAATGGCCAGTATCATTGAAATGGGTAGCTACAGGGGTCACAGAGCATTGGCGTATATCGCGCAAGTGTTGGGCGAATCGGTCACCGAGTCTCCTGCCGGTTTCCCCAATATAAGCCTTGTTGCACCGCTTGCAGATAATGGCATAGATAATATTACGGGACTCGCAGTGAAACTGTCTTCAACAACGAACGTGGCTTTTGGAAAGACACCGTGCGGGTCTGTATTACATAAGCACAAGTGTTGCAGCGCCGACGGCCACACTGATGGTGCCAAAATGACTCTGGATGTTAGGCTTGAGGCGATCAGAACCAACATATCCTTAAGGCTTCGTCCCGTCTGTACGCCACCAAAGGATAGTGTTGAAGATTGAACGTATCAGATCAGACTGAAGAATGGAGAGATGACGGAATAAGACTTTCTTCACAAGGAACTATGAGGGTGGAAAGTTAAGACAAGTTTCACCCTGTCAGAATTGAAGTTCTATGCTGGTTAGAGAGAGCCTTCTGGCGAGAAATTTGCTGAACGCGCCGCATAGCAGAAGCAAGCACCTTATCCGGGTATAGCGCTACGAAAGAAATCCAGCATCTCGTGAGCTTCTATCGAGAAATCGTCGTCCTCGCTACAGAGGCGACGAAGGCGCAAGAGTTGAGAGAATGGTAAAGAATCACGACAAGCCTGGGAATGGGAAGAGGTATAAAGAAGAAAACTATGTGCATCAGTAGGCTTGTAGTATACTGATGTAGTGATGGTGGATATGCTGATAGTGATAGTGATGTCAAGAAAGTTGACACAAGAGGTAGAGATATGAGATGTAAACCGAATAGCCGGATTGAAGACATTAATGAAATTAATGAAGCGTGACAAATCGGCTTCAGGCATATCGGTAATGCCAATACAATCATCAATGTATCTATGATACACAGACGGAAGAGGGCCATCATAGGAATTCCATACTAGGTGCTCAAGATGACCCATGAATAGACAAGCATAACTATGTCCCATTTTAGTACCCATGGCGACCCCACTGATCTGCTCAAAGAACTGGTCATTAAACTGAAAGGAGTTGAGAGTTAGAACTAGTTCTGCAAGACGAAGGAGAGCCGAGGTGGAGACAAGTGGGTTAGTTCTCCTGTCGAGAAAGAACTGAGAGCTTGAAGTCCGTCGGAATGAGGTATGGAGTGTACAATGAGCACACATCAAGGAGGAAGAGACGGTAAGTCCTGCCAGGCAACAACTCAATAGACGAAAAAACAGACAAGGTGTGGTTCGTATCTTCAAGAATGAAGGTAGTGGTGACTATAGGATTGAAGATACTATCAAGAAATTCGGAGATATGTTCCGTAGGACAAGAGCAAGCAGAAACGATGGGCCTACCCGGATTGTTCAGTTTATGAATTTTGGGGGAGCATATAAAAGGCGGGTTTTCCTAAACAGCTATCAATGACACAAAGTGATGATGCGCCGGTAGGAAGGTCGTTAGAGGCAATTAAGTTCTTAATTACTGTACGGACTTTACTATTGTTAGATAGTGTGACATCAGAAGAACTAGTTTTATAGAATAGCGAACATACTCGTGTCATGACATTGGTCAGTGTCAACCTGGTTCCGAAAATGAAATTTCAGCCGTAAGCCACGGTGAAAACGGTGCACATCTTGAAGAGTAGAGTAGTGGTCAATGGTGGGTCAAACTGTCACGTCGTCAGTTCTATAAAACTAGTTCTTCTGATGTCACACTATCTAACAATAGTAAAGTCCGTACAGTAATTAAGAACTTAATTGCCTCTAACGACCTTCCTACCGGCGCATCATCACTTTGTGTCATTGATAGCTGTTTAGGAAAACCCGCCTTTATATGCTCCCAAAATTCATAAACTGAACAATCCGGGTAGGCCCATCGTTTCTGCTTGCTCTTGTCCTACGGAACATTCCGAATTTCTTGATAGTATCTTCAATCCTATAGTCACCACACTACCTTCATTCTTGAAAGATACGAACCACACCTTGTCTGTTTTTTCGTCTATTGAGTTGTTGCCTGGCAGGACTTACCGTCTCTTCCTCCTTGATGTGTGCTCATTGTACACCTCCATACCTCATTCCGACGGACTTCAAGCTCTCCAGTTCTTTCTCGACAGGAGAACTAACCCACTTGTCTCCACCTCGGCTCTCCTTCGTCTTGCAGAACTAGTTCTAACTCTCAACTCCTTTCAGTTTAATGACCAGTTCTTTGAGCAGATCAGTGGGGTCGCCATGGGTACTAAAATGGGACCCAGTTATGCTTGTCTATTCATGGGTCATCTTGAGCACCTAGTATGGAATTCCTATGATGGCCCTCTTCCGTCTGTGTATCATAGATACATTGATGATTGTATTGGCATTACCGATATGCCTGAAGCCGATTTGTCACGCTTCATTAATTTCATTAATGTCTTCAATCCGGCTATTCGGTTTACATCTCACATCTCTACCTCTTGTGTCAACTTTCTTGACATCACTATCACTATCAGCATATCCACCATCACTACATCAGTATACTACAAGCCTACTGATGCACATAGTTTTCTTCTTTATACCTCTTCCCATTCCCAGGCTTGTCGTGATTCTTTACCATTCTCTCAAAACTTGCGCCTTCGTCGCCTCTGTAGCGAGGACGACGATTTCCTCGATAGAGCTCACGAGATGCTGGATTTCTTTCGTAAGCGCTTATACCCGGATAAGGTGCTTGCTTCTGCTATGCGGCGCGTTCAGCAAATTTCTCGCCAGGAGGCTCTTTCTAACCAGCATAGAACTTCCAATTCTGACAGGGTGAAACTTGTCTTAACTTTCCACCCTCATAGTTCCCTTGTGAAGAAAGTCTTATTCCGTCATCTCTCCATTCTTCAGTCTGATCCTGATACACGTTCAATCTTCCAACACTATCCTTTGGTGGCGTACAGACGGGACAGAAGCCTTAAGGATATGTTGGTTCACAGTCGCCTCAAGCCTAACATCCAGAGTCATTTTGGCACCATCCAGTGGCCGTCGGCGCTGCAACACTTGTGCTTATGTAATACAGACCCGCACGGTGTCTTTTCCAAAAGCCACGTTCGTTGTTGAAGACAGTTTCACGTGCGAGTCCGTAATATTATCTATGCCATTATCTGCAAGCGGTGCAACAAGGCCTATATTGGGGAAACCGGCAGGGGACTCAGTGACCGATTCGCCCAACACTTGCGCGATATACGCCAATGCTCTGTGACCCTGTAGCTACCCATTTCAATGATACTGGCCATTCAGGAGCTTGCGATGTCCAGGTCACAGCCATCCGATCATGTTCCTCTGATGATCGTAGTCGATTTGCTCTGGAGAATCGGTTGATTTCTTTGTATGGTACCTTGCGACCACGCGGCTCAACGTATTACATTCTTATGCTTCTTAGTACTTTCTCTTCCCATGCTTTGTAATCTCTATGGGTATATGTTGCATGTATTACATTCTTATGCTTCTTAGTACTTTCTCTTCCCATGCTTTATAATCTATATGGGTATATGTTGCATGTATTCAAGTTATATATTTACTAGATGTTTCATTGTTTCTTTTCTATTTCTAGTTTTTATGTGTGTTTTTGTGTTACATTTATTTCGTTATTCGTTTTTATTCCAGATTTTCCTTAGATACGTTGGTATTTGGTCGTCCATTTGTGTTTCATTTTAATTTGTCACTCCTGTTTGTTCGTTTGCTTGATAAAGGCCTTGTTGGTCGAAACGTTGCTGTTTATCGTCACTGTTTATGTATTTTGTAAAACTATAGTACTTTGTTTGTACGTGTTTCACTATTCGAATACAATAGGTATTTGAGTAACGAATAGTTACTATTCGCACGTCACTAATATAAACTATAAACCATCATGGCGTTGAATATCATGAATAATTTGGGTGAAAATTCAACATATATCTACACTTTGACTATCGTCGTAACAGTTATTACATTAGCATTATCATCATTATACGTACTTCGTAGATTATTGAACATTCGTGATGCTGACAAAAAGTCACATGTAAAAATAGACGATATTTGTCCACGCGATGATAATGGTCACGATTGCCAGGAGAGTTCAACCACGGAAACCTCGGGTGGTAAGTCACTATCACTATAGAGTATAGTCTGTCCATTAATTCGTGAGCACGTTTGAAATTGATTTTCTCGAAAACTACCTGTTGATCTCAGTGATTTTTTGCAAGCAGCCTTAGAATATCCATGACGCTAGAGAAATATTTTTTTCCAAGAAAATTTGATGTAGTTTGAAATATTCTTCAGGTTATATTAAAATCAACCTCACCGGATTGTACACAATAGTAACAGATCTACGGTACACAGACGCGTTGTTCTAAAAATACATTATGGTAACATAGAAATATCGTGAGTATACAACAATTTCACGAAATCCCGTGCACCTAACCCAGTCGATTTTGAAAGCGGAAAGCATATGACGTTATAATTGGGCTACCATTGTATAGTCATAGGCGTATCTCGCTATTTGTATGAAGCTATTGTATCATATTTGTTGGCTTATCAAAACTGACATTGATATCACATTCATAATGAGTCTGAAGTGCACATTCATAACAATGCAGAAGGTTACAGTTTTACTATACCAACACTTCCGTAGGGAATCTAAGAGAGGTCATCTATATTGCGATATTCATAACCCTGAGAAACGAACGCAACTGGCGCTTGGTCTGAATAGAGAATCCTTTTCCCAATGGATTAAACAGGACACAAAGTGCACTAATGTCAAGCAAGGACGGAAAAGAACAATTGACGACTTTGACATAGATGTCATAAGACGGAGCTCTTGAAAATGTTTGCGACAAATCAACTTGTTACTCTCAGGAAACTGAAATTAAAACTGCAATCAGATTGCAGCATAGACATTTCTAAAAGTACTCTATGAAAAATTGTAAGAGCCGCCGGCTTCACCTTCAGAAAACTATAGGCGGCAGGAATATTATTTGTGAAAAGCCACATTTAATTGCTGCCCAAGTAAATACCTGAAGCAGATCCGTGAGCGGCGGAGGCAAGGCTATGATATTGTATATTTGGACGAATCCTGGGTCAATGCTCACACACCAATGCTAAAGAATGGCAATCAGTAGACGGTGAACAGAAAAGAAAATACCAAGCAGCAAAGGCCAGCGGATTATACTAACACATGCAGGAAGCAGTGAAGAAGGTCTTGTCCATGACGCTGGACTTATTTTCCAATCAAAAGTACCGACGTGTAGGGACTACCACACAGAAATGAATGGACATATTTTCAGGCACTGGATGGAGAAAGATCTACTTCCAATTCTAAACAGACCATCATGCTTGGTAATGGATAATGCATCCTATCACAACGCAGTATCAGCGGAAGACAAAGTACCAACTGCATCAAATACAAAAGATCAAATTAGGATGTGGCTTGCTAAGGAAAATGTCAGCTTCGATGATACATATTTGAAACCCGAGTTGTTGCACCTGGTGAGGATGACAAATAAGACAAAGGTGTTTCATATTGACAAAATCATTGCGAATACGGCCACACGTCTTTGCGACTAACTCCATATCATGCTCAATCCGATAGAGCTTGTCTGGGCTAAAGTAAAAGGGCAAGTTGCCGAACAGAACAGGACGTTTAAAATGTGTGATGTTGAAGTTCTGACACGTGAGTCCTTCTCAATGATAGACATGCAGTTCTGAAGAAGTGTGTTGAACATGTGCTCCGAGAGGAAGACGAGTACTGGCACCAAGATGGATTACAATTTGTCCAGCCAGTAACAATTATCAACCTCATGGAATCGTTAGATTCGGGATGATACAAATCATATTTTGATTACAGACTGAGAAATAGCAACGATATCATTTCCATATCCAAATGCCTCTACCATCATACAATTTGTGGTGAAGTTAAGACACCCTGGGGTCTAATGGTGACCGAAGGGGAGGACTAACTGTTGCATATTGTATCCAAGTTCACGATTGCACATAAAGGGCAACACACTTAATTACTTGACCTATCAAGTTAATATGGAGATACACCTATGAATAGAATTGACATGGACAAATTCTAGGATACTGTAAAATCTAAAATTTGAGCGCCATATTTGCAATTGTCATAAAAGATCAAAGGAATTCGCCGATGTGCAAAATCCGTAGCATCTATGGACTACTGGTTAGCTTTATTTTAGCCTCATGGATATTCTAAGGCTGCATGCAAAAAATCACTGAGATCCAACAGGTAGTTTTTTAGAAAATCAATTTCAAACGTGCTCACGAATTAATGGACAGACTATAATAGTAATTTGAAATTGTATCCACTTCATGTCGTTTTTAATTGATTGATTAGAAATATAGGGTATATTTGTTATCTCGAGATTGTAATATCGACGCTTATGTTTGTTATTCTGAGTCATAACATAAATCTAAATTTAAAATGACCAAGCACTCTAGCCTAGGCTCTAGCAGATCGGGATTGATTCAATCAATTATCAATACATTGAATATTTGATTTGAATGTCAACAATATCAATAATAAGTAACAATAAAAATACATTACAAGCAGAAGATTAAGTTCAGTAGTTTTAACTTACTGTTACACTTTCTGAAAAGATTGAGTTTAGTGGCACACTTTTTTTCATGAGCGTGTAAGTTATGATGTCATTTGCAGAACGTGAGAACCGTAAGAACAACACGGTCCGTCCGTTTGACTGGTTCGTAACTATTATAAGGACTGGTCAACAGAGCGGCACAAGCAATCTGCAAGTGTTTGATTTGATGAGTCCAGTTCACAGAAAGATCTTGGCAAAGTACCGCAAAGCATGTGTCATGTTGTGCTCTTTGAGCAACTTATAGTGATCTCCCAAATATCGGAAAAATTATTGAAAGCATGACATTCAATTTGAGTACCTCAGCTCACAGGTTATTCATAATCTCAAATTTAAACACCACACTAAGAAAAACTATATAGAAATGCAAATGGTGCCTTGCAGCACTCTATTCTATTTGTCAATGATTATGGTAAGGACATTCTCATGCGATCCAACAACGTGGCTGTTCGATACACGTAAAAATAGATTTGGCTGCACTAGAGAGATACCAATTTTGAGAAAGTTGTACCAGAACATCAGGAAGAAGGCGAGAGGAATGCCACGAAAAGATGGTTAGATGGCATATCAGAATCCTGTCAAAGAACAAAAATAACAATCACCCAAGCCACCAGGACAGTGCAAGACAAAAACAGAAAACCACTACACTGGGCAACAACCTGGTAACAGTATGACAACAAAAGAAGAAGAATATAGGTTTGAACTTTTATCTATAAAGTCACAATATGTACTAGCCAATAAAAATGTCTTATATATGAGCTATTGTGGACAAGCCACATCTCCTGCACAGAAACACTGCAGATGTTAAGCATGTAGATGCTTTATTCTCTTCATTGTTTTCCATTTCAGGTCACATCTTTCCACTATTCTTCTCCATGTTTATTCCATGTCTTCTCTTCCTATTTGTTGTCCATGTCTTCTCTTCCCATTTGTTGTCCATGTCTTCTCTTCCCATTTGCTGTCCATCGGAGATCTATCCTAATGCCCATACTCTAATACAACATGCCCAATCCATCTCTATCTTTGTTTTTTAATAATGGTCTTCAGTGATGCAGTTTGTTCATTTTAAAAGCTCCGTATTTGCTATTGTATTTGCCCAGAAAATTTGAAGGATTCTTCTGAAACATTTATTTGGTCTCCAGCTTGTGTATGATGTAGTTCTTGTTTCTGTAATACAATATTTTTTACAGGAATTGATTGTCAGCTCCTTGCCCAACCTGGAGAACCAGGATTATAGTACTAGTGATAAATGAAAATATGGTACATTACCTATATAGCTATAATAGAAGGTGGGGCGGATTAGAGTAATACATTAGTGTTTCCTTATCAACTCGGACACACACAAGAGGGTTGTGAGTTCAATCACACACTTGACATTTCACACATGAGGAAAGGAATTGGTCCCCCTACCTCCTGCACTAGGGAATAGAAATGTGAAGTGACATGCATTTCATGCTCCAAGGTCTGAAAAAGTTACAAGAAATTACGTTTGATCATTTATCATCATAGAAAACTTTATCCATTTCTTTTGTTGACAGGTCAAGTGTTGTCTCCTCGATACCCAGATCCTGTTGAATACTGTGAACATATTCAAGGGGAATTCAAACGTGTTCAACAATCTGTGGCCACACGGTCAATTAAAAAGTCACTCACTGAGCAGCAGCTGGAGGAAGAGAAGGAAATCCAGCGTAAACAGCTGGGAGAAATATTTAGACTTATGCAGGAACAACAAGAACGGTTTGGTATCGGTAGCGTTGACGATATGCAGGAACAGATGAAACTGTATGCTCTGTGAAGACAAAAATCTCCACATCTGCCAATAATTGTTTTAAATGAGACATGGAAACAATACAGTTTTAGAAAGATTTATTTTTAATATAATAATCATAGTAGGTAATGTTTGCATTGACAACTCTTTAAAGTACAATGTGAATGATTTTTCTTAAAGACAGATCTTAGCGCATTTGCAACATGTACACATTTGTCGTAAACAAAATAAAGGTTTACCATAACAGGGTAGCGTCTGGCTGAATGGATTGGAGCATGGGAGACCTGGGTTCAATCCCTGGTAAGACCAATTACTTTTTTTCTGTCGTGTGCATAAAGAAAATTCTTAACCTGAACAGTTTTGTGGCAACTGCACTAGCCAGGCGGCCATTAAGTCCCACAGGCACATGTCCCCAAGTCCTACACTGCCCTAAAAAGCAGTATTACAGACAGTAACAACAGTTTTTTTAAAACCATAAAATCACCACATGCACAGAATAAAGCCTGCTCAGACTGCACAGTGTGCTTGCCAGACAGAAACACAGACTCTAGAGCACATCCTGCAGTCATGTCCATCATACATACACCAACGAAATGAAACATGGCCTCATGAACAAAGTTTACAGACCAAGCTATTGGGAACTCTCAAAGAACTCCAACTGACATGCAGCTTCATAGAGGCAACCCATCTCATGGTTTAGATACGCATGCGAAACCGAACGCAAAGAAGAAGAAACCATAAAATTATGTTAGCTCTTCGTAAATTACAATAAATTTGATAATTATATAATATTGAGACAAAATTGTTAGTTAATAAATGCAAAATGTCGAAGGAAAGAATTAATATTGTAACTAATATTTGTATACAACAAAACATAACGGGTATTTTATGGAAAGAGGTATTAAAAAATGAAACAACAGAAAGTTAAAGTATTATTGATGCAGTATAAAAGAATAAATTGATATTTATTGATTAAAAGTAAACAGATAGAAGGGCTACAGTAATGTTAATGGACAGAAAGTATGAACAGTTTACTGTGAGATGGAAGACAATAGTGAACCCCCAGTGTTGCAAAACTAGAGTGTGGTACTAGTACTTGTTACAACTAGAATGTTTTTACTTAAGACTTGTTTGTAATTTTGAAGTATTTATTTTGGTTAGACATTTCATGTGGTAATCTGTTGTACAATAATTATTAAATGTGATATTTCTTTGTTGTTTTCTCTGAAAAGACATTTGTTTGGTTATGTTGTAGTTTACAGCGAAGTTGCATATCTGTTCCTCACATTCATTTTTTTGAGGTCTCAAACATGGCCCTATGAGATTAGTCTCACAAAGAGAAATTGTGGGCAACAGGCAGGACTTCCGCTGCCAACTGGGTTCATCTCACTGTTTAGACTTCCGAGGATATAAAACTCTCAATAGGAAACTGATCGCTGAAGATGGAACCAAGATTGCCTTCCCTGTTCAATTCCTACTCACTTAACCAATGAAATGATGCTGTTTGTTACCAGGGCCATAACTTGGAGGGGAAATAGTGTCTTGGTCATTTCTGATTCGCTGAGATGTCGTTTCAGTACTTGTGTTTTAGACACCGGATAAGCTGAGAAACATATGGTCATACCCAGTCTACCTGAAAACTAAACTTTGGGGAAACCTGACTGCTCAGTTTGTCGTTGCTCAGTTTGTCATCTACAGTAAATGAAACACATGACCAGAGACGCTGAAGAAGAAGACACTGGTAAGCTGAGAAGCAACATGTAGCCACACCCAAGTCAACCTGAAAACTAAGCTTTAGGGAAACCTGACTGCTCAGTTTGTCGTCCACAGTAAATGAAACACATGACCAGAGATGCTGAAGAAGAAGACACTGGAAAGATATTTACATGTCAGTCTGTTTTATTATTTTTTTTTCATTTAATGTCTTCCATATTCTATGAATATGCTGCTCCACATGTATCTGGTTCTATTGTCAGGTAACAGTAAATATATGTCCTATGTTTTTGTCGACTTTTGTAACTTTTTTTTGTTGCTGTGTGTAGAGTTATGCACAACAGAAATATGACAGAAAAGAAAGTTTAGAATCTCAAGATATACATCTTATTTCTTTCCATTTCCAATAAATCATCGAGTTGCAACTTATCGCTAACATTTATATTATATTTTCCTTCCTTCCTCCTTTCGTTTGCTTGAAATATTGTCTATATATTCAACGTTGTCTCTTGTATAAACTTCACTACCTTTTGTAGCTCACACAGAGGTCTGTGTATTTTTCTGTCGAATGTTGTTTTGTTAGACCAGTGAGTTTGCCTCGGTATATCATATTCGGGGCAGTCTTGAAGTAAGTGCTCTGCAGTCTAATGCGACTGTCCACATGGCTGAATTGCCAATCTTGAATTTTGTATACATGTGACTGTGGAGTCGATTGTGTCCTGTATTATATTCTCAATTCCGCGCTCCTAATTTTTAAAAACATTCACCCGCTGTGAATTAGACGTAGTCATGGCGTCTCTTATTGTTTTTTTTGTGTGTGAAGGCTTCTTTTTCTTTCAATAGTGTCCTTCGCCATTCAGGAGTCTTATTCCAACCTTAGCTTGTAAAAGAATATACAGGAGTTTATGTGAAGAATTTGTTTATGGGTGGACAGTTTAACCAGTTATGTTCTTGTCATTAAATAATTAAAATAAAGAACCAATTTTCATACCATTAGGTCAGTTTGTTATCAGTTATATGAGAACTATCATCATAGGAAGTATTCAACAAATTGGCAATGTGAATTTGATCTTGACATGCACAAACCTTTTGTTTGGTATCAGATGTCAACTTATTGGTATTTTCCATAGTCTTCTTGTTCGTTACCTTTCAAGCCTTCACAAGTCTTCAACAAACTTCTTCCAGCCCTTCCTCTTTATTGTCATCCCTTCCAACTCTTTCCACGTTTTCTTTTAATATCAGTCTGCAGCTCTCTTCTCCAGCTATTTCTAGGTCTTCCCCAACTCTTCTTTTCCTGCAGGTTCCAAAAACAATGCCAGTCTTCTCAATATGTGTCCAAGCATCTCTTCCTTAGCTCTTTATCCTCCATAGTGCTCATTCTTAAATCTGACAGTGCGTCCATTTATGTGTATAGAATATAGCGAAGGACTCAAACTGTATCCATTCCTTATCTCATGTCAAAGTGTGCATTCTTTCATTAATTTCTTCATAAACATGTAAATATAGTCAAATATACATATTAGAAGTGTTACTAGTCATCTCATCATTATTTTAATTTGTAAACTGTTGGAGTCATGGGCTTCTCTGACATTTTGATGTCATGTAGCACATTAGTGTATGTTTCACCAACACTTTCTTTGTTGTTCTGTAGTTCATTTTTAAGTCATGTAATACTGTTGTCCCTGTGTCTTAATACGTAACACTTCATTTTAATTGTATGTAACATATGTATATATATATGTGACTTGGATATAGTGAATAAACATTTCCTTATAAAATGTAGTTTCTTCATAAAGTATAGAGTTTGTGTGTGATTTTTATGTCCGTTACTGTCGTGTTTGTAAAAAGCAAAGAATTAGGGTAGCTGGGTAGAAGTAAACGTCTAGCAAAGGAGATGTAGGGTGCCTCCTTCTCTCCGCTAGTCTACAGAACACCCTTGGTCAAGGTGGGGTACCTGTTTAGACACAAAAAGGGTTGGAGAAAACATTCATGGAAGGAGGTATCCCAGTAAAGAGAAGATGAAGACCACAGAGATGGATTTAGGATGTGACTGATTTCAGCATGATCGCTGCAGAGGTGGAACATCTGGCCTATGAGAGAAAGAATATCCAAAAGATTGTTAGAGTGGCAAAGTTTTGAATTTTTTTTTTTCGATCCAGAAGCACTTGAGCTTTCAGTTCTTAGGCTTGGTGCCATGAACATCGTAACCCTTCGGTTCGGTGCCACGAACACCATAAATCTTGAGAACCTGTGGCTTTTCTGCCAGCCGCGGAATTGAACCACACTCACAGGGGGCTTGTCACCCGTCATCCAACGTGCTACGAACACGCTGGGCAGGCGGGCTTAAAAGTTCTGATCAGGACAAGCTATTGGATGGTTATCAGTTACTAAACTGACGAGACTCGCCAGACCTATAAGAGCTGTTTCCAACAGATGCTGAAGAGTAGGCATACTTCTTCTTCTTCATGCTTCACTAGATTGGATTTCAGATTCTCTAATAAAGACAGCCGTCTGTCTCAGATTATCAGCCACGCCATACGGTTTGTCTTGGACGATAGTGTAAGTGGGCCACCTCTTTCTTCTCAAGTCTGCATACTGGGGCAGTTCTGTAGGATATAATTCCTATGATTTCTGCTTCCCGTTGTGCCGACTCTTCCTGCAGTAGTTTTGGCCACCCTCGTGATGGTAGGTCTGACATTCTTACCACGTGGCTAAATCTCAGAGACAGATTGGCACTGTAGAATCCGTTATCCAATTCCTCATTGTGAGGGTCTGACCATGTTATGCGCCTTACGGCCTGGTGCATCCGTTTCTGCAAGCATTTGTTTCGGGTTAGCATTCCCTAGCGAACACTTGCATCCGATTTCAGCCAAACCTCCTTAGTCGCCTTACGACATGCATGGCAGGTAACAGTGGTTCTATTCTTTGCATCCCAAATTTGGGCCCGTAACCACTCGGCAGAGTAGGCATACTGATGTTTTATATGGCTTGCTGGTTAAACACATTCCTCTTTCTGGCCCTCAAGCATCCAGTACTACTTATCTCATCAAGTATCATATCCCTTGCAATACGTCACTTTCATCACAGCCCGCCTGAAAACTCTTGTCTCTAGCAAGCTCTCCAGCCCCTTCTAACGTCATTTTCAAGGTTTCTTTGATGTCCTCCTGCCACCTTCGTCTTGGTTTTCCCCTACCCCCAGGAACCATGCCTTACATTACTGTTCTCTCCAAACCACTGTGTGGTTTAACATGACAGAATTACTTTATTTTCCAGGACATGGTGTTGTTTATGAACCAATGCTCCCCGATAATACTACTTGTACACTGTAATTTCAAACTCCCTACATCGCTGTATAGATTCAACATCAATTGAATAATGGAGTCAAGAATGTTTTCATACCATGTGGTATATTGGGCAAATATAGTGTTAGACCTGTGTTTTTCACCAAAATCATGCTGGCTGTCTTTATTGTCCAGTGTTTCTCTGGTACCCAATTCAGGCTTGGTCAACCTGATAGCCATTTGCTGTCATAAAAAAAATCCTGCAACAACTGTTTCCTGTGAGTTCTTCTTGTGTAAGAAAGAGATCGGAGCACACATGGTTACCCACAGAAGCGCAATGACAATTTTGCAATGAATCAAACACAAATGCTAAAAATGATGAGATTTGAAGGGATTCTCATTGTTTTTGTGTAATCCCAGAGTTAGGCCATCAAGACTCTCTAGTACCTTCACCTGATGTGTATTGGAAACAGTCAAATTTGAGCATTATGTTTTATCTAGTCAATGCAGTAGTAGCAAGGGTGATAGGAAGATTACAAAGAACAATGTGAATGCACAGAACAAAAAGATTTTCTTTGCGATCGCTATTTTGATGATTATACCACTAGGCGCATTCTTATGATGAAGTCGACTGTTGTCTGAGCCAATCTCTGTGCCATGTAGTTTCAAGTGTTGCAGCGCCAGCATCCTTTCTAAGGGGAAATACAGGGACAGTCTTGCAGGGCATGTTCTGTGGTTTTATCAGCGGTGCTACATGGACACAGAGGGGATGGAGACAATCGTAACCTGTGTAAGTGTTTATGCTGCAAAAAGATTTTTAGATGTATGGTTGAAGCCCTATGCTCCACATAGAGCTGTAAAAATCAAGAAAGCCAAAACTGGGAATATACAATTTATTTGATAATCTGGTCAGGGTTAGTTGAAGTAATAAATGTATAAATTCTTCTGGCATGTTCTTTCCCAACTTCCGGTTGGTGCAATAACACTTGCATGTCTTCGAACCTGTAAGAGACGTGAGACTGATAAATTCATGACGAAAATGAAATAATTTCAAGTTTACCAAAAAAACTGACAGAAAATAAGTCTCCTTCTTTGAATGCTTCATATAGACAACTTGTTAAACCACTCGTTGTATGTGATCTGAGCGATTGTACGCTGTGCCAGTTATTATGTATACAAGTAGGTCTGCACATGCGATTTCTGTCTTTCTCTTTCTTTTGTCCTTCTCTGCTTTTTTGCCGCTAGGCGAGCAGGTTTAACTGATGATCGGTTTTCGAGATAATGCACGCTCGGTCGCTTGATATGGTGTGGTATTGTGGAATTTTAAGATGTCTGTAACTCCATCAACCCATCTTTTCTTGGTCTGCCCTTTCCTCTTGATGATTCCATTTTCAGGTTGTACGCTCTTGCAACTGGTGTATTCGGTTCATTCTGACCAAGTGGCCAAACCATTTGAGTCTCTGTTTTTCAATAAATCTAATAGCAGGTGTTGTTCCGACTGTTCTTCTAATTTCTCATTTCTTATATGGTCTCTTCTTGTTTTATTTACTGCTTTCCTCAGGCATCCGATTTCTGTGACACTTTTTATTTACTAGGTAGCTTCCCTAGGCCCTACCTCAGTCGCCTCTTATGACATGCCTTGTAGGTCGCAGTGTTATTATTCTTTGCTCTCTTGCAGTCCCAGCAACACAAGGGCAACCACAGAAAATAAGTGAATCTAAGAGAGGAGCAATGATATTTTTGTCACGTAATCATGAAATTAATCTTTACTGAGCAAGGAAACAGATATCAAAACTAAAATTGTTGAAGGATGGTGCATAAAAATGAGTGAATAATATGGCAGCACCAGTAACCTAATAGCTAAAAACAGTGTATACTCTGCTACGCTTAAGAGAATTGTCGCACATCACACAATCAATATCTCTGAGTGGTAACTTTACAAATCTCGTGGCAGAAATCCGGTAGAAATGGTAGGTTGTCACTGCGGATTAACTGTTTGCTATAACCAGTATTCCCTTGTCTGTTATCGGTCCGGTATGAGGCTAGCTACCTCATCCGGTAAAATGCTTAAGCTACAAAATCCAACTAACCATGAATGCTCATGAGTTAGTTGACTGCCTTTCACAGAGAAGGTGAAACACGTACACACAAAGTAATATAGTTTTACAAAGTACAAAAACAATATACAGTGACGTTTCAACCAAACACAAAATCTTTGTTAATTTATTGTCTCACAGCATATGTTATGTCTGACGTATAATGTTATGTCTGACGTATAATGTTATGTCTGATGTATAATGTTATGTCTGACGTATAAGAAGTCTAAATTTCTTCACTTCTTTTCTATCATTTACTTGATAAAGACTTTTGCTAGAAAAGTCCTCGCTATTGTTTTTGTGCTTTGTTTTTATGTGTTATGTCTTTCATCATCATCATCAGGTGCCGTCTCCACATCGAAGGTTGGTTGCAATGAATCTCCAGCATCCTCTGTCTTTCGCCTTAGTGTTGCACACTGCCAGACTGTAACCTGTCCATTTCTTAAAGTTTCCTCCCACTTATCTCTCGGTCTTCCTCTTGCTCTTCCCCTCAACTTTCCCCTCTAGTAAATGTTTTATCATGGTGTCATGTTCTTTTATGTGCCCAAAATACTTTACATGTCTGAATTTTATTTCTCTTAATAATTGTTTCTTCATGCCTAGTTTTCCTAAAACTTGTTATGTCTTTGCTACATAGTTTTACTGCAGTCTTCCCTTTAACCAATAATGCTGTGCAAGAGAGAGAGAGAGAGAGAGAGATGAACAGCCTAAAGTTATTATTCACAAACTTATGTTCATTCTGACACAATAGTTTGAATTAATTGTAAGCATACATTTATATTACTTAGCAACTTTTCAGTTTCCCTGTTGGCAGAGTCGGCTTGACATGCCTGAAATAAAGAAAGCAAAGAACAATGTGGTAAAAACAGCATAGAAACATTTATATGACAGGCTTGAAATAAAGAAAGTAGAGAACAATGTGGTAAAAACACCACAGAAACATTTATATGTAAATTTAGACAATAGATTTGATGAAAATGTGTGGTTCTAATCCGAACTGCGCCGTTCTGTTCACGGTGCAATTTTTTCAGAGACACAGTTTGTGCAATACTTCCGGCAGGTGGTGTGCCATTTCTACAGAGATATGTTGTTCTTCTTCTCTTCTGCATTCAACTTTTGCTATGCGACTACTCGGTATGTGTCATAAACAGGGCAGGTGCGCTGAGGTCTTCACCGGTTCCCCATAGTTTGTGTTGTTTCTGTTGGCCAGATCTCCAATCTCTCACTACTCAGACTAGGCAGTCTTGCAGGATGTGCTCTGGGGACTGCTTTGGTGCTCCACAGGTGCAGGCTGCCCGAGTCCCTGAGACCCATTCTGTGGAGGTGTGCTCTGAGACTGCAGTGTCCCGGTCTAAGTCTGAAGATTGTGGTCTGTGCTTTTCTGTTTAGTGTATTTATGCTGTCGTGCTCTGGCCTGTATCCTCCATTTGTTTTTCTCCAGATCATTTTCCTGGATTGTTTCAGGAGAGTCTTTGCTTCTGTAAAACTTTGTGTTGGGTGGTGTTGTGTTAGGCTCCCCCAGCCTTTGCGAGTTTGTCAGCCTTTTCGTTTCCTGGTATGCCACAGTGAGCTGGTATCCACTGTAAGACCAGTTCAGATTTTTTTGACAACAAGCTGATATTTTGCCGTATGTCCTGAATGAGCTTGTCTTGTCTGGGACTTGAGATAGCCTGGAGAATGGATCTTGAATCGCTAAAGACTGCAATATTTTTGCTGACACTTGCTGGTCGTTGAGAATCTGTATGGCTGCAAGAAGGCTGTTGCTCTGCTCTAAAGTTGGTGCATGTTTCTCCTGCTGCCAAAGAGTGTGTTTCTGTGTTTCCTTGAGGGTGAGTGATGTAGATTCGCTGCCTCTCTTTCTGGTAGCATCTGTAGCTGAGCTATCTGTGAACACATGTGTCCATGTGCTGGTGGGATATTGCTCTCGTAGCATTTGGAGTGAAATGGCTCTTGCTCTGTCTCTGTATTTTTGGAGATTATTCCTGAGACTTCTAGGTGTATTTGGGCTGTGTTTTGGTAGCATGTCCATGGCTCTGGTATTATGGGTTCCCACATTTCTGGTCAGTTTCTAGGATGTCTGTATGTTGCATATGAAATTCTCTGGCCAGATGGTTGGGACTTTTCCTTGCAAGTCTGTTTTTGTTTTCTCTTGGAATTTTGTGTGTAGAGGGTGTTCTTTTAGTCGTTTTAGTTTTTCAAACTGGGTGAGTGTTTTAAATTTTCATGGAGTTCTAGAGGCTCTATGTCTGCGGTTTTTTCCATTTCTACGATAGGACTGCTTTTCATTGCTCCCAGAGTTATTCTTAGGCCCATGTTTTGTACCTTGTCTAGTTTGTGTGTGTTTGTTTGGCTGCTGTTGTCCAAGAGCTGGAGCCATATTCCATGATGGGTCTGACTGCTCCGTGTAGACCTGCTTTAATATTTTTGAATTTGCGCCCAGGACGTGCCAGCTAGTTTCTTCATCACAGCAAGTCTTTGTATGGCTTTTCATTTGAATTTTGTCTATGTTTGGCTTCCAGGTAAGTCTGCTGTCTAGGGTGATTCCAAGGAAGGTGGGTTTATCTGTTTGGGGTATTGTTTCGTTTTCTAAATTGATGGATACTTTTTCCTTGTGTGGGGAGAGGGAAAAAAAAGTTGCTGTGGTTTTTGTGTGGTTAATTTTGAGGCCCCAGCTTTTGTCCAGTTCTCCACTTTTTCCACTGTTTTTGTAGTAAATATGATGTTTTTGAGTGTGTTCTGCAGCTGTCCAGATTGCGAAGTCGTCTGCATGTAGGCTGTTTGAGACTTTCTGGGGCAGCATTTGGTGATGTCATTTATGTATATTAGGAATAGCGTTGGTGCTATCACACTGCCCTGTGAACTCCTTTCTTCATTTTTGCATCTTGCTGAGGTGGTTGTCTATTTTTACTCTGGCTGTACGTTGGGAGAGGAGGTTTCTGATCCAGGAGAACATGTTGTTGGAGACTCCTGTTTGTAGGACTTTCAGCATTAGGCCATCGTGCCATACCGTATCAAATGCCCGGAGAGGTCAAAAATATGGCTGTTACTTTCTTTCTTTCCTGGAAGGCGTTTTCAATGTCCTGGGTGATGTAAGCCAGTTGGTCCTCTGTGCTTCTGTTTTGTCTGTATCCGGTCTGGGCGGGGGGTGAGCAATGAGTTTGTTTCTAGGTACCATGTCAGTCTCCTGTTTACTAGCCTCTCCATCAATTTCCCTGCACAGCTGAGAAGGCTGATGGGTCTATAGCTCTTTGGGTCATTTTTGTCCTTGCCTGGTTTCAAGATAGGGTAGATGTGCCTCTTCCAGGTTGATGGAACTTGACCTGTTTTCCAGCTCTGGTTGAAAATGCTGAGGAGAAACCTTTGCCAAGAGGACCAAGGTGTTTAAGGAATTCATTGGTAATTCCATCCGCTCCAGGTGTTTTATTTGGTCTTCTAGCTCCTGCAAGGTAAACATAGCTGTCATGCTGTCTGTTGGGATTGTAGAGTTAAGACTATTCAACAGTTGCTTTGACTGGTTTTAACTTCTCTTTTCTTGCCTGTTGAATTTGGACCTGACTTTCCAATTGATAGGTTCTAGCTAATAGGTCTGCTGCTGCCTGCGGTGACAAATCCTGTGTCTGTGTGCAGCACAGTTTTGGTCCGTTCTGTCCTGTCACCGTTTAAGGTTTTTGTGAGGTTCCATAGTTTTTTAGTGTCTTTCTCTAGATTTAAGGAGGCAGTTTTTCATGCCAGCTGTCTCTCATGCTTTTCTTCTTTTCTTTGGTAAATGTAGCCTTTGTCTTGTTGTGTAGGGTAACATTTTCGTCTGTGGGGTCTGCTTCCATGTTTTCTCTTTGTATGCTGAGTTCAGCGTGAAGCTCTTCCAGTTTAGGGACCAATAGGGTCGGTAGTCTTCCCTTCTTCCTCTTGGTATACTTATTTTTGCTGCATCTAGAACCCAGTTGTTGAATGTTTGAGTTTGGGTTTAGGACTATTTTTTTAATTTTCATGTTCTTAATGGCTTCTTCTAGGTGTGAGGTGAGATATGTTGTCAAATAGTAAATTGTCTCTCTGATGTTGATCCTCTTTTAGCAAATCATTAGTATTTTTTTAAAGTAGTCTTTATAGGATTCTCAGCATTCTTCTGTAAAGTCACATCTCTGTAGACTCTATATATATATTGTTCTTTGTTTATTTATGATGTATTATTTGATTCCAAAATACTGGCTTTTAAGGAATATCTTTGCCCGTCTGCTCAGCGTGTTCGTAGCGCGTTGGACTACGGGTGACTATCCCTCTGTGTGTGCGGTTCAATTCCACGGGATGGCAGAAAAAGCCACAGATTCCCCAGATTTCCGTTGTTTGTGGCACCGAGCCGAAGAGCTGAAAAGCTCAAGTGCTTCTGGATCGGAAAAAAAAAAAGGAATATCTTTCTAACTTCCATGTGTCAGTACTGTAGCTATGTAGCACAGAACTTTTTAACTTTCATGTGTCAGTACTGAAGAACTTCAAACTTCCATGTAAGCTTCCCATGATGTTTTGTGGCATATTTGACAAGACAAAACTAAGAGAACTCAAGCTGCCTAAGACATTTCATGTTCTATTTGACTCTACAAGAAGACTCAACATAAAAGTGAAGACAACTATGATCAATCACTGCATAAAAGTCATTAATTATTTTAAAGAGTTACCTCACTGAAAATTATAAAAGTATCTAATACACCGAAAAGCTATCAGAAAGATAAAAGATGTTAATTTCATCGTCAAAGATAACTTTTATACAAACCTCATATAATAATGATGGAGATGGGTAAACACTAAGAACAGCATCAGCCATTTCCGACGAATTTTTCAACTGCATCAATTGATGCTTCCAAACTTTGCTGAGACCTTCACCTTTCTTGTTTACACTCAAGCCTGAAGTTCCTCATTCAAAAGGAAAAGACATTGTCAAACCGGTCTTTCCTGTAACACAAATGATGTAACTAAATTGTGTATCTGGTAAATATTTGATGTGTTATTGAACTGTAATTTATGTTTAATTATTAATAAAAACATTGATTATTGCATGAACTTTATGCAAGGCACGTTCAGAAAATAAGTATTGTTTGAGTATATCTCTTGCGCATAGTAGGGAATGAGAGTCGCAGTAGCGTAGATGTTAGTGATCACAGTTCTTAGACTAGAGTTCCGGATTCAATTCCACAGTTGTCGTTAAATTTTTTTCAGACCGCAACTGCTCTCAGGTTGACCCAGTCTCAATTGGGGTACCAGGAAAAGCACTGGGAAGTAAAGGCAACTGACGTGATGTTGACTATATCATCCATCGTGTGCCGACAGTCAATGAAAAATACAGGCCTAACACTGTATTACCTAATAGACCTCATGGTATGAAAAAGGGTTCCCTTATAGTAGGAAATGGTTTACTGCTGATAATCTGGTAATATGATGGAGTTACATTCAATGATACTGACATAGAAGCAGTACATCAACAAAGCAGCTGCAAATATCAAGAGGAAGTTAGCCATCTTGAGAAAACTAAATGGGAACACATGCGGAGCCAGCCAGAAAATACTTAGGATTGTTCACCAGTAGAGTATACAACCAGATATGGAATATGGGTCAGCTGCATAGTGCCTAGCACTAAATACCATGTCTTTAGCAGCGATCCGCAGACGACTTAACACAGTTTTAGCAGCAAAAGGGTTAAAGAGAGAAAACATTTAACAAAGTATTTTACTTAAATACAGGGTCTATGCAAGCTAACCTTGTAAATAACAAGTGCTGCAGAAATCGGATGTGCTGGCCTAGGCGCATAACTGGCACAACCGCTCTTAGGCTCAGATCACATACAAATCACAAAGAGTGGTTTAATAAGTGGTTGATATGGAGCGTTTGAAGAAGACTTAAATACAGACAAATTATATCTATATATTATGTGTACTTTCCAGAAGACCTCAAACAATAGGACTTAAGAGTTAACCCTTCGAGATGGTATATTGGTTCAGAGTAATGTTCATGATTTTAAAACCAATATATCAGCTTTTGGATGTCTGTTGACATAAACGAATGTTTCTTCACAATCACATTACTGAAATTTAAAATATCTTTAGGAAACAGAAAGTACTTATATGTAGCTACATCTTTACCTCCTTTTAACAAAGATTGGAAAGCGGAGAGCAGTGTTATTGTGATAAAGTTCAGCCAGTCGCTACCTCAGTCGCCTCTTCGACATGTAGGTCGCAGTGTTACTATTCTTTGCTCCCCTTGCGAGCCCTGGCAACACACAGGCGATGTTATGGAACAACACCAGAGGGTAAACGAAAACGTAGAAGACTCAAAACGACCTGGAGAACATGAACTGAAAGGAATGAATCACAGCTGGAACACAATATAGAGGACAACCAAGAACAGAGAAGAATGGACAACATTTTTTGCTGCCCTAAGCACCAAAAGCATCACAGGCTAGAGAGTGAATTTGTTTAAGTACTTTTTATATTTTCTTCTTTTTTGCAAAATAATTTAACCTACATTAGAAAATGACTATCGTCATAACTGACAAGAAAAATGATAACAAGTTAATACTCACTTGCTGTGTTTCTCAATTACAGCTTTAGTAAAATGTTTAATTTGACTTGCAAGTTCTTCATCTGTTGCAACTTGCTGCACCACACAACCATTTGCCAGCTGAATTTCTACAAATGCCTGAAAAGAATTGTTTCAACATCAGAAAGTTTGTTTGAATAAACACTGAATTTTATAACTTGATACTTGAATTACTGCATCTTTTTCCATGTTGAGATTTGACAGCTTGAGTATCCTAACCACTCCAGAGCTCAACCAGTTGAAGTTGTACTTCTATCAGGTTCTGTCAAGCTGAACATGCCTGCGAAGGTAGGAGTCAGACACCCTGGTCCTCCAGGTTGGTGGTTTCCATAGGGTTTACATCTATTTTGGGGTTTTTTGTGTGTCTTTACTGCCTGTAATAACACTTTTTAGAGTGGTGTAGGACAGGCGGGACATGAGCCTGAGAAATTTAATGGCTACATGGCTAGTGCAGTCGGCACGAAACTGTTCAGGCTAGGATTTTTTTATGCCCTCTACAAAAATTAGACTGTGCCAAGATTGAACCCGAGTCTCCGAATGGGAGCCTGCGCTCTAATCCATTTGGCCAGGCGCTCCCCACAGGGTTGACATCTATGACCAAGCAAAAACATTAGCTGCTACATAAACAGCAGAAATTAAATCAGATTTCTCACAGAATAGAAATCTTGAGTAAAATACTTGCGTGATTGTCTATTGTAAAAGACGAATTGCAAAACAGATATTCTTCTTTAGACGCTCCATATCGACCACTTGTCAACTACTCTGTGTGATTTGTATGTGATCTGAGCCTAAGAGCGATTGTATGTTGTGCCAGTTATGCGCCTATAAGTAGGCCAGCACATCCGATTTCTGTGATGTTTATTTACTACGGTAGCATCCCTAGGGCCTACATCAGTCGCCTCTTATGACATGCATCGTAGGTTGCAGTGGTCCTATTATTTGCTTCCCTTGCAAACCCCGGCACCACACGGGCGGCAAAACAGCCATGAGGTACTTTACAAAGAATGGATTCAAACTCAAGTGAGTTAGCTGTTACCAAACCAGATATCCCCAAGAGTGATGGTCATTTATTCCTTCGATTATCTCTGTTCATGGATAAATGGCAGTATGGGATGAGACAGTAACTAGTGAGCGGGGAACACTTACATTAAGAAAAGCAGGCCTTCACGCAAAATTTCAATCTGGAGGCACCATATTAGACTAGGGCGAGCTACCCTAGTAAATAAACAACTTGTTGAAACCGAACACGCCGCCGAAGGATAAGCACCTGAGCTCCAATTGGTACTGAAGTTTGTGAACGTACACCCGTTCTTGGTGTTTGGCTGTTTATATATCACATTAGAATGATAAAAACAGCCGTAAAGAACGAT
Organism: Arion vulgaris; assembly: GCA_020796225.1. Taxonomy (NCBI): domain Eukaryota; kingdom Metazoa; phylum Mollusca; class Gastropoda; order Stylommatophora; family Arionidae; genus Arion; species Arion vulgaris. The sequence continues at coordinate 5,955,065 of CM036757.1, forward strand.
CGGAAGAAGAAGACTATGCCTGGATTCGTAGAGGGCAAACAAAATATATAAATTAAAAAACAAAACAAATTTCAGTTCTGTTATCAATGTAGAGAATAATGATGTATTTATTTGTAAATATACAACAATCTAGGAAAATGTCTCCCAAATACAGAACTCACCTCCTCAGCATCAAGTGTAGTAATTTTTGCAGCAGTCGGTTCCTTTTTTTTCCTGCCTCTAGACATCTGTCCTGTCACAGCTTCTCTATATTTCTGTTTGGCTGCAGTATTTTGTTTACTGATAAAGACCAATGTTAAAATACTATACAAAAATTATACAAACATCTGTCTATAAGTCTAACAACTGTTCAATGTTGAGGGAAAGTAAACTAGCTAGACAAAAAAATGATTATATAACAAGTTATATTTAATGTGACAATGGCGAAACATGTAAAAACAAAGTACTGTAGTTTTCTTCACCTTTCAACTCCCAACGAGCACAGGTCTTGAACAAATTTCTTCCAGCTCTTCCTCTCTCTTGCCATCCCTACCAATTCTTTCCATGTTTTACCAGTCTTTTTCTTCTTCTTCGCGTTCGTTCTTTACAGCCAATTTTAATCACTCTTTGTGATATGTTTGATCTTTGCCAAGAACGTGTATACGTTGCACATTGGTTTAGTAGGCCCCTAAACGCATAGACTTCTACACGTTTAGGACACATGCATCCGATTTCAGCTAAACCTCCTTAGTCGCCTCTTACGAATGCGTGGCAGGTAACAGTGGTTCTATTCTTTACACCCCAAATTTGGGCCCGGTAACCACTCGGGCAACCAATCTTTTTAATATCAACCTTCCCTCTCCCTTCTCCAGGTCTATCTAGGCCTTCCACTACTCCTCTTTCCCTGGGGGTTCCAAAACAGTGCCTGTCTTGCAATGCTTCCAGTTGGTAGTTTTACAAAATACAAAAACAATACACAGCAACGTTTCGACCAAAAGATCTTTATCAAGCAAAGGATACAACAGAAGTGAAGAAATTCACTTCTTACACGGCACATAACATATTGAATCAGACAATAATGCCCTTTAGAGTGACGTTTGTAAATTGGTGACCAACACAGGTGCCACTTAGTGTGGTGTTTGCGCTTCCACGAATTTAATCCTGAAAACATGAAAAACTAAGAGCTGTTGAAAGTTTAGTTTTGTCGTCAGATCATCATCACTGTACAATGAACCAAGTAGCACATAAGTGCTCTAATCTCCTCCTCGGTAGGATATATATATATAAAAATCACTAAGTTTTTACAGGAAACTGAAGCACATTAAAAAAACTTACCTAAAATATTTGCTAAGTCCCACAATAAAAACTGATAGATTTTTATCTGGCATGGCCGACTGAAGAGAATTCACCCATTCTGTTAGTGTAACATGATCATTTTCTAATCCTTGTTTACGCTGAAAAATGAAGAAACAACCAAAAAAGAAAGGTCAGTCTGATGTCATATCACTCTGGTCATATCCATGAGAACTCAGTCTCTACCAGCAGAAAGGTATGCATGCTGATGTGTCCTGTGGCTTGCTGATTAACCACAGCTTTCAATCTGTCCTTTAGGTACCTAGTTCAACCTGTGATTTCAGATTCCTTTAAATGATGCGACATATATATATATAATATTGTGTGTCCTCACCCAATACCATAACTTAAATATCCAGATAATTGGTAATTTTGATGCAAATATGTCTCATTACTGCGAACACCTTCATGTCAAAGATGTACGTCCATGTAAACCCCGGGAGGTTGGAAGTTTCAATAGATGATATCCACTCCTAAGGCTAACCTCCTGCTTTGGACATTTCAAATCATAGCATAAAATTCAGACACAATATGGTTTCAATAAATAAATTCACAGTCATTGGAGGACAGCAGTAATGGCCTCAACTTCCAACATAATACTGAAAATAGTTATTCTGTATATTCCATTCTGTTCTGCAGCGGCCCTACAGTTTGTGCTAGATAAGAAATCCCAGTCTAATTTCTCACCCCAATGCACAGACCTATCAGTACATACATCATCATCCTCTGCACTATCTCCACCAAGATCAGCTTTCATATGTCCTCAATCTCAACATTTTCTTTCAAGAGTAATGATAACATTGTGGATGTTAGCCATGTTCTCATCTATCAGGATCCATTTTTTCCCTTTTGGTAGAGTCGAAAGTGTAGTTACATGATCAATTTTTTCCCCAGCTTGGACCACGCCACGATTGATTCTAGTGCCCTTAATATTATTAGTATTTTTGTGCAGCTGGTGTCTCTGATTCTAAAGAGTATAACAGCTTTATAAGTAGAAAGGGAGTTTCAGTTTGGAATATCTTCATTGCATTCCAGACATGTCCATAGGTGCTCCAATTTCCTTTTCAAAATCTCCAACAGTGTCCAGAAACTAACCATACCGGTTTGATGTTGATTGATGAGCTTACTCTGTGTCCTGCTCTTTTCTGGCCACTTCAAGCTCATAAAATCTAGCTGCTGACGTAGATTGGTGTAGATGAAAGTCCTCTTTACATCCACACTCTATGAGGGCGTTCAGAATATCAGCTCTATCCATTGGGTTAACAACGCCCCCTTCCAACAATATGGTGGCAGATCCAGCCAGCAGATCCTCACTCTAACTACCATCAACATTGGGAAGGAAGTATCCTAAGATAAACAGCAGTTGATTTGTTAGAGTGTACACCAATGCCACAGAACCTAACCTATTAAACAATGAAACTACTACTGCCTTGTAGTTCGATTGGGGACAATCAAAGGCTAGCAGAGCAAACCGTACACAAAACTGGATGGCAGGCAAACCAAGTAGTCCAAAAAGACTGGTAACCTGGGCAGATGACGCTCAACAACCCGGAAGGTAAGGTTTCTAAGGGTAGCTACCCTAAAAGAAAATAGCAACCTGCTGCCTTGCAGGTCAGCTGGGGACAGCCCAAGGCTGACGGAGAGCTAACCCAGTAAATGCTGGCTAAAACCGGACACATCACCAAAGGATAAGCACCAGAGCTCCAAATGGCGCTAAAGATGTGACAAAACACACCCATACTAAGGCTGCATGAATCAGATTTCCACATGAATAAGACATATATGGGGAAATCTGGTACATCAGTCTAAGCGGTGATCTCACGATAGGGAGAGAACAATGAAACCTAATATACTTCTAGTTCATCAAAACACTTACCTGAATATAACTAATGATCATACAGACTGCATCTTCAGCATGTAACACTGCTACAACTTCCTTTTGTATATCCACACAAGCTGATGGCTGAGAAAGATGAGACAGAACTTATCAATATGTACAATAATAGCAATCAATCTCTTGAGGATACCAAGGCACAATTCTTTCCACTCGTTGAGGCACAAAATCACATTTATTCTGCAGTCATGACCAAACCACCGTGACGGCTCTCAGGTAGACCCAGCCTCAACTGGGTACCAGACATGCTCTGGGAAAGTAAAGGCGGCCGGCGTGATGCTGACCACATCACCCATCGTGTGCCAATGGACAAATAAAGATACAGGCCTAACACTGTATTGCCCTATATACCACGAGGTATGAAAGGGTTCCTTTACTTTTACTACTTTACATGACCAAACCACAGTAACTGAGACTTGTTCATCAAGGTTAAAAACTATGACACGAATATCAAGTTCTAACATTTACCTGCTTCAGACCGTTGTAAACAGATTCTTTGATGTATTCTCAGACTGAGATGGTATGACAGAGTGGCAAACACAGATCTGTGGGTAAGAACAGGACGCCATGATGACCCAGGGTCTATCTATCTATTCTCTAATCCTGTTTTGCCTTTGAGCGTCAGGTTGAAAAGGAAACACCTGGAGCGAGCTTCTCTATGTGCCTTGTCTTTCTTCCTTTTCTCCAGTCCTGATTTGCCTCACAGCTTCAGGATAAGTAGAGATATCTAGAACAGCCTTTGTGTGAGCTTCATAAATAGCGTCTTTCATCACCTCTGCTATCTGAGGTCCACATCTTTGCGTGGCCGGCCTTTTGCTTTGTATCCACTGTATCGAGTAACATTGCTCTTTATGGCACACTGTCTGTTGGTAATCTGCTTATGTGGCCGAACCATTTAATTTATTGTTTCTTGATGAAGTTCAGTACTGATGTTATCCCACTTTTTCCCGATGTCTTCATTTCTAAACCAGTCTCTTCTTCTTACTCCCAGCATTCTGCGTAGACACTTCATCTCTGTTGTGACTAGTTTTCTGCTGTCAGTTAATGACTCAGGGTAAGAGGAGAAAATGGTGATGAGTCGGGCATACCAAAAGAAACAGAAGAGTGACACTAGACAAGCACTGGAGTGGAAAAGGAACGTTTTCAACAGATCTGGAGTCATCTTGAGAAACTGAAGGAGGGGGGATTATCCTGGGAAGCCATAAAGAAAACAGCCAGAGACCGGGAAAAGTGGCAAACAACTGTTCAGGCCCTATGCTCTACGAGGAGCGGAATAAGTAAATACATAACATTTACCTGCATACTTGCTGGAGGATACCAAGACACAGTTCTTTCCACTCGTTGAGGCACAAAATCACATTTAGCTCCTACATCTGCACAAGCTTTTAAAATAAGCTCCTTCTGTTTATCTAAAGGTGCAACAGCTGGGTCTATAAATACTGTCAGCATCTGATAGCAAATTTGTAGTCAATATAAACCTAACTTTTATATCAATAAATACAACTAGAATGTTAACACAATTGTTTTTTTTTTAGAAATATTAAGAATTGTTGCAACTTTACCATGAATCCTATGAAGTAAAAAAAAAACTACATGAATAGTGAGAGCAAATAATTTTATTTTTGTATAAAACAGGATTTTGAACAGTACATACTCTTGGGGGTCTCTATGGTGAAGTGATTACAGCATTTGCCTGTCGTTTTGAAGGTTGTGTGTTCGAATCAGCACCTAGATACATGTGCAATTTTTTCACGAAATTCCTAGGATTGTTTCTGGAGATATGGAGTTTGAAATTTCTGCAACTCTTGGCAATGGCCTGCAGAGAGAGAGAGAGAGAGAGAGAGAGAGAGTACTTTCTGGCAAGATTTCTTGATAACAAAGTTTAAATCAAGAATGTGTGTAGCAAACACTGTGACACTGAAGAATGTCAGTAATTAGCATTCTATCTCCACTTTGCTACACGTATTGTTACATTTTATTGATACACTACAGTCAGACAGTGACTACAATTTGAAGCAACTCTATTCACGAGTTGCAATCATTGAATCACAGAGCAGACACGGTTAAAGTACTAACTTAGTTATTACTAGTTATTAGTAAGATAGAGGTGCATTTAAAGATCTCAGATCGTTTTGCCACCTCCTTTCGAGGTGATTAAGCAATTAGAAAGTAATTAATGACATTATATGATCAGGTTAGACATGTGCGTGTTGTGTGCTGTTTCCGCTGCTCATTTTCTCTGACTCAATGCGATGATTCTCAGCTATGTGGGTTCTCTTTGTTGACAGCGCACATTTGGCGATCTTGCGAAGGATTCCCAGCATGAGGTGTCATAACATTTCAGAGACACTTAAGAGTGTCTTTAAAGGTTTTTTCTGTCCACCAGCTAAACGTCTGCCCTTCAAGCTCATACATCAACTGTTTTGGGATCGTTGTCAGGCATTCGAGCAACGTGACCGACCCATCTCAGTTGGGCCTTCTGCACAGGGTGTTGCGCGGATCTTGTTTGTGGGACTTCGCTGTCTGGAATTTTGTCCTGCCAGTTTATTTTAGTATCCTGCGACAGCTTGTGTGGAAATGGTTTAATTTTCGTGTCTGCTATACACTGTCCATGTCTCGCTACGTACAGAGCGTGGTGACTATGGCCTGTAAACTTTCAGCTTTGTGACTATGCTTATCCTTCTGTTCCCACACAGTGACACGTAACCTTCCGAGCAGCACTGGCTTTGATATCCTATTATTGACCTCAGAATCTATATTGCCGATCTGATAGGAGGCTGCCAAGATAAGCAAAGTTGTCCGTTGACTGGAGACGCAGGTGTTTAATGTTGATGACTGGATCGTAATACTGTTCTCTAGGGGCGGCTGGAACATGACCTCTGTTTTTTTGGTGTTAATGGTGAGGCAAACCTATCACAGGCCATTGAGAACTTGTCCATGTAAGTCTGCATAAGACAGAGGTCATTTAAAGTGGATACTCAGAATACGTTTTGACCACAAACCTTCTTTCTGATGGGCTATTAATAGCTAATTAATGAATAATGTAATGTAATGAATACTAGTAATGAATCATTACTAATTACTAATGATGATCATGACTGAGTTTGTTTTTGGTAGAGAGTTGACCAGTAAATGAGTAAGTAAAGTAAAAGTAAGTAAAAACTAAATTAAAGACATTCGGGCATTCTTAGAATGTCCAGAATCATGATGTACTTTAATTTAGTTGTTTTAACTATTAGTTTTCTGAATTCTCATCATATAACTAATTTAGCAGATAAACGATAAGTACACATTCCACGTACGATTTACGTTCTCAAAATAACTTGCATAAATATGATCTCTGAGACTACTTACCTCAACGTATAAATTACACAAACTATACTATAACTATAACTTATAAGTTACTACAACACTACTGCTACTCTATAACAAAGTTTTGTATTTAATTTCGTCTGCCGGGATTTGTTTTGCCCTCCACAGTTTACTTAAAATCCGCTCTGAAACTTATGATTTCCGAAACAAAACAGTAAGATAGGCGGGTTATTGACAAGTGTCTATAACAACGCTGTTCAAACGTGGTGCCAATTGGCGCCTGCGACATACATTCATGGTTCCTTATTTTACTCTGTCGGCTTTCACGTTAATCAGATTTCAAGAACACAATATTTTTTAGTTTTTCGTATTACCACATGAACACGATCTTCCCTCTTTAGCAGTCTTGTTTTATTTTGTAGTAATTCTTTATTGGTTATTGGTTACTAAATTGACGTCATTGCACTCCGGACAGACCCATAGGTGCTCAGCCTCCCCCAATAGAAATCGAAGAGTATGCATAATGATGGGTCCGATGGCTCACTGATTAAACACATTCCTAACTCTGCCCCTAAGGCATTCAGTTCTACTTGTACAACGGGAAATTCCAAACTGCCTAAAACGCTGGATCGATTCAACATCGATTTTAGTGTCCTCATCCAACAGACAGTCGCGAAGAGACCGAAGAACCTCCCCATTATCCATCTTCAACTCCCCAACAATCGATGCTGTTGATGCAAGCATGTCCGCCTCTCCATACCGTAAACACCCCATGCCCAGGACAATATATCCACGTAAGCTCTCGGAGGTTAGAAACTTCTATAGACGACATCCACTCATACGTACTGAAACCTGCCCTACTGGATCTTGTAAAGCATCGACTGAGAGTCAAAATACAGCAACGGCCCCAGTAAATGAAGTCCCAGAGAGCCAATGGAGGGCAGCAGTAACAGCCTCAACCTTCATCCTCATACTAGAGGTAGTTGTCCTGTACGCTCCACTTCGTTCTGCAACAACCCTACTACGCGCATTAGCCAGTAGGTTATCCCCATTTGCAAGATTTAAGTCGCTTCAATGGCACAAACAATCTCATTTGTGTCTTCAAATGTATTTATGGATTCTCCGTGTAATGTACTGTCCGCTAGTGTCAGATTCGAGCTTCAGAAGAGAGCAATATCGGATTGTATACGGTGTACAAAACGGAAAATATATTGATGGGGAGGAGGGATATGTCGCCCGCATGTCCAGGAGAGTATATCCAAGAAAGAGGATATGTCGCCGCAGTCAGACAGTATATCAAGAAAGAGGATATGTCGCCGCATGTCAGGAGATATCCAAGAAAACCACTTTAGGTAGGGAATTCAATACCACAACCTGCCATTTGTACCTTCGCGTATCGACTAAGAGTCGACACATAACGATCCAGTATCAGTGCTAGAACCACTGAGGACAGCAGCAACTGCCCCAACCACCATCCTCACAAAGTAGTTGTCATATGTGTTCCGTTTCGCTCTGCAACGCTCCTGGCCTGCGCCCTAGCTAGAAAACCCCAGCCTTTCTCATCACAATGCACAGACACATCGGTATATAATAACATAATCATCACTTGCGTTATCTGCTTAATTGCGAGTTCAGCCTTCATATTCAGCCTCAAACTCTACATTACTTTCCAATAGTAGGCATAATGATAATATTCCGGATATTTGACCATTCAGTTATCAGAGGACTATCATCATAGCACTCCGGACATGTCCAAAGGTGCTCCGATCTCCACCTCAGCAAATCCAGCAGCGTCCATCGGCCCAACACGCCAGTCCGATGTTGATTAATCAGTCTCTTTGCATATTTGGTATGCCGTTCTTTATGGGCTGCACCAATCTTGTTACCCATCTCTCTCAATCCGGTCAGCGAGTGGGACTCGCAACCCTGAAACTCTTCTGTTCGAAAAGACTCGCAGTGCGTTAAGAATGTCATTTCGGTCCATTGCAGCCCCCTCGGATACTGTGGCCATACCAGCCAATCTGTCAGCTCGTTCATTACCCCTGACTCCTGCGTGTCCAGGGACAAAATTGAAGGTTATTTCTTTGATCCCAGTCTGTACCAGTACCTCCACCCAGTTCCGTCTCACCATTCCTGTTTCAACTATTGTGACCTGTCCTCAAACATGGATATTTGACCACGCTGCCGTACATCAGAATCCATCCTTTCCCTTTCAGTAGAATCGCAACATTGGTCACCTGGCTAATTGTTCTCTCAGCTTGCGTCATCCACCACATGCCACACTTCATTTTTGTTTAATATCATTAGTATTCTTCCGCAGTGGATGTCTCTGATCTGCAGTAACCGGCAAATATGCTTTAGTTTTTCCGATGGCATGATGGGAAAGCAGGGACAGAATACACGCATATATATATACCATCTTCACAATGGGAATAGGCTATCTCTAGTGCAGCCGAGAAATATACGCATGCCATCATTCTAAACACCATCCAGTCTATCAAAGATTAATACTAGACAGCTAGACCTTTTCTTTCAATCGCCTATTTTTCCACATTTAGGACTAATTTCGGATCGTGATTTATTTGAGAAATTATGTTTTCTTAATTTTTTTTTGGTATTACCATTTATTGACTCCCTCTTTTAGTGCTAATGAAGCTTGTGGGATCCTGCTGTTTGCAATGGCAATATCTTCTTCAGGTGTTCACAGATTTGGGTAATTTGAGGAGGTGTGAATTCGTTTCGGAAAATTCGCTACAAGGTACGATGTTAATGAGAGAACTAAGGAGAACAACTTGATACATGTCATCTTCCTTCTGACCTGTCCTTAAGTTTGTACTCAAACAGTTCTGCTCTCATGTACATCATGTTACTACTGCCTTGTAGTTTGATTGGGAACAATCAAAGGTTAGAGGGGTAAACCGTACACAAATCTGGAAGGCAGGCAAATCAAGTAGTCCAAATAAAGACCGGTTACCTGGGTCACAGCCAACTCTAGATAACTTTATAGGTTGCTCTGCCTGGGTAGATAACGCTCAACAACCCTGGAGGGTAGGCCGTCTAAGGGTCGCTACCCTGAAAGAAAATAGCAACCTGCTGCCTTGCAGGTCGGGTGGGGACAGTCATAGGCTAACGGGGAGCGAACCCAGTAAATGCTGGTTGAAACCGGACACGTCACCGAAGAATAAACACTAGAGCTCCAAATGGCGCTGAACGATGTGACGTAAAAATACGTTCTTGGCAAAGGCTATTTATATATCACAATAAGAATGATCAAAATGGCCGAAAAAGAACGAACGAGAGAGAGAGAGAGAGAGAGAGAGAGAGAGAGAGAGATGTTATCACCATGCAGAATACGAGTAGCAAATTGTTGTAGAAAATATTAACCAAGAAAATATTTTGCCAATTAGAGAGGGTAGTGTCCTTCCACCTACCCTTGAAGGATACCATCCAAACAGAGAGACATAGAATAAAGCAATGATTTTTACCAATGATGTGTATGAGGAATTTTCGTCAGACATTGAGACGTGCTGCAGCAATTAATTTTTAGAATGCGTATATCAGCACATTTTTCCTCAAATGGATCACAGCGGCCTTCTTCAGGCAAAAAGAAGTATTTAAATGTGGCAGCTGGGTTTCAACACCAACGACAATACACTCTGCAGGTTTACCACAAGGTTCCCTATTATCTCCGGTGCTGTTCAGCTCCTATACTGTGAGAATCACATACAAGCAGATCATGAGAAGGGGCAGGATAGTGTTGTATGCAGATGATGTTTTGGTACCATGGTGTATAGCAAGAGCAAATATTGAGAACAGATTCTGGAAGAACTTCAGTCAGAACTCGACCGCATAAGTAGGTAATGTATGGAAGCATTGATCAAACCGACGATGGCAGCGGTGACATGACTCTCTTTGATTAACTTATTCCTTTCCACTCCTCAACAGTTGCTCTACACTTTTTCCGGTCTGGCTGTCTTTTATGGCTTCACATGATAATACAGCATCCTTCAGTTCCTTAAGAAGACTCCGTCTCAAGGCCTGTTTAGGACGTCCGCTTTTCTTTTTTTCTTTGCAGGTTAAGTTCTTCTTTAGTGACCCTTGACAGTATCATCCGCAGCGTATGCCGACCAGCAATCGCTATTTTATCTTCATAAACTGAGTCATTAAGGGTTTCTGTCTTGTTCTTTTCCACAGGTCTGCGTTTGCAACGCTGTCATACCATCTCAGTCTGAGAGTATGCCGAAGACATCTGTTGACAAATGTTTGAATATTTTTGTTAATTAACTTGGTGACTGGCCACGTTTCCAAGCCATACAACAAGACAGAATGGTCAAGGAAGCCAGTGGTGCATTTAGTATGACAACAAGCAGCAAGAAATGAAGGTAGTGACCAATGCACTACTCTGGCTTGGAGTCACAAAACTACACTCATGCATGCATTCTGAATGACTCATTGAGTATGATCCGAAAGGTGGAGGCCAGTTGGGTGCGCAGGCAATAGACTGAATCACTGCAGGCATCAACAATTTCCAGGATTACACTTGTCTTCGTTCTGGGGCACATGGGTATCGTTGGCAATGAGAGAGCAGACAGGATGGCTGGCTCTGTCGCCATATCAGAGGACCAGCCAATGGACAGAGTTGACATCTTGAACACCCTCATAGAGTGTAGCCGCAGAGAGATTTTCATCTAAACCAGAGTTTCCCAAAGTGGGCGGTATCAGTGGGCGCTGAAGCGTTCTAGGGATGCGATAATGGTGTTCATAAGAATTTGGGGGTGTTCAGGCGATTAGGGGTCAGTTGCTCCTTAAAAAGAAAATTAATAATAAATATTTTTAAATAAATTATTTTCATGATTTTGTGATTGAATAATTATTTAAAATTTGAATTTTGATTCAACTTATGCCCGTCTTACATGATCCATTTTTTCATTAATTTTCTATTTCATGTATATAATCATTTGAAAATTGACCATGTATTACAGAAATATATATCAATTTTCTATGTCAAAGAAAAACAGAGCATGTATATATGTGGGAGGGGGGCGTTGGCAAACTGTTATAATGTGGAGGGGGAGGGGCGTTACAAAGTTTATGTTGTGAAAAGTGGGCGGTGGCCGAAAAGTTTGGGAATCTATGATCTATAACCAATCTACGTCAACTATTAGATTGCGGAGCTGAGTTTAAGATTGGGTGGCAAGAAAAGAATAGTACGACAGGTGTACAGTAGGTTCATCAACCAAAATCGAACTGGTAGCACGGCCTCAGTTGCTGGACAGGCTGTCTGGAAGATATTGCCGAAAAGATCACGAGTTGAATTTTACTATAAAATAATGTATATTTTTATAGTATTTTTTGTGGTGTATCTTGTCTGTGATGAATGTGTATAGAAAGAAAAATATTTTTGTCTTTCCTTTCTCTTTTTGAGCCTGTAACTCCCTTTTGATTTTTGCTTGCACAGTTGTAACAAGAAAAGGAGTATCACTTTAATGTCTCTACTTTAAGCTGCTACCTCGGGTTAATTGTATTCAGCTTTTTGGATTCATTTCCTTCAGTTTCCTTTGTAAACTATACCTATTCTCCACCGAAGGTGTAGGTCTTCATCCATCGCTTGGTCATCCCTTCTCCCCAGGTGTCTGTCTCAGTGTAGTTTTAATGACAGAGTTAGCATAACACATGTCCTATTCATCTTCAGCATCTCATTTGGATAATAATATTCATATTTTTCTACTGTGTAAGCAGTTCTTGGTTAGAGATAGTTCCTGGTCACAATTTTTTTGTAGACAAGTTGTATAGATGGTAGAAAATTTGGATACACAGTTTCAGTTTGGAATACCTTGATTGCACTCCGGACATGTCCATAGGTGCTCTGGTTTCCTTTGCAATATCTTCAACAGCATCCAGCGAATAACCATACAGTTTGATTGATGAGCCTGACATATATCTGTTGTGCTGTTTTTTCTGGCCACTCCAATCTTCAATCCAAACTCTTGCAATCTAGCAGTTGACAGAACTGGTTTAAATGAAAATCCTCTTTGCAGCCACACTCTATGAGGGCGTTCAGAATGTCAGCTCTATCCATTGGCTAACCCCCAGATATGGTGGGAGACAGCCAGCCTGTCTGCTCTCTCATTGCTAGTATACCCATGTGCCCGAAATGAAGATGAATGTAATTCTGTGAATTGTTGATGCTTGTAGTGATTCAGTTCTCTGGATCTACATCTATAAATGAGCACAATCCCAATCATAAAACAGTTCATCACAAAGCAACACTTGTGAAGTACAGATCACTTTTATTTCATCACCAAAAGTTGATACAGTAGTAGAAAAACATGCTAAAGAAGATATTTGCAGTAGTAGATAAACAAGAATATCTACTAAATATGTAGATACACTTTTGTGTAAAATAAATTATGTAAATAATATCCAAATTTAAAGTAAATTTAAGTTTTAAAAAAATAAATTGTAACTTGTTCAATAAATAAACTGTAAGTGTCCCAATGATGGATAATAAAAAATAGTATGAATTCAGGTTTAAATTTTGAAGAAATAATATATATGTATTATTTGTTTCGCTAACTATACTGACCTGATTAAAGTGAAATAAAAAGTAGTAATATGTTTGTTGATAAGTGAAAGCAGAAAAAGGAATGGCACATTTAATTAAAATAAGAAACATATTCCGTATTCTGAAGATTTGTTTGGTTTCTGTTACCTAATACTCTTTATTATTATAATTCTCTTGTACCATTATACGTTACATAGGGCCTGCTAACAATTTCTCCATACTGCTTGCTCTATCCTGGGTAACTCGTTCAATCTCTGCTATGGAAGTAAGTCTCATATTACTCGTGTCTTTCAGTAAAGTGTATTCCAGGTTTCTTTCTTTTCAGGTTTCAGTGCATACTTTCTTTCTTGAACCATGTGTCTCCCACTTCAGTGCCTGCTTTGTGATTCTTTGGTCATTTCCTCTCAGAGTATGACCAACATATATCCATCTTCTCTTTCTTATAACAGTTGTTACTAGTGGTTGATTTGACATTTCTCTGATTTCATTACTGCTGAATGTTTCCCATTTTATGTTCATTATTATACTCTACCAAATGAAAAATTCTAGACTTCATATGAATGAAACAATATATGAAACAGTAACTATTTGTAGGTTTCAGATTGACATTACATTATCTTGAGACTGATCAAAAATTGATATAAAACTAATGTAATGGTTCAGATATGATATTAATAAAAATTATTATTATGGAAAGTTATATGTATATAAATGTTGGAGGCAATAATGTAAATGTTGTAATCTGAAAAAATGATTTTGTGTGCATACAAATATCATATAACAAGAAAAAAACAGGGTTCAAGTAATTCATATTTCCTAGTTTTGTTGGTAAACAACCTTGCACAATGCTTTGTAATTCTACACTATCAAAAAAAAACCAATCATGGTTTGAGAACAAGTTTAACAAAATATAATTACAGATGCAGACAGCCTTTTAAAAAAAATCTTCTTATACATAAGAAAACATCAGAAATTTGTCAGAATTTCTTTTGCCGTAGACAACAGATGTCTTTTGTTGTGGGTTGAATTTACATAAGTGAACAAGAGAAATAAAAACATGATTTATAAATGTAAGATTTACAGCATTTGTGCTATGTGAGTAAAATAATTCCTTCACCTTTGCTAAATGAATGTTTAAGCAACTCTGTACACAGTTATATAAATGAATGAGTTTTACTACACTGGTTACAAGACCAATCCAAGCACAAAAACACTCATGAATAAAACACACTCTTTATTTTAGTCAACTCTTTGTAGACAGGGCACCATATAGCGTGGTAGTTAATCACAGCCAAAAATAGTGTGTGAAAACATGTTTTTTTTTAATGCCCGTCTAACACAAGTTAGAACTATCAATTTCTTTACAATGTAAAGTAGTTACTTAATATTTTTCAATTGTAATTTGGTATAGTGTTACTAGATTATAGTGTTACTAGATATTAATTTCACAGCAAAATATGCGAGTAATTCTTCAATTCTAAGGTTTTGCATGTGCAAAATTTCTGTTTCAATCGATTTTTGTTGATCAGTACAACATTAATATTCAAAATTACAAATTGCTGGCACTTGTGATTTTCTATTGATCAAATTTACTAACATTTAAAATAAACCTTTCTAGACTTCAAAATTGTTTAATGATGAAGTTAATAAGATGTTCATGAATATTTTCTAATAGATAAGAGATCATATGAAAGTTTCAACCATGATTATACAGACGTATCTTCTTCTTCTCTTCCATCATTTACTTCTTTATAGAAGTATTTATACAGATGTATAAATGGACATAATTAAACAAACAAAAAGGCATTGAAATCAAAACTACAATGACAAAAAAATAAGAAAAATATTTCAATAATATGTAGGCCCATATAACGCTTTGAGAAAACATAATATTTGTGTACTGCGCCATTTTAAAATTTGGTTTCTTGAATGTGTTTCTTGGATTACCAAAGTTATGAATTATTGTTGTTTGAATTATCAGAGTTAGTTTATATTATTATTTTGTTACATTTGTTTGTGTAAGCTTATAATCTATTTCTTATCGCCAATTTGGATATATTTTTTCTGATGACTTATTCTGACATTCACACAAAGTACAATAAAACTGTACAGTGTGCAAAACTAAAAACAAACACTCTATCAACGTTTACTTGATGTTGGGACAACGAAAAAAAATACGGGACAAAAATTATTTTTCCATGTATGCAAGAAACATATAATATTTATATGCAGTTGGTAATCAATAAAAGTATCACATAAACTGTGTCACATTTTATGTTTTTCTTCCTAATAATTTAGCCGTTCTTAATTAAAACTAATAGTTGATAAAGTTAAAACTTGATTAATTACTGTAGTGTGAGCAAACTTACAGAAAATGAAAGAAATATTTGCTCTTTTTATCATTGGAAAGTTAATCTTAGTGACATAAATATGATGCATAAAAGGATGAAAAATACAAATTTGAAGTTGGTAACACAAATTTTAGAACACACTATAGTTATTGAAAAGTAAATTATTAAACTCTTATAAAATAAAAGATATGGCAATCTTCAAATCACAATTTAAGGTTTTTTTTTTAAATAAGAGTGCTAAAATACAGCTGGCATAAGTAAAAAGGAATGATGTCAAAATTTGGAAATGTTACTACTATAGTCTGTCCATTAATTCGTGAGCACGTTTGAAATTGATTTTCTCTAAAACTACCTGTTGGATCTCAGTGATTTTTGCAAGCAGCCTTAGAATATCCATGACGCTAGAGAAATATTTTTTCCAAGAAAATTTGATGTAGTTTGAAATATTTCTTCTTCAGGTTATATTAAAATCAACCTCACCGGATTGTACACAATAGTAACAGATCTACGGTACACAGACGCCTTGTTCTAAAAATACATTATGGTAACATAGAAATATCGTGAGTATACAACAATTTCACGAAATCCCGTGCACCTAACCCAGTCGACTTTGAACGCGGAAAGCATATGACGTTATAATTGGGATACCGTTGTATAGTTATAGGCGTATCTACGCTATTTGTATGAAGCTATTGTATCATATTTGTTGGCTTATCAAAACTGACATTGATATCACATTCATAATGAGTCTGAAGTGCACATTTATAACAATGCAGAAGGTTACAGTTTTACTATACCAACACTTCCGTAAGGAATCTAAGAGAGGTCATCTATATTGCGATATTCATAACCCTGAGAAACGCGCGCAACTGGCGCTTGGTCTGAATAGAGAATCCTTTTCCCGATGGATTAAACAGGACACAAAGTGCACTAATGTCAAGCAAGGAAGGAAAAGAACAATTGACGACTTTGACATAGATGTCATAAGACGGAGCTCTTGAAAATGTTTGCGACAAATCAACTTGTTACTCTCAGGAAACTGAAATTAAAACTGCAATCAGATTGCAGCATAGACATTTCTAAAAGTACTCTATGAAAAATTGTAAGAGCCGGCTTCACCTTCAGAAAAACTATAGGGGGCAGGAATATTATTTGTGAAAAGCCACATTTAATTGCTGCCCGAAGTAAATACCTGAGGCAGATCCGTGAGCGCGGAGGCAAGGCTATGATATTGTATATTTGGACGAATCCTGGGTCAATGCTCACCACACCAATGCTAAAGAATGGCAATCAGTAGACGGTGAACAGAAAAGAAAAATACCAAGCAGCAAAGGCCAGCGTATTATACTAACACATGCAGAAAGTAGCGAAGAAGGTCTTGTCCATGACGTTGGACTTATTTTCCAATCAAAAAGTACCGACGGTAGGGATTACCACACAGAAATGAATGGACATATTTTCAGGCACTGGATGGAGAAAGATCTACTTCCAATTCTAAACAGACCATCATGCTAGGTAATGGATAATGCATCCGATCACAACGCAGTATCAGCGAAGACAAAGTACCAACTGCATCAAATACAAAAGATCAAATTAGGACTTGGCTTTAAGGAAAATGTCAGCTTTGATGATACATATTTGAAACCCGAGTTGTTGCACCTGGTGAGGATGACAAATAAGACAAAGGTGTTTCATATTGACGAAATCATTGCGGAATACGGCCAGACGTCTTTGCGACTACCTCCATATCATGTTCAATCCGATAGAGCTTGTCTGGGCTAAAGTAAAAGGGCAAGTTGCCGAACAGAACAGGACGTTTAAAATGTGTGATGTTGAAGTTCCTGACACGTGAGTCCTTCTCAATGATAGACATGCAGTTCTGGAAGAAGTGTGTTGAACATGTGCTCCGAGAGGAAGACGAGTACTGGCACCGAGATGGATTACAATTTGTCCAGCCAGTAACAATTATCAACCTCATGGAATCGTCAGATTCGGGATGATACAAATCATATTTTGATTACAGACTGAGAAATAGCAACGTATACATTTCCATATCCAAATTCGTCTACCATCATACAATTTGTGGTGAAGTTAAGACACCCTGGGGTCTAATGGTGACCGAAGGAGAGGACTAACTGTTGCATATTGTATCCAAGTTCACGATTGCACATAAAGGGCAACACACTTAATTACTTGACCTATCAAGTTAATATGGAGATACACCTATGAATAGAATTGACATGGACAAATTATAGGGATACTGTAAAATCTAAAATTTGAGCCCCGTATTTGCAATTGTCATAAAAGATCAAAGGAATTCGCCGATGTGCAAAATCCGTAGCATCTATGGACTACTGGTTAGCTTTATTTTAGCGTCATGGATATTCTAAGGCTGCATGCAAAAATCACTGAGATCCAACAGGTAGTTTTCGAGAAAATCAATTTCAAACGTGCTCACGAATTAATGGACAGACTATAACTTGTAGGAAACATATATTCTACACCTTTTTTCTTTAAAAGTTGAAAAGTTGCAGAAACAATAACATTATTGACATGATCCAATAACATCTGGATAGATGGCATAGCACAATTCTGTCAAAGAGCAAAAATAACTATCAACCAAAGCCACAAGAACAGCACAAGACCAAAACAGAAAACCGTGACACTGGGAAACATTCCGGTAGCAGTGTGACAACAAAAGAAAGAAGTAGAATAAAAAAACCCACATAAAAATTAACTTGATATGGAAAAAGACAGACGTTAAGTTGTTTATGAAAACTTCAAAATTTAGTTTCAATTTTTGAATATAATAATTTATGGCAAAATTCACACTAAATCTCAAAGTTGTATCATTAATTTAACAATATCTAAATTAAACATACCCTACAAATAAATTGTGACTTGTTAATGTATTATTTCTATCAGTTCACAGGTGCAACAACACACATCTGAGGCTGTTGTCTTCATAGCTTCGATGGACAGCTATTATAAGTATTACAAAAATGTGTTGAACAAACTTCAATGAAAAATATTGTAATTTAAATAATTTATAAAATTCCTTGAGATAAAACCAAGTTGATAATACAGTAGAATAGTTGAATATGTTGGATGCAACAAAAGTTGTACATGTTGACAAAAAAATATAGCCACATGCCTCATTTGTCATTAGAATTGAGTGTAGAATAATAGTTGTATTTTTTTCTAATTTGAAAAGCTTCACATGCTTTACTGATGAAGGTAAAATTAAAAAAACTTTAATAAAAATTAAGAATGGAACAAAAAATTTTTATTAATAATTTAATCACATGTAAAGTAAGATGACATTTAAAAAAAATTTAACAGAATCTGAACCTAATTTTTATTTGCCAATCAAATAGTTTTACTGCAGTCTCCTCTATATTGTGATTATTTAACCTAATTTTTGTTACATTTCAGACATGTCAACAATATATAAGTAAGACAAGAAGCAAATCCTTATTATAAAAAATAATCAGTTACTTACTTTAACCAAAAGTAATTTATTAACCCCTTCACTCTTCCGAGTCGATATACTGGCTCGAGGTATTTTGTAAGATAACACAGTCAGTATATTGTCTAATTCAGTATATATTACAATATACGAAGTGCGTCCGAAGGTAACAATAAATTATGGAG
This sequence comes from Arion vulgaris, assembly GCA_020796225.1. Taxonomy (NCBI): domain Eukaryota; kingdom Metazoa; phylum Mollusca; class Gastropoda; order Stylommatophora; family Arionidae; genus Arion; species Arion vulgaris. The sequence continues at coordinate 5,974,173 of CM036757.1, forward strand.
TGAAAAGGTTAACCCTTTATTACACATTGTAGCCAAATGTGTACTTCATATTTAATTTATTTTTATATTAATTTCCAATTTTAAACGGTAGTTTTCCTTGAAAATGAAACTCTATTTGAAATAGTAATTTATTAATAAAATATATAGATATATTTAAACTGCATTGTTATAAATAGCAAATTGTTATACAAATTTAGATACAGTTGAGGTTTGTTAGGGAAGACATATAGTGCCCTGCTAAGGAAATATTTTGAACTTGAAAATTGTTATCTGAATAGAAAATAGTATTATAATGTCAATGGGCATGTTTTTATTTCCAAGTAGAACAGATTTTTCAGCTTGCATGTTTTGTATTCCTATTTTGTATATTTGTTTACTGTTTTTATTCATTTGATAAAGTAAGAATAACATGCATTTTCATGATTATAGCATTTCTTTACAAAATATTTGTCTCTGGGTTCTAAATGGAAAAAAATCTGGTAGACATTCATGACAACTTCATTTTTGTATTACATTTTTGACCAAATATGCTCTTTAATTTCCTGTTCATATTTAAATTTAAGAGTATAGTAAAATTATTAGTCCTGTAGAGAACAATTCAAATTTTCATTGCATGACATGTTCTTAACTGTCAATTTCTCTCCACTGCCACATGTCTTTTTGATGATCTCCATAAGCAATGGTTGGGTAGTTTCTAGCATAGTATTCTGGAGCTAGAGGTCCCATATAGGCACGAGGGTGTCCATAGTGTTTTGTGTAGTAAGGATCTGTTCCAACTGCATACACTGGTTCCATTGCAATAGGATAATCTCGAACTTTATGTTTCTCCAGAATTTCTCTATCATCATAATATTCACTATTGAGGTAACAGCCAGCCAGGGAGTAAAATGTTGCAGTAAGAGATGCCAGAATCATACCGACCCATGCCAAGGCATAGGACCATCCATATGAACGACTAGTGCTGGTTTGAAGCAACTGTGGAATAAGCAAAAATATTTAATTAAAGCATGAATGATCTGGCATTTGCTATATAAGATCATACTGATTGTCACTAACTCATCATCATCATCCAATAACTTGTTCTGAACAGAATTCTGCTACTATCTTATTTTTCTTTTGCTCACTATATGGTGCTGCAGACTGATTTTTGCGTGAAGGCATGTTTTCCTTTTATCCCTGCCCCTCCCCACCATACAGACATGCCTAATCCAAGTTCAGAGGTACTCTGCTACCATAAAAGTCCTTCAGAATTTCTCTCATAGGTCTGATAGCGAGTATGTCTAAGTCAAGGTGGAAAGCTTCATAGTTGCACAGTGATCTGATACTATATATATATATATTTCCCTCTATGCTATATAGAGTCTGTAATTAAATTTCTCCATAAGCTCTGTCCTGGGCAACACACTCTATGACCTTGATAAACACTGGACATATACAAATAGTAAAACAGGCAGCATTATGTGCTTGGATAAATTACAAAATTATGATATTTTGAACCAGAACAAATACAAGTAAATATGCTCACTATATAGATTCCTCTCGTACCGTTAAACATTACATAAGGCCTGCAAGTAATTTCTCCATACAGCTCTGTCCTGGGCAACTCGCTCAATCTCTTCCATGGAATTGAGTCCAAAATTTCTTGCCTCTCCCAGCAAAGTTTGTTCAGGGTTTCCCTAGATCATAGATTCCCAAACTTTTTCGGACCACCGCCCACTTTACACAACACAACCTTTGTAACGCCCCGCTCCACATTATAACAGTTTGCCAACGCCCCCCTCACACAAATATACATGCCCTATTTTCTCTTTGACATAGAAAATTGATATATATTTATGTAAAACATGGTCAATTTTCAAATGATTATATGCATGAGGTAGAAAATTGATGAAAAATGGATCGTGCAAGACGGACATAAGATGAATTAAAATGCAGAATTAAAATTTTAAATGATTATTCAATCGCAAAATCACGAAAACAATTTATTATAAAATATTTATTATTAATTTCTTCTTTAAGGAGCAACCAACCCCTAATCGCCTGAACATCCTCCAAATTCTTCTGATCCCACTATCGCCCCCTAGAACACTTCACCGCCCACTGGGGGTACCGCCACTTTGGGAAACGCTGCCCTAGATCATAGATTCCCAAACTTTTTCGGACCACCGCCCACTTTGCACAACATAAAACTTTGTAACGCCACCCCCACATTATAACAGTTTGTCAACGTGCCCCCACCCCCTCTTTTCCACATATATATACATGCTCTATTTTCTCTTTAGCGTAGAAAATTGATATATATTTATGTCATACATGGTCAATTTTTAAATGATTATATACATGCAATAGAAAATTGATGAAAAAATGGATTGTGTAAGACGAGCATAAGATGAATTTAAATGCAGAATTCAAATTTTAAATGAATTTTCAATCACAAAATCACGAAAATAATTTATTTTAAAATATTTATTGATAATTTCATCTTTAAGGAGCCACTGACCCCTAATCGACTGAACACCCCCCAAATTCTTCTGAACCCACTATTGCCCATTGAGTGGTTACGCCCTTTGCCTTGCGAGTCGAAGGTCGTAGGTTCGAATCGGACCGGCCTTCTGTTCATGAGTGCATTTTTTCCAGAGAACCCTAGGATTGTTGCCGGAGCTACAGAGTTTGTGCTTTGTGCAATACTCTCGGCAGGTGGCGGGCCATTTCTGCGGAGAGGGACTGAGCCATATGGGGTCAAACCCGGTGCAATGAAGTCAATAATTAATAAATTATTTATCAAAGACTAGACTTTGAAATTGTCTTTACTGGCTGTAATATCGCTTTTAGGGCATGTAGGAACGTGGAACATGACCCTGAGGAATTGAATGACCGCAGTTTGAATGAGGAGTTCAATCAACGTAAAACTGTTCAGGTTAGGAATTTTTCCTTATGCCCCCAACAGAAAAAAACACCCCTTGACCATACCAGGGATCGAACCCATGTCTCCTGAATGGGAGCCAGTGCTCAAATCTATTCGGCCAAATGCTCCTCAGCTTATTCTGCTACAAGATGTTGGCTTATTAATCAAGGTATTTAAATGTTACTGAAAACCAGAAAGAACTGACCAGGTTTAAGGTCAAAATGTCCTGATTACAAATAATAATTGATTGAATAATTGAAGACCATCATCATTGCACTTTGGAGAATATCCATGTGGGCTCTTATCTCTTTCTAACATAGGAAATTGTCAGTGGCAGTGCACAAACTCCGTAGTATTGGCAAGGGTGGGCACCACAGGTATGGATAAGTGGCCAGAACACAGCAACAGTAAGACAAACGAAATAATGAAGAGATACACATTTTATTAGAAGACTAACACAAAACATGACCAGATAGTTAACAATGTTGAGATAAAGCATAGAAATACATGGCCTGCTTAACAATACAATAAAACTAAACTCACAAGAGGCCAGCTTGGATAAAACTCTCTCTCATTTGATGTTTGCGCCATTAAGTTTATTCCTTTCTATATACTCAGCTCCATGGAAGAATGCTATTGCTGCTGCCAATGAGAATGCTGAAAATTGCAGAAGTTAAGAAAGGGAATTACATATATATAATTTTCACCATCATATTTGTGATGGTATGCATCTATCAGAAGGTATTATTGTATTTGTGATGGTATGCATCTATCAGAAGGTATTATTGTATTTGTGATGGTATGCATCTATCAGAAGGTATTATTGTGTTTGTGATGGTATGCATCTATCAGAAGGTATTATTGTATTTGTGATGGTATGCATCTATCAGAAGGTTTTTGTATTTGTGATGGTATGCATCTATCAGAAGGTATTATTGTATTTGTGATGGTATGCATCTATCAGAAGGTATTATTGTATTTGTGATGGTATGCATCTATCAGAAGATATTATTAATATTGTGATGGTATGCATCTATCCAGTTGCTATTATGGTATTTGTGATGGTTTTGCATCTATCAGAAGAGATATCTTAATTGTGATGGTATGCATCTATCAGAAGGTATTATTGTATTTGTGATAGTATGCATTTATCAGAAGGTGTTATTGTATTTGTGATGGTATGCATTTATTACCAGCACCAGCAAAATATTAAAATTAAAAATATTGAGAACATGCATTTTTCCAGTTGCTACTTATGGTTGTGAATCATGGACCATTGCACAAAAAAAATAGAAGAACGAAAATCCAGTCCTTCAAAACTAAATGCTACAGAAAGATCCTACGAATACCATGGACAGAAAAAAAGAACGGACACTGGTGTCCTGAAAGAACTGAATGTTAGAGACAATTGGCTGATAAACAACATACTATACAGAAAAATTAGATACTTTGGTCACATCAAGCGTCACAATGGCCTGGAGAGCGCAATATTAGAGGGCAGGGTCCCAGGACACAGAGGCAGACCAAGAAGAAGATGGCTACAAGATATTAAAGAAACCATGACTATGACCATCGACGAAGTGGGTGAACTGGCTAGAGACAGGGTGAATTTCAGATACGCTGCAAAGAAAGCAACGCCCTATAAAGGAAAAGCACATTGATGATGATGCATCTATCAGAAGGTATTATTAAACAATTTGGATAGTGCAACATAAACAAGTGAGGATCGTTTTAACTTTTTCTTTTCTATATTCCCATTTTGTCTCACAGTTTCAGGATAAGATGAGATTTCCATAACAAGGTCTTTTGTGCGCTTTGTACATGGTGTCTTTTACTGCCACTGTTTGGTTGAAATCGGATGCACATGTCCTAAACGTGTAGAAGTCTATGCGTTTAGGGCCTACCAAACCAATGTGAACGTATACACGTTCTTGGCAAAGATCAAACATATCACAAAGAGTGATTAAAATTGATCATAAAGAACAAACGTAAAGAAGAAGAAGGAGACTGCCACTGTTATTTCTGATGACATTTTGTCCAGTATCCACTGTATCTGGGTAGCATTGCTCTTTGAGGCGCAATGTCTGTTGGTAACCTGCTTATGTGGTCAAACAATTTAACTTGTTATTTCTTGATGAAGTTCAGTACTGATTCTATATCCACTTTTTTTTACTGAGGTCTTCATTTCTAAACTGGTTTATTTTTGATACTCATGGCACTCTGTGTAGGCACTTCATCTCTGTAGTGACTAGTTTTCTTCCATCGTTTGATGTCAATGTTCAGGTACTGATACGTTAGAGAAAATATGTAGGCAATGCTCTTTTAGTGTTCTGCTTTTAAAAATATATGTATTATTTAAAAAAAATTAAATTATATATATATATTAAAAATATAATAAAATAATATAAAAAATAATATTTAAAAAAATATATATATTAGTATTAAAGAATGAAATCAAATCTTTTGAAACAAAGTGCTACAGAACACATCTTAGAACGCCCTTTACCTGGAAGAGAAAAACTATAGATGCTTAAACTACAAACACCCACAATACAACAACAGTAGACTTAACAGAAAACCGTACACAACAATCTTCTGGCTTAGAATTTCCTACTAAACTACCCCATGCACAGAATAAAGATTACTCAGACTGTGCAGTGTGTATATAAGACTGAAACACAGATTCCAGAACACATCATACAGTCCTGTCCACTATTCCTACACCAAATATTGATAAAGGGGGAGACTGCAGTAAAACTCTGGAAAATGGTGAGACACGTAATAACAAAGTGCTGTAGTTATACAACAACAATGACAATGCGACGCTTTCAACCAAAAGGCCTTTATCAAGCAAATAATACAACTCTGGAAAAATTCTGGCCAGCAATGGCGGAATGCGGGAGGGCTATTCAAAGTCAGTACTGTTTGATTCTGAACACGACTAGCGCATTTCCGCCATGTTTGGTTGGGTATTTTCTGGTTTCATTTGCCGAGCTACTGAGTTAGTGCTTGAGTAACACTGTGAGCTATGAATGTTACATGGAATGCTTTTTGCTGTGTCAACTGTGCGTTTGTTGTGTGTATTCAGAAAATGGCGGACAGCGTTAGGGTGAACAAACTCAATCTGTCGTATGCAGTTATATTGCGAGTGCAGAAAGCTGGATTTTGTCATGATTGATGTTCCTTTTGACAAGAATTGCAATTCAAATGATGAACAGTTTTGTGTTGCTACATTAGTGACGGCCATATGCATTTTATGCGGTGCAGGTTGCTTTTTTTGGTGGTTCGCGGCTGTTTAAATCTGGAATTAGTTCAAACAAGGAAACATTTCACAGTTGTTAGCATTTCGTGTGATTTTCTTTGGCACAGGAATGGAGCAATTATGGGGTGACCCGTTGCAGTGAAGTTGGAACCGTACTTATGAACTATGAACTAAATGATACAACAGAAGTGATAAATTTCACAGCGCACAACATATAGACTATGACAGAGATATATTCCAATAATATATTCCAAATATATATAAGAAGCATAAAATGAAAATCTGTGACTAAAAACGAATCACAAAATAATTGCAGAAAAACTAGGTGGAAAAAGAAGAGAAACAATAAAAATCAAGTAAATGTTACTTATATAAATTTAACATATACACATATAGAGTATGGAGCATGAGAAGAGAACGTACTAAGATGCATAGGAATGTAGAGTGTTGAGTCTATGAGGTCTGCAACCTCATCCTTCACTGTTTTCTGCTTCTTTCACTTTTATTCAAAGTCCTTTACATAAAGTTTTTGTGCCAGTTTCTGGATACACTGGTATGGTTATACCCACCTTGGCATCTGACTTTTACCATAATGTATATTTTCAATCCAGCAATTTAGGGAGTTTGGAATTACACATTCTCAATGCTTGAGGGCGGAGAGAGAAGTGTGTTTAACTAGCGAGCTACAGGAACTATAAATATTCACACCCTTTTAAATCTGTTGAAAGAGACTGAGCACCTACATGTCTACCCGGAGTGCTCTGACGTCAGTTCAGAAACCAATATTCCTACTCTTGGTGCATCCGGTTGCTGATTTTCGTTGGATATTCTAATTTTCTCCGACAGGAAGTATGAAATGTTGACTGTCTAGATATTTCCTTTACCGTTGTTTTCCAACATTCCGATCTATACAAAAGTACTGAAAGTACATTGCTCTCATTTATCCATAATTTCGCCCGAGTGGTTACCGGACCCATTTTTGGGGTGTAAAGAATAGAACCACTGTTACTTGCCACGCATGTCGTAAGAGGCGACTAAGGAGGTTTGACTGAAATTGGATGCATGTGTCCGCCAGGAATGCTAACCCAAAACAAATGCTTGCAGAAAACAGATGCACCAGGCCATAATGCGCACAACATGGTACAATGACCCCTCACAATGAGGAATGGCATAATGGATTCTACGGTCGCCACTCTGCCTTGGAGATATAGCCACGCAGTAAGAATGTCAAGACCTACCATCACGAGGGTGGCCAAAACTTACTGCGGCAAGAGGTCAGCACAAACGGGAAGCAGAAATCATAGGAATTATATCCTACAGAGCTGCCCCAGTATGCAGACTTGAGAAGAAAGAGTGGCACACTTACACTAGCGTCCAAGACAAACTGTATGGTGTGGCTGATGATCTGAGGCAGATGGCTGCCTTTATTAGAGAATCCGAAATCCCAATCCAGTGAGAATGCAGAAGAAGAAGAATTTATCAATAATTTAGTTTTTGTGCTGTACTGTGACAATTTCCAAATGTTGCTTAGATTGACAAAAGCAATTATGACTTTGCTAAAGACACTGTTAGTACCACAGTCAACTCATATGGTAAATTACTTCTATTATAATATCTTTTTCTGCAGTTCATAATATTGTCTTATTTTCATAACCAGTGTCGGTCTTTCTCTTACCTGCTGTGTACGCACACAGGCCTGCAATGTATGCCCACCTGGAGATTCGCATGCAGCACAAGATGAGACCAAACAGATATGCCACCAGAAATACAATAATTGCGATGATGAAGAATGCCAGGAAGCACCTGTTGAGATCTGAAGAGAGATTACAATTATGGTCAGATCTAACAATGTTTTAATTTGGCTCTGAAAGTCGCTTGTAGAACTTTCCATTCTCCTATTTATAACTGCTCTTAATTTGACTTGCTTAATCTTATTTTTTTTCTGATCCAGAAGCACTTGAGCTTTCAGCTCTTCGGCTCGGTGCCATAGACATCGTAACCCTTCGGTTCGGTGCCACGAACACCGTGAATCTGGGGAACCTGTGACTTTTCTGCCAGCCCGCGGAATTGAACTCGCACTCACAGAGGGCTAGTCACCCACAGTCCAACGCGCTATGAACACGCTGGGCAGGCGGGCGCTTAATCTTATACTTACCTAAGGAGACCCTGAATATGACCTAAGAAGACCCTGAAACGAACTTTGCTGAGAGAGGCAAGAAATATCGGTGTCAGTTCCACGGAGGAGATTGAGCGAGTTGCCCAGGATAGAGCGGATGGAGAAATTACTTGCAGGCCCTATGTAATGTATAACGGTACAAGAGGAATTATTATTATTATTAATCTTATACTTCTATATTGGGTTCTCTGTGGTATAGAGGTTAGGTGTTCACCTCTCATTCCAAAGGTACTTGGTTTGTTCTCTCGTAAAGCCACTGGAATATTTTTTCAGAGATCCTTCGTCTCAGTGTAGGTGAGATCAAGTTCCGAGTCCTATTGAAGGCGGTTGATAAAACATAGGCCCTTTTTCAACTTGAGCACTTAAAAGAACCCATGGCAGTTCAAAATCGAGAAGAGCAGGCTGAAAAGTTACTGTCCTGACAAAATCTCATAGAATGGTTAAAAATAAAATTCCTACAACATTTTCACCATCTTCAAATTTACACCGGGGACTCTCATGGTGCTACAGAGTTTGCGCACCGCCGCTGATCTTCCTGTGTAAGAAAAAGATAGGAGCACACATGGCTACTCATAAAAAGTGCAATGATGATGTTTCCATCAGCCATCAATCAAGACATTCAATCTTAAACATCGGGGACTGCCTAGAGTAGTTGATAGTAGCTCTGCCTGCTAGCTGTGAGACGCCTCATAGCTCGGGTTCGAACCTACTGTCCGGCATTTGTTCGAGTCCCCTGGTCTTACTCAGGACGATAATTTGAGTACCTCTGAAGTCGGAGAAAATCTGCCTGTATGGCGAGGGAATACTAATTACGAGTACATTGAGCACACGTGGTGCTAAGTAATTCAGCACCATCGCTGACTTCCATTCTAAGAAATGAAGAAACATGGTTCTCACAAAAATGCAGTTTGAGATGCTTCTAGTTGAAGCCATCAAAAACATAATCTTAAAATCACCAGTGGTTGCCAGGATCCACAAATGGAGCAAAGAATAGTAACACTGTGACCTACAAGGCATATCATAAAAGGTGACTGAGGTAGGGGCCTAAGGAAGCTCCCCTAGTAGAATAAAAAGCATCACAGAAGTAGGATGTGCTGGCCTACTTGTAGGTGCATAACTGGCATACGGTACAATCACTCTTAGACTCAGATCACAACAAGGGGTTTAACAAGGGGTTGATATGGAGCGTTCAAGACAAGAATCTTAAAATAGGCCATCTGCTGTGTCAGTAGATAGTTTTAAAGCTAAAAGTACATTATAAATATATTATAAATAAGTTACAAATGAATAATAAATTAGTTTTCAATATTCACATGAGACTTCTTGAACGCTCCATATCGACCACTTGTTAACCGCTCTGTGTGATTTGTATGTGATCTTAGCACAAGAGTGATTATCGTTGCCTATAAGCAGGTCAGCACATCCGATTTCTGTGATGTTTATTTACTAGGGTAGCTTCGCTAGGCTCCTACCTCAGTCGATATGCCCTGTAGGCTGCAGGGCTACTATTCTTTTCTACCCTTGTGGGCCCTGGCAACACACAGGCACACATGAGACTGAACCATATACAAATGACATAGAGCAATGCTTATGTAATAGATGACTGGTAATAAATGACATGTTAGAATGCTATTGTAATGATGACATATAAAATTGCTCTTATAACAATTCTCATGTAACAAATAGCATGTAACAATGCTCATGTAACGATACTCCATGTAACAAAATATATTTAACAAATGACTTGTAAGCTGTAAGGATGACATAAAGCATTACTCTTGTAACAATTCTCAGGTAACAAATGACATGCAACATTGCTTAAATAACAAATGACATGCAACATTGCTTAAATAACAAATGACATCCAACATTGCTTAAATAACAAATGACATCCAACAATGCTTAAGTAACAAAACAAAACAAGTTTCCGACAACTAAAATTTATCAGATAAAAGATAACATACGCAGTCTAGACATGTAGCTTCCACTGTACAGGTTGCTGTTTGAAGGTCCATCATAGCTGAGGTCAAAACAAGACCCTTCCACAATTACTTTAGTGACTGCAAAACTGGTTATAAAAAAGCAAATAGTTAAATAGGTTATGCTGAATATGTGACTATAAATGTGTGAACAGAAACAACATTTTGTAGATATTAATCAGTTATCTGGGGGTCTCTGTGGCTAGGTGGTTAAGCCCTTTGCCTTGTCAGTCGAAGGTCGTGGGTTCGAATCCGGACCGCGCTGTTCTATTCACGAGTGCAGATTTTTCCACAGACCCTTAGGATTGTTGCTGGAGCTACGGAGTTCTTGCTTTGTACAATACTCTCAGCAGGTGGCGTGCCATTTCTGCGGAGAGGGACCGAGCCATATGGGGTAAAACCCGTGCAATGAAGTCAATCCTTCAGCTTTAAAACCTTTTAATAAGTTATCTGATTCTTCTTCATTTATTTGATATTCATTAATTTATTAATGAGAAAAGTAATTAATGAGAAAAGTAATTAATTATTTAATATGAGAAAAACAGTCAGATAGAGACTCGTACCTATAACCAACATCAGCTGATACCTGGTTGAAAAAGCAGTCTAGTTTCTTTATGTAGAATAACCTTTGCAGAACGTCGCTTTCATCCCATCCAGCCTGAAAGACTTTCAACATATACCCAGTTATCCCGCTTCCTACATCGGCATGTTCAAGTCTTCTTTACTCTCCTGTTGCTACTGATGTTTTGGTCGTCCTCTGTCTTGTCTTCTAAAACCATGCCTTCCATTATTGCTCTTTTTAAAATTGTAATGACATTTAATATGACCGAAATATTTCAGCTTTCTAGAGGTGATATTGTTTATGAGTCAATATTCCTCAATGTTCTATAGCGAAATATTTCAGCTTTCTAGAGGTGATATTGTTTATGAGTCAATATTCCTCAATGTTCTATAGTGAAATATTTCAGCTTTCTAGAGGTGATATTGTTTATGAGTCAATATTCCTCAATGTTCTATAGTGAAATATTTCAGCTTTCTAGAGGTGATATTGTTTATGAGTCAATATTCCTCAATGTTCTATAGTGAAATATTTCAGCTTTCTAGAGGTGATATTGTTTATGAGTCAATATTCCTCAATGTTCTATAGAATTCGCTTTAAATATTGTTTGCAGCTTTTCTTTAGAGGTGATATTGTTTATGAGTCAATATTCCTCAATGTTCTATAGTGAAATATTTCAGCTTTCTAGAGGTGATATTGTTTATGAGTCAATATTCCTCAATGTTCTATAGTGAAATATTTCAGCTTTCTAGAGGTGATATTGTTTATGAGTCAATATTCCTCAATGTTCTATAGTGAAATATTTCAGCTTGAGTGATATTGTTTATGAGTCAATATTCCTCAATGTTCTATAGTGAAATGGTTCAGATGTTTGTATGTCGTTCTGAAGATTGTGGGTTCGAATCCGGACCAAGTCACATGTGCAATTTTTACATGAGATCCCTAGGATTGCCATTTATGAAGACAGGGATAGAGCCATTTGATAAAAACTGATGCAATAGAGTCAAACCATCACCTGTAGACTCTTTAAAAAAATTAGTGTTGAGATTCTGAGAGCGTAATCAGAAGAAGATAGGAATACAAAGAAAATTTAGAGATATATTCCAAACTTTCTTCAGCGAACAATTTCAAATTTTGGGTGCAAAATTTCCGCTGTTTAATTAAGTTCAAATATTTGTCTATTTCCACAACGATCTCTAACATATGTTTTTAAATGATAAAGGGTAAGAAAATGAGTAAGTCTGCAAACCTCTGATGTCTTGCATGCGACAGAATCACCTGTGTGTAGCCGGGACTGGCAAGAGAAGCAAAGAATAGTAACACTGCAACTTACAAGGCATGTCGAAGAGGCGACTGGGGTAAGGGCATGGGGAAGCTACCCTAGTAAATAAAAAGTGTTGCAGAAATCGGATGTGCTGGCCTACTTGTAGGCGCATAACTGGTACAACTTACGATAACTCTTAGGTTCAGATCACATATAAAGCACAAAGAGTGGTTTAACAAGTGGTCGATATGAAGAGTTCAAAGAAACATGCGACAGACAGTGTTAGAACGTGCAGAAACATGGGCAGAGGGAGGCATAACAGTTACCCCCTACCAAAAACGGATCATGCTCCCTAACAGGCGTATATACCCAGCAATTAAAATGGGACATGCAAGTACCATGCTGTTAATAACTATGCTCATATATCTTACACTGCATGGGGCAAACACTGTAAGATCATCACCATCTCTCTGTTATGGAACCTTCCTTCCTTTCGTTCGCTTGAAATATTGTCTATATATTCAATGTTGTCCCTTGTATAAACTTCACTGCCTTTTGTAGCAGAGAGGTCCGTGTAGTTTTATGTGGAATGTTGTTTCGTTAGGCCAGTGAGTTTGTCTCAGTGTATCATATTTGGGGCAGTCTTGAAGTATGTGCTCTGCAGTCTGATGTACATGTACACATGGCTGCTATGGAACCATCAAAGGGTTCAAGAAAGAGAGACGCCCCAGGAAAACCCTGAAACGAAATTTGCAGAGAGAGGCAAGAAATATCGAACTCAGTTCCACAGAAGAGATTGAGCGAGTTGTCCAGGACAGAGCGGTACATATTGAGAAATTACTTGTAGGCCCTATGTAACGTATAACGGTACGATAAAATTATTATCTCTGTTAGGTATTCTGAACATAAGAAACCGTTCACAGAAGAAGGAAGTTCATCTTTGACTTGATTAGAAAAGAAGGACAACTCATAACAACATTTTAAAACCTTCCTTCCCTTACATACACCATCTTGAAAACGTTTTGAATTTAAAGAAAGACAGCAGCTTGGATTGTTTGCTATACTGGGGTGAACAGATGACCTGCACAGGTTCCGGGTTTTGAGAGATCACTATTTGACAAGCGCAGATTTAAAACAAATAATGGCCTATATTGACATGCCCTGGAATGAGGACTGAACTTGTAGTTTTCAGAGTTCCGCGGCTATGTTTGCTTAGTTGGTGTGTTTAGAAACTGCACATATGCTATGACACTCACTACCTTAGATTTGAAGTCAGACATGGTCTATCTACGTTAGTTTGAATATGGGTATTTCAATCACGTGGTGTCTGAAGAGTAACTAAAATAGGAAACGAAGACCCGGTTGACTTTAGAGAGGTTGCCAGTAACAAAATACAGAACAATTTTATAGTAACGGATTATTTTGTATTAATATAGACCGTTCCAATTCGATGACATGTCGTCTCAAAGCCTCAATGAAAATCTTTTCTATAGGTTCCAGGACATGGGAAAAACTAGCTGATGACAGAGTTGTGTGGAAAGCCAAATTGCGAAAGGACGCAGAGTCTTTTGAGAAGAAACTTATGTATGAGCTGAACGACAAGAGAGAAAAGCGAAAACTCAGAAGTTGTCACAGTAAAACACTTGCCAATTGACAGTCTGTAAAGACGAAAAAGGCCATATATACATACAGAGGCTTTTTAGCTATGACGCATCTTATGTTACATTGCTACGCCGCTGATCTGATTGAAGAATTCGTAACTCGAAAGCGCAGACCGAGGACAAGTTCCACGAGTCTAAGTGGACTTGGCAATGGGAAGATGTGGACGACGAACCAATAAGAACTGGAGAAACGTTAACCGCCATATCCGGATACGGAAGGGACGTGTTGGGAGTAGACCCTATACTTGTTTTCGTTTGTTTGTTATGTAGGGAAGTAAAACATCTTTAAGTCAGGTCGCGGCTCTTTCACCCTAAGGACGAACCTTGTTTTGGTTATATCAGAGCGTGTAGGCCAACAAACATGCAAAATAAGAACTAACTCCTTACGGAGAATCAAAGTTATTATGAAAGGGAGTATACTTCGAGTAAGAAGAGGCAGTCATTGCAAAGGAAGTAAAGAGGAAGGTCGCTAGAGCATAGCTAGTGTTCTTCAACTGCCATCAAGGAAAGCTTAGTTAGATTCAGTGGGGATTCAAACAGAGACATCAGGTCTACCAGGATTGGTAGGTTTGTGGATTTTAAAATCAGAGCAGTAGTTTTGAGCAACAAAACCCCCAAAAACAGTTATTTAGAAGCCAATCATAGCCAAACGTATTTAGTTTAACATGAATCACCTGAAAAATCCTGTCGTGTGATGATCGTCGTACTTCGGCTGTGCCCATATTTAGCAAGCAAATAGTGATTGCACCTACAGTATTTCTTTTTATCTAGATATATGTTTGTCGAGGCTTAATTAAACTTCACTGTACATGGCCACACATTTTTTCACGTGGAAGGAAGTGAACTGTGGGGAATTTGTGTAGGTGCTAAATATATTAAGGGATTTCTTTTATAGAAATTGTATCATACTTTTAGGTTTAGTTTATCAACCTCTTCAGCTCCCACCCCTACCCCCTGGTTGGACCAACATTGTAGGATCATTTATAAATTAAATCAGGGACCCATGAGGATGGGGAGGGGTGTCGGTAACAATTTAGGAATACTTTGTTTTAATAGACACCCCCTGATGTATAATATCTGTATAAATTCTTCGCTTGTGTGTTACTGGTGCTCACAAGAGGGAAGAGAATAGTAAAATGCGCCCTACAACGCATGTCGTAAGAAGCGATTGAGGTTGATATGGAGCGTTCGAAGAAGTTACAATTTCTTAAATGTTTGCGTCCGTTGAAGCTTCTAGCTTTATTATATTGTTTAAAATTACTTAACCTTTGTCATGTTTTAGTTTGTTCTGTTCTAGCCAAAAAAAACCTGGTAGTCATTCGTCTGCTATCTACATTTTGTTGCATATATAATTTACCGTCTGGTATCAGTTTCACAACAGTCGTCATAGTTTTAAATTATACACAGTTAACAGCAACAACAAAAAGTGTGAGGAAAGTAAAGCTAAAAAGCAAAGAGAAGTGTTTTCTCCTTATTCAATAATCTAGCGAAACCCTTGATGCCATGCATGACAAAGCATTCAAAACATTAGGACGTCAGTGGATTTTCAACCCACTCCAGACAAAAGCCAAAATTGGACTTATCTACCACTAGGGGACGATGGGCTCTGTGCTGTTCAATGATACAGGAATAAAGGTAGAATTCACTGTGCTTATTCCCCGCCACCAGAAGGCCTACTGGTCATGCCAAGCGCTAATATACTTTAGACATGTGTCCAAATGTTCAATGCAAGTAGATCAGCATGACCTGAATTACTGCACATTTAAGATGAGTACTAGAACCAATAATGACATACGGATGCGAGTCATGGATAATAAACAGATCGAAAACTCACCGAGGGCCACAGAGATTGGTTTTACAGAAGAAGGATGAGAATCCCATGGACTGCTAAAATGACTAATGTGGAGGTGTTGAATGAGGTCAAAACAGAGAAAACTTATTGTCAGTTTAAGAAAGAGGCTGCCATTATTTTTCGGGCATGTGACTTGAAAGGAGGTTTAGAACACATTGTAACAACCGGTCAAATCAGGGTTGGAGGCAGCGCCGGATTAGCCTAGTAGCAGAAGTAGCAAATGCTACAGGCCCCGCGCTTCTAGGAGGCCCCGCGCCTATGTGACAGATGAAAATGGAAAAATAACCAGATGTTATATCAAAAACACGCAAGCTGTCTGAATTTTTAAATGTCGTGTGTGATGGTGCTGAATCCAACGAAATCGAAGCAGAAAATACAGAAGACGTGTCCCACTGTGTATTAGATGAGGGCAGTGCTATAGAAGAATCATCATTACCAATACTACCATTAAGATCAGTAACTCTTCACGATTTAGCCACATTTTTCACAAGACAAACTGAAATCGAATGTATAACAAGTCCTCCCAATTTAGCCATATCATCTTCAAGCCAAAGAGGCAGAAAGCACAGCACATGCTTCAATGTAGCAACATCATCTACAAGCCAAAAACACAACGAAAGTAAAATGTACTCCAACGATATTGGTGAATGGTCAAACAACTTCAAACAATCCACGATTTTGTCGAAAGTCGTTTTCACATACACACATACACCAACAAACAAAACTCACGTGAGAGATTGGTTGTGTTATACAGAAACTAAAGGACAACTGTTCTGTTTTGTTTGCAAAGTTATTGATTTAGGCTGTACCATAGAGTGACTGGTGTATTTGGAATACTCCGGCAGTTAAAATTTATTACAGAGGATCTTGAAAAGAACTCCAAATATTGTCAGCTCTTACCAAGAGGATTTGGAAGAAAGCCTAGGCGACGAACTTATGCAGTTCACTGAACTTCTTAAAACTAATGTAGCTGCTGCTATTTGCAACGAAAAGCATGAGGCTCTTGAACTGCAATTTTATAAACTTATAATGGAAAATTTATTAGAGTCGTGTTTCCCAAATGTAGAAATAGTCTTACGAATTTACTAGTTTTTAATGATTACTAACTGCAGCGGAGAACGACGTTCTTTTTCAACATTAAAGCGTATAAAAAGTGAGTTAAGGAACATGATGGGACAAGATCGTCTAAATAACCTCACCTTAATGAACATTGAAAATAATTTACTTAAATTGATTTGTCTAGTGTTATCTCTAAATTTGCTCACATTAAATCAAGAAAAGTTTGTTTGTAAAAGTTGTGTTTTATTTTATTATCATACAAAACCTAGGGCCCCGCGCTAAAATTTGCTACGGGCCCCGCGCTAGCCTAATCCGGCACTGGTTGGAGGGGGTAGCTAGACAGAGATAAAATGTTGGATAGCCTGACTTCAGGGAACGGAAGAGCGTGAACATCTGAGGTTATAGCAAACACAAGAGACATACAGGGTGGGCCAAAAAATGAGAACATCGCGTAACATACGCGTTATTTAGAAATGTTATTTAATTTAATTATATTGTTTCATGTAATTTTGTTTGCCAAGTATTTAGCTAATGAGAAATCATGTTCATTTTTTCTAAGCATCGACGCCACTCGTTTAATCAGAATACGGTCTTCCGCAGTAATTTTTGTCATTCTTGGTAACAAATTTAAACCTGCAGATGTAAACAATTGGCATATTAACAATCAAAGATTGTGACCGGAAATTGTCGAAATAAAAACATCCTATAGCTAAATAGGTAAATAAGTAAATGAGTAAACAATTTCAGCTATTATGGATACAGTTTAAACAATTTTGATGTCATTATTTTACCTTTACGCAACGTTCTCATTTTTGGTCCACCTTAGATTTGTAGAGATTCATGATCGCCTATACCAGCCGGCACGATACCTGATGATGATGATAACTAGTCATCCTAATGCTGTCCATGTTAATTCTTTATCCTCATATCTAGTCAGTATCATTCTAGTTCTTTATAGCAACAGAGGGTGCATACATTGTGCAGTAGGGCACACGTTTGTATGGATGAGATACGGTTACGATTTTACAAACATAAAAACATCCACGTTATAGTACCACAACTACTGAATTATACTGTAGCAGGGTGTCACATCCAACATCCATAGTCTCCTCTTGCGACATGCGTGGCAGGTAATAATGGTTCTCAGTGGCGGCCCGTGATCATTATTATTGGTGGGAACAGACAATTTTCGGAAATATCATGGTTTCGATTAGGATATATTTTAATGTATAAAATAATAAATACACGTTACATCTTATTTTTGGTTGGGCCCGGCCCCACTGGCCCTTAATGACGAGCCGCCACTGGTGGTTCTATTCTTTACCCCCCCTCCCTAGTTTGGGCCCCAGTAACCACTCGAACGACAGCTACCAATGAAATGTATAGCACGTCACCAAGGAAGAAGAAGGACCCGCAAGAAAATGGTGAGAGAGTGGGGCGATCTGGAAAAGCCTTGGATAGGAGGACTTGGAAGGCCCTGATTGCGGATCTATGCCTCACTATGGGTAAGAGGTGAGGAAAAAAGAGAAAGAATGGTGTCAGATTTGATTAGTTATAAAGGCCGTCAGAGCCGACTCAGGCCTAAAAAGATCAATAACATAATTGTTCCCCATGAAAGCTATATAGCAGCAACAGCAGCTTATTTTCATGATTAATATGAAGCAGAGGATCGAAGACGAACGACAAAAAGGGAACAAAGCAGAAGAAGAAGTAGATGATATGTTAAGTTCAGACAATGGCGTCAGTGCTTGCATTCATAATTTACATATATTTTTTTAAGACTTTGATCCAGTTTTCACCATAACGTCATGTGAGATCGAGTTCCTAGTCCTATCGGAGACGGATGATAAAATGTAGGTCCTGTATTCAATTTGAGCACGCAAAAAGACACTAGGCAGTTGAAAACAAATAAGAGTAGGCACTACACAGAAAACATTTATTGCAAATATAAATATTGCATCAATAAAAAACAATTTTACAATCTTAAAAATTACATCAAGACCATCGCCGGTGCCTCGGAATTTGTGCACTGCCGTTGAGATCTTCTTGTGTAAGAAAGAGATTGGAGCACACATGGTTATTCGCCGAAGTGCAATGATGATGGTCCTATCAATTCATCAATCATTGAAATACATTCTCGCCCATGTGTGCCGGGGCCCGAAGGAAGAAAAGAATAGTACCACTGCGACCTACAATGCATGTCGTAAGACGCGACTAATGTAGGCACTAGGGATGCTATCCTAGTAAATAAAAAGCAGCGCAGAAATTGGATGTGCTGGCCTACTTGTAGGCGCATAACTGGCACAACGTACAATCGCTCTTAGGCTCAGATCACATACAAATCACACAGAGTGGTTGACAGGTGGTCGATATGGAGCGGCTCGAAGAAGAAGGAATACATTCCGATATAAACAAACACTAGTCGCATGATCAGACACGGTTTGTGTATTTGTATTTCTAGTACGCTGATCTATCGTAATCTCAGTGGCCCGTCTGCCCAGCGTGTTCGTAGCGCGTTGGACTACGGGTAACTATCCCCCTGTGTGTGCGGGTTCAATTCCGCGGATGGCAGAAAAAGCCACAGATTCCCCAGATTTACGGTGTTCGTGGCACCGAACCGAAGGGTTACAATGTTCATAGCACCGAGCCGAAGAACTGGAAAGCTCAAGTGCTTCTGGATCGAGGAAAAAAATAAATTAGTCTCAGTGAAGCTACTTAAGGTGTGTTTTCTAATGACCCACAGAATGAGGAAGAAAAAGAGGATGACTCGACACGTTTACTAAACATTAATGAAGGAAACAGAAACATAACAGTTGCAATAAAAACTATAAATGTTTTGTGTATATATAATGAATAATATACATCTTATTCGTCGTTTAAGAGAAGGATATATGTTTAATGAATACGGACACACATAGATACACACGCATACAAACGAAACCCCGCATCTAAGTAGTATACGCCCTATATATTTATACTCTGACGTAAATGGGGTATTTTGACGTCTGACGATTTTAGGATGATCACATAACTCTTCTGGTAACACATTTTTGTGTATGCTTCGCAGGTAAACAATATGGAGTAACGACAATTTAGAAAAGGAGACATGAATAAATAAAATTATGTACAATTCAACACTTAGTTTTTCTACAGCTCCACCGTTTTGCAGTTACCAAGCTGTCATTGTTAGTTACATGAGCATCACTATACTTCTTTTTTTTCTGCGATCAGAGGTCTAAACAGCGAGATAAGCTGCTTCCATGAATCCAGTTGTCAGCAGGAGGTCCTCACGGGTGCCCACAATTTCTCTTTCATATTAGTCTCACAAGGCAATGTTTGAGACCTCAAATCACTGAGGAGGGGACATATTTGAAGAATGTGTTCAGGAGTTTAGGAACACTTTTGGCATGTGTTTGGGTAGCTTTCAGTTTATGGAGATAGACTTGCAGCCTGCACTGTCCTGTGCGGAACTTAAAGATGGTGTTTTGTTAGTGGTCACTTTCAGTTTATGGAGATAGACTTGCAGCCTGCACTGTCCTGTGCGGAACTTAAAGATGGTGTTTTGTTAGTGGTAGCTTTCAGTTTATGGAGATAGACTTGTAGCCTGCAGTGTCCTGTGCGGAACCTAATGATGGTGTTTTGTTAGTTTCTGCCTAGCTTTAAGATAGGGTCTTGGGGGTACACTAAAACGGATCAATTTTTTCCTGAATTATCGATACAATTTGGAGAATCAAATACTGTTGCACTGAATAAAACTGGATTTTTATGGATTCACAATCAATCCACCTTGAGGCTATGAGTCAGGAAGAGTTAGTTTCATTTCAGTAAGCCGTAGCAATACAGCAACAAAGTGCCGCAACCAGTTTATGGTTTACTGTACTTATTCCCTATCACTAATTACCGACTAAAACCAATGAATGACATTGAATGCAAGTGCTACATAAAAGTACTCAGATATCATCTCTCTCTCTTTGCCTTTTTACCCTGGATTGGGGCATAGGCCCTCAACCAACTCATGCCAAGTCTTCCTATCTCAAGCCATCTCCTGCAGCTCCCTCCAGCTCTTCTTTATATTGTTGATCTCCGTCTCCAAATCTCGTCTCCATGTATTTCTCGGTCTCCCCTTCTTTCGACTCAGAATATCATAAACAGGAGAAAAAAAAAGCAAATATGACAATTTTACAGCAGTTTGATATTTAAGAAAAGTGGTTGATAGAGAAGAGAAAAAATTATAGAAAATGAAATGGACATATACAAGGACATTTTCTGGATAAGATCGTTTTAGAGTGTATGGTACCTGGCAGAGCGAGCAGAGGAAGATAAGAAGAAGGTAGGTGCAAGATGTCATGGACAAATTAAGTATGACTACGGCAGACGGAGGAGAGGGATCTATTTGAAAATAGATGTCTGCGAAAATTAACGAACATAAAATAGGACGAATTCAGAAGAAGGAATGCCATTAGAGAAATATCTGGTTGACCACTAGTAACAACTTTTATAAGAAAGAGAAGATGGAGATGTGTTGGGCACACCTTGAATAGAAATGTCTGGTCAACCACTAGTAACAACTTTTATAAGAAAGAGAAGATGGAGATGTATTGGGCACACCTTGAACAGAAATGTCTGATCAACCACTAGTAACAACTTTTATAAGAAAGAGAAGATGGAGATGTATTGGGCACACCTTGAATAGAAATGTATGATCAACCACTAGTAACAACTTTTATAATAAAGAGAAGATGGAGATGTATTGGGCACACCTTGAATAGAAATGTCTGATCAACCACTAGTAACAACTTTTATAAGAAAGAGAAGATGGAGATGTATTGGGCACACCTTGAATAGAAATGTCTGGTCAACCACTAGTAACAACTTTTATAAGAAAGAGAAGATGGAGATGTGTTGGGCACACCTTGAATAGAAATGTCTGATCAACCACTAGTAACAACTGCTATAAGAAAGAGAAGATGGAGATATATTGGGCACACCTTGAATAGAAATGTCTGATCAACCACTAGTAACAACTTTTATAAGAAAGAGAAGATGGAGATGTATTGGGCACACCTTGAATAGAAATGTCTGATCAACCACTAGTAACAACTGCTATAAGAAAGAGAAAGGAGATAGGGTATCCTCTGAGATGAAATGATCAAAAAAATCACAAAGCAGACATCGAAGTGCAAGGCAATTGTTTGAAAAAGGAAAAAACCTCACAGGGAAACACTGAAACGAACTTTACTGAGAGAAGTGAGAAATATCAGACTCAGTTTCATAGAAGAAATTGAACGAGTTGCCAAGGATAGTGCAGTATGGAGAAATTGCTTGCAATCCCTTAGTAATGTCTGTCGTATAACTGTACTAGACGAATATAATACTCGTAATATAAAAATAATGACTTAAATTATAATCTGAAAACTTTGTGCGTTGACAATGTGCACTAAATGTACTCACAATCGAGGTTATTGTTTGGGTAACATTCCCGAAAGAGTCCACGATCTCTGGACAGATAATAGCGTGCAAATTGTTCGTTATTGCTGATAGTTGTCTTGACGTTAACGTCGAAGCTCCTGGTGTCAACTTGAAACTCTAACCAATGGTTGGTACCGAACGACACGGACATGAAGATGATTGTGATAGGTCCCAGAATCATTGCGATCACAATCAGTACTGTAGCACAGAGACTCATTGTTGCTGCAGATAACAAGTTAGGATAATTGTTATTGATGAAGATAACAGAATATGATATTAGTTATTGATGAAGGTAACATAATATGATATTAGGGATGAAGATAACATAATATGATATTAGTTAGGGATGAAGATAACATAATATGATATTAGTTATTGATGAAGATAACATAATATGATATTAGTTATTGATGAAGATAACATAATATGATATTAGTTAGGGATGAAGATAATATAATATGATAATTGTTATTGATGAAGATAACAGAATATGATATTAGTTAGGGATGAAGATAACAGAATATGATATTAGTTATTGATGAAGATAACATAATATGATATTAGTTATTGATGAAGATAACAGTAAATGATATTAGTTATTGATGAAGATAATAATAATATGAAAATTAGTTATTGATGAAGATAACAGAATATGATATTAGTTATTGGTGAAGATAACAGTAAATGATATTAGTTATTGATGAAGATAACATAATATGATATTAGTTATTGGTGAAGATAACAGAATATGATATTAGTTATTGTGAAGATAAATAAATGATATTAGTTATTGATGAAGATAACAGAATATGATATTAGTTATTGGTGAAGATAATATAATGTGATATTAGTTATTGGTGAAGATAACAGTAAATGATATTAGTTATTGATGAAGATAACATAATATGATATTAGTTATTGATGAAGATAACAGTAAATGATATTAGTTATTGATGAAGATAACAGAATATGATATTAGTTATTGGTGAAGATAACAGTAAATGATATTAGTTATTGGTGAAGATAACAGTAAATGATATTAGTTATTGATGAAGATAACAGAATATGATATTAGTTATTGATGAGATCAACGCTCGTATAGGGAGTGCGACTACTACATTCGGCAAACTATCAAAGCGAACGTGGGACAACACAAAACTGACATTGCAGACGAAGATTCAAATATATCGAGCCTGTGTAATTAGTTCTTTACTATATGGCTCAGAAACATGGACAGCCTACTCAAGACACGAGAGGAGACTTAACATCTTTCACCTTCGATGTCTCCGCAAGTTTATGAACATCATGTGGTACGACAAGATAACCAACTCTGAAGTAATGCAACGTGCAAACCTGCCTTCCATCATGGGCATGCTCAGCAGTAGACGACTAAGATGGTTGGGGCATGTGAGAAGAATAGAAACTTATCGCATACCAAAACAAATGTTGTTCTGTGAACTTTCGGGGGAAGAGGCAACAGGGCAGACCACTGCTCAGATATAAAGATGTCTGCAAAGCCTCAATGAAAAACTTTTCTATAGGTCCCAGCACATGGGAAGGACTAGCTGATGACAAAGTTGTGTGGAAAGCCAAATTACGAAAGGGCGCGTCTTTTGAGAAGAGATTTATGTATGAGCTGAACGACAAGAGAGAAAAGCGAAAACTCAGAAGTTGTCCCAGTAAAACACTTGCCCATTGACTGTCTGTAAAGACGAAAAAGGCCATATATATATTGATGAGAATAACTTCTTCTTCTTCGACGACATGTTTTAATTTCGATCTACACAACAGCATCTGCATGTGTTAATTTAGTTTTACGAGGAAGCAACGACATATTTTAGTTTGGTTTTAATACGAGCAACGAGAGGTTTACCCATGCACATAACATTTGAAAGCGAATGTCTATCGAATCATTCAGTACTGTTGCTTTCCTTCTGTTTGTTTTTCTTTCTGTAACTGTCGCATTGAGATTACACAAAGTTACAGTATATTGAGCCGCTGTTGTCATCAACCGAACAAACAATTTTTCCCCATGTCTGCAAAACCGGAAAGTTGTTTAACTATAAAAGGGCTATAGGACAAATTCCCCACAAAGGAACAGAAAACCTTTGAATTAGTTATACTACTGTATCAGACGCCTACAGCGGTTATCAACTTTTAGTATGTTAATCCTTCCTTCCTTTCATTCGCTTGAAATATTGTCTATATTTTCAGTTGTCTCTTGTATGAACTTGACCGTCTTTTGTAGCTCACACAGAGGTCCGTGTAGTTTTCTGTTCAGTGTTGTTTCGTTAGGCCAGTGAGTTTACCTCAGTATATCATATTCGGGGCAGTCTTGAAGTATGTGCTCTGCAGTCTGGTGTGCCTGTACACATGGCTGAATTGCAAATTTTTTTTATACATGTGGCTGCGGTGTCGATTGCGTCCTGTTCTAAGGCGCAGAATAACTTGTTCCAATCAGTATGTCAATCGCATGCAATCTCATTATTAGATTTTCAACTCAGTATTTCCAATGAAATATAGAGATAAAACTACTTCTAATACTGTGTCTGTTTTTCATTTCAGTTTCTGTAACATTCCTCTTTAGAGATTTGGTTTGTTAGTCCGAACCCAAACCCCGTTAATCCGATGGATTATTTCCTATAGCACATATATACGTTGTTTGCGTTCATTTTTACCAAACAAGCCAATAACTCTGATAGGTTTGCGAGGAGAACGCGAGTACGTTGCACCTCCGTTAGACTTCCAAAGCAAGTAAAACAGGCATATCTGAATTTCAGCCAAAGTTTGTGCATATTATCCAACAGGGCACACCTATGTACAGAAAGGGTAACTGTAAGATTTCCAACAGCACACCATACAGAAAGTAACTAAATCTCCACGTGCCATATATTACCACAATAACTGTAGATTATACCAAAGTAGTAACCTTGTCAGAAGGAGTACTGCAAGTTATCAGCAGGGCATATCTATTTCAGAAAGTGGTCTGCATATTATCCAACAGGCCCACCTAGTACAGAAAGGTAACTGTAAGATTTCAAAACAGAAAAATCTCACTTTAAATTACCACATCTGGAGTTATACTGTAGTATGGTGTCAGATGAGAGCTGCAGTTAGTGAATTCGTTTCTTAGGCATGTGGTCTGGGCATTTTTCCGACGTAGATTCTCAGGTCGACCCAGCCTCAATTGGTAAGAAAAACACTGGAAGTAAAGGCGGCCTGCATGATGTTGACCCCATACTCATCGTGTGCCGACGTCAATGAAAATACCGGCTAACACTGATTACCTATATAATAATAATTCCTCTCGTACCGTTATACGTTACATAAGGCATGCAAGTAATTTTTCCATATCGCTCTATCCTGGGCAACTCGCTCAATCTCTTCCATGGAAATGAGACCGATATTTCCTGCCTCTCTCAGCAAAGTTCGTTTCAGGGTCTCCTTAGGTCGACCTCTCTTCTTGAACCCTTTGCATCCCACTTCAATGCCTGCTTTGATATTCGTTGATAATTTCTCCTCAAGGTGTGTCCAACATATCGCCATCTTCTCTTTCTTTTAACAGTTGTCACTAGTACCCTATAAACCACGTGGTATAAAAAGGGTTCCTTCACTTTTTCATTAGAAAAAATGAAAAACACGGAACATGAAGTGTTAAAACTAGTTTAAATTGCAAGCAGCGATCTAGGATTAACATTTAAGTAAAATAAGTACTGTTTTATTTAGGGCACCAAAGAAAGAAGGTACCACATATAATTGTCCAGTGTCGTATGTAAATGTTGCATACAATCCGAACTTCAGACACATCTAACAACAGAGACAACCAGGAACCACACACACACCAGATGAGTACAGCGTCTTTCTCAGTGATGCACACAGATCAACACAACAATTCCACAGGGCTGGACCCAGAACAAAACCAGAAGTTCTTCTCATGGCTGCACCCATATCAGCACAACTTTCTTCTCTGGGCTGCCCCCGGAACAATACCAAAAGTCCTCATGGCTACGGATCAATGCCAAAAGTTCTTCCCATGGCTGACACATATCAAACAAAGTTCTTCTCATGCCTGCACCCAGATCAACATTAAAAGTTTTTCTCGTTGCTGCACCCAGATCAATATCAAAAGTTCTCTCATGGCTGCACCCAGATCAACATTAAAAGTTTTCTCTTGCTGCACCCAGATCAACATCAAAAGTTCTTCTCATGCTGCACCCAGATCAATATCAAAAGTTCTTCTCATGGCTGCACCCAGATCAATATCAAAAGTTCTTCTCATGCCTGCACCCAGATCAACATTAAAAGTTCTTCTCATGGCTGCACCCAGATCAATATCAAAAGTTCTTCTCGTTGCTGCACCCAGATCAACATTAAAAGTTCTTCTCATGCCTGCACCTAGATCAACACCAAAACTCCTTCTCATGACTATGCACGCATACCAGAACACAATACTCAACAAACATTTCTTTTTGGGTCTAATCCCAGGCCACACCATAAAAAACGGCAAATACGCTCTGATATAACCCAAAAAAGACATCACCTTAGGTTGAGAGGGCGTACCCCGGCCACATAGAGCCTTAATCCACCATAAAACAAAAAAACCAAATAACTAGCAAACAAATGTTGCAGGTAAAAAAAGAGAACGAACAAAAAAGGAACTCCAAGACAAATAACAATAACAAAAGTGTGTAGTATATACATATACCCACACTGCCAGGGTCATATTAAGACACACTGACACATTTGGCACACACGTATCCCGGATGTGATAGCAATATATATACGTAATACAACAAACTGAATATGTCTCAAATACAAAAGAAAATAGTTTGGTTTGCACATCATTTTGAACTAAAGACACTCGGTACAGCACCACAATAGCTTTCAACACTACAAAAGAATCTCAGTGTGTGTGTAGTTAGCACAAATAAAGCATAGAACCTTCATTTTCAACACCAGCAGAAAGGAGTATTACATTCAAGCAACTGTTGGATCGCCAATAGCAAAGTTGATAGTACGCTGCGCTAGTGAGAACGTGCCGTGGAAATTCAGTGGTTCGAGGCCAACTTGGTCAACGATTTTCGGTGTTTATACAGGGCACCCTGATGTTTTACTTGGCGATAATCTTCTTCTTCTGCTTTCTCACTAGATTGGGATTTCGGATTCTCTAATAAAGGCAGCCATCTGTCTCAGATTATCAGCCACGCCATACAGTTTGTCTTGGACACTAGTGTAAGTGGGCCACCTCTTTCTTCTCAGGTCTGCATACTAGAGGCAGTTCTATAGGATATAATTCCTATGATTTCTGCTTCCCGTTTGTGCCGACCTCTTCCTGCAGTAAGTTTTGGCCACCTCGTGATGGTGGGTCTGACATTCTTACCGCGTGGCTAAATCTCAGAGACAGATTTGCGACTGTAGAATCCGTTATCCCATTCCGCATTGGAGGGTCGTTGCACCTTGTTATGCGCCTTACGGCCTGGTGCATCCGTTTTCTGCAAGCATTTTTTCGGGTTAGCATTCCTAGCGGACACATGCATCCGATTTCAACCAAACCTCCTTAGTCGCCTCTTACGACATGCGTGGCAGGTAACAGTGGTTCTATTCTTCTTTACGTCCCAAATTTGGGCCCCGGTAACCACTCGGGCGACTTGGCGATATAAAGTAAAAGTACCTCTGAAATTGGAAAAAGCTCGTCTAAATGGCGAGAGATACTAGTGTTTAGGAAAGCAAGAATTCACGCCAAAAAAATCGCAATGACTCCCCCTAAATACATAGGA
The DNA here is from genome assembly GCA_020796225.1 of Arion vulgaris. Lineage (NCBI taxonomy): Eukaryota > Metazoa > Mollusca > Gastropoda > Stylommatophora > Arionidae > Arion > Arion vulgaris. The sequence goes on from CM036757.1 coordinate 6,002,136, forward strand.
GGACCCAAAAAAATGAAATAAAGCAACCGACGATCTACAGATGAGCGAATGAATTGGTGAACCAAGCCTACCCCCTGCAAACTTTGACATAGAATTGTAAAGTGACTGACATTTCTTAACCTGGGATAGACTGAGCAAAATTTTATTTAATTCCTTTGTAAATTGTGTCCTCAATTAACTTAGAACAAGTACAAATACCTGCTCTTGTTCAATTGATATCGTTGCCAAACTAACTATAATCTCTTGCATTGTTAAAAAACACGGAATGTTTTATATGTCTGAACTTTGAGAAACCACGTTCCTCATTTGTAGCTGATACTAGAACAATAGTAATCACAGAGAAACTGGACCATTAGGAATATTATCTAGGAGGTTTGTTTTTGGCAGTATGAAGAGAATCCCATCGTGTGATGGTATAAACTAGATGTCTACAAACTGTTGACATCAGTCCATAAGAAAATGTCTTTATCATCAATATCTTTTTGTATCTGTTTATCAATCAATCAAGTGCCATGCCTGCCGGCGTAGGCGATCATGTCTCTTCACAACCCTCTCTGCTTGGTGCATGTAATCAGTTCTGACGTCGATCTTGTGTCGAACCATGATGTCAGGCCATCCAATATCTTCTCCCTCTGTCTTCCACGATATCTCCTTCCCTGAATTTTACCTGTAGTGACCAAATGTTCTAAACCTTCTCTTCGCATTATATGCCCGAAGAACCTGATTGTCGGATTCTTATTCTTTTGATAAGGTTTCTTTGTGTGCAGGCCTGATTTAAAACCTCCTCATTTGTTTTTTTTTCGCTGACTATGAAATTGTCAGCATTCTTCTGTAAAACCACATCTCTGTGGCTTCCAATGATCGTATTGATTGTTTGTTCATTGTCCATATGGTGCGTTATGAACCTTGCTCTGCATTCCGCAGAGTTGGAGTCGGCTAGTCTTTTAGGAAGAGCGAAAAGTAAAAAGTAGTAGCTTGCGGATGACCCGTAGAGCACACAAGCCAACCCCGCCTCCCAGTGATGTAGATCGGGAAACTTTAACTGCGAGGTACAATGATAGAAGACTTTGGCTGACTTCATGGGTAATTGACTTTAGGTTAGCATTTTTGGGTCCAACTATGGAAGCGAAACTGAAGAAGCCAGTGACTGTAGCATCGAAAGACTTTAACTGACGAGGTACATCAAGAGGTTTGAACAATGCGCTAGAGACATCAAAGAGTGGTTTAACAAGTGGCTGGTGTAGAGACATCAAAGAGTGGGTTAACAAGTGACTGGTGTAGAGACATCAAAGAGTGGTTTAACAAGTGACTGGTGTAGCATCAAGAGTGGTTTAAAAGGACATAAGACATCAAAGAGTGGTTTAACAAGTGACTGGTGTAGAGACATCAAAGAGTGGTTTAACAAGTGGCTGGTGTAGAGACATCAAAGAGTGGTTAACAAGTGGCTGTGTAGAGCGAACGAGGCAGTTAAAAAGAAGTTTTCATATGTATGAATAATTTTCTTCCGTGACATGAACATGCAAAGTAGTGATTAACAGACATCCATTGTGATGCCTTGTAGGACAACAAGAACATCTCCCTTTGTTCGTGACCATCTACTTTCTCATAGTGTACCAAGTCTGATCCACGCATCAGGACGTTAGGATTTTGTCGTGATTGATGTTCCCTTCGACATGAATTGCAATTCAAGTGCTGAACAGTTTTGTGTTGCAACTTTATCGACAGCCATTTGCGTTTATGCTCTGCAGGTTGCTTTTTGTGGCGGTATACGGCTGTTTCATTCTGGAATTAGTTCATACAGGAGACATTTCACAGTTGTTAGCATTTCGTGTGATTTTCGTTGGCACAGGAATGGAGAAATTATGGGGTGACCCGTTGCAGTGAAGTTGGAACCGTACATATGAACTATGATCCACGCAGTGCATCTTTGCGTCTATTGTTCTCCGACAGCCTGTCTTTGACCTTCTTTTCTTTCGTCTTCCCTTCGGAATTCATTGCATTGTAGTTTGAATGATGCTATCTGGATCGCCTCTGCGTGTCCTATCTAGCATCAGAGTCTGCATTTTATCACTGTATTTTTTGTTGTTTCCGCGTCGTGCGTGCGTTTTTTTTTTTAACAACGCAGATATGGCTGTTAGTCTTTTGCTACAACCCCCAACCTGAAGATCAGAATGTCTGCATTAGTCTGTCTCCCTCCACTTGCAGACCCCTCCAGCTTCTTAGAACAAGCTAAAAGTAAAACTTGCGTTGTGATAGTTCTGAAAGTGGTTGGGATGCGCAAATCGCAAAACCGTGCCACGGTAATGCCATGTCAAGGTTAAGACACCAGCGGTGGCAGACGTCAATGATTGTAAACAATTCTTGTAGGCCTTAAGTGCATGATCATTATACTGTTTTAAAATATTACTGCTGTACTTTAGAAACAATCTGATCTCGTTCGCTTTCGCCAGAACATTATCCTTTGTCATCTTTTCCATGTTAGATATTCGTTATCATTTACGCCCGAGTGGTTACCGGGCCCAAATTTGGGGTGTAAAGAATAGAACGACTGTTAACTGCCACGCATGTCGTAAGAGGCGATTAAGGAGGTTTGGCTGAAATCGGATGCATATGTCCTAAACGTGTAGAAGTCTATGCGTTTAGGGGCCTACCAAACCAATGTGCAACGTATACACGTTCTTGGCAAAGATCAAACATATCACAAAGAGTGATTAAAATTGGTCGTAAAGAACGAACGCAAAGAAGAAGAAGAAGTTATCATTTAAAAAATATCAAACTACATCCCTGTAGCCTCTAATAGTTTACTACTCTTGTTATTTATTGTCCAAGATTCCCATCTGTTCCCATTCTGTGAGAACTGGTTCTAAATAGCACTAATTCCATCTGTGAGAACTGGTTCTAAATAGCACTAATTCCCATTCTGTGAGAACTGGTTCTAAATAGCACTAATTTCCATCTGTAGAACTGGTTCTAAATAGCACTTTCCAATTTCCATCATGTATGTGAGAACTGGTTCTAAATAGCACTAATTAATACTCTCTTTCTTACTTCCCATGATAAGCTTTTATTACACAAGATTATCATTTTTCAGAAAGTTACTTTCGTTTGGTTTATCTACTAGTTATTTCTGTCTTACATTTACCATCAGTTGTAACTGTTATAATAAAAGTAGTAGAAAAATGAAAAAACCAGATCAATTCTCTAATTCCTTACTAAATTTAAATAAATAAATATTTTATCTGAATTTTAAAAAATAAAAATCCAACTCTAGCCTGAACACATTTAAATTAGTATCTTACAGGTTTTACAGAAGAATGATGAGAATGCCACGGACTGCTAAAATGACTAATGTTGAGGTGTTGAATGAGATCATCATCGGACATGTGATGAGGAAGGGAGGTTTAGAACACATTGTGACAACAGGTAAATTCGAGGGTAGACGAGACAGAGGAAGACAGAGACAGAAAATCTTGGATAGCCTGACTTAATGGCACGGTAGAGCGTCAACATCTGAGTTGATAGCAAACACCAACGACAGAGATGTGTGGAGATCCATGATCGCCTACGCCAGCCGGCACGGCACCTGATAATGATGATACCTAGTAGTAGTTGTAAAGTAGCAAATATATTTTCCTATTCCATACTCTTTACTTTAGGATAAAAGAAATAACAGGTATTCGAATAACGGATACCTCTTATTTGCATATCCCTGTTATGTTGCATACTGTTGGCGAAATAACGACGCCCATATAGAGCTGAAGATGACTATTTGCATTTGAGTTTTGTTTCTAAATTTAGACTCGTCAGCAACTCTGAAATCAAACACTGAATATATCATGCAGTGCGCTAGTGTGCTTCAGTGTTTCAACTCTTCGCCATTCTGTCTCCAAGCGGACGTGCACTCAAAGCCATGTGTACACAATGATGTATTCCTCTCTCCTGTTACCAAGATGTCAAACGACGCCATTGACACACACGAAATAGGTCCGTTACACGCTGCAATTCAAACCCTCTAACTTATCTAAATTGGAACAAGTCAGAACGTCATCGGAGATTCATTTCTTTATGTCGGCTGATTAAGTCCATCATCGATAGAATGGAAGACAGCAGTAAAACGAGAATGCGAGTACCTTGCGCCCCGGCATGTAGGAAAGCACATCAAAATTTCAGCCAAATGTTGAAACAAATAGACTTGTTTCAACTTTTCAACCCTATGCTAACATGTTGCACAATGTTGATCTTCTTGTAGGAAACATTCACCAAATCATGAAATCATTGTGGTTCGTCCTGTAGTTTGTTTTGCGTAATGAAGTTGTGCAAGGTAGCTTAGTCTCAGAGGTTATATGCATTCGTTAGTAAAATAGGTTGTACAAGATTACTAGCCACTAGGGCTTTGCATGAGGCTGCTATCGATTGAGGCTTGTATAATACTGTTATCTATTGAGGCGTGTATAAAGGAAATATACTGAGATCCACTGAGATTTCCACAAGGCTGTAAATCCCGAGGCTTGTACAAACTTGCTAGTCATTGAGGCTTGTACAAATTTACTAGTCATTGAGGCTTGTACAAATTTACTAGTCATTGAGGCTTGTACAAATTTGCTAGTCATTGAGGCTTGTAAAAACGTGCTAGCCATTGAGGCTTGTACAAGAAAACTAGTCGTTGTTTCTATAAGGCTTGCTAGCTCCATATATAACTCTCATTTCCCGCTCTCTAAAACACTGTAATCATTAGCGTCAACAGAAATGTTGTCAAGGGAGGGAAGAGGAACAAACTGGATAAACAGTTGTAGTTGGTAGTTTCAGTTAAGTTAATTGCATATTTTTTACAGGACTTTGCGAATCAACCCCAGCTTTTTTAAAACTCTGTTTGTGATTTTTCTACTACTCTGATTTACTAACTCTGACAGAATAAAACTTATCTTAACTTTCTACCCCCATAGTTCACTGGTGAAAATGTTTTATTCCGTCATCTGTCTATCCTTAAGTCAAATCCTGAGACCCGTTCAGTCTTCCTCAACTATCATTTGGTGGCTTACAGACGGGACAGAGGATATGTTTGGTACACAGTCGCCTTAAGTCCAATATCCAGAGTCATTTTGGCACTATCCAGTGTGGCCGTCGACGTTGCAATACTTGTGCTTATATGATACAGACCGTACTGTATCTTTTCCTTTAGCCACATTTATTATTGAAGATGGTTTCACATACGAGTCCCGTAATCTTATCTTTGCCATTATCTGTAAGCAGTGTAATAAGGCTTATATCGGCGAGACAGGCAAGAGGTTCAGTGACCGATTCGCCCAACACTTGCGTGACATAGGCAAGTGCTCTGTGACCCCTGTAGCCACCCATTTCAATGATACGAACCAGGGGCGGCTCGTCATTAATGGCCAGTGGGGCCAGGCCCCACCAAAAATATTGAGTAACGTGTACTTATTATTTCAGACATTATTTGTTTATAATTATTACTTTCAACAGGATACTAATTAGCATTGAAAGTTGATATGTAGGCTAAAATATCACACACATTCTGAAATCTAAAATTCAACATATTTTTCCTCCAATTAGTATGCACCCATGGTCATTAGGGGCCAGTAAGAACAGGCCTACCAAACCAAAAATAATTAACGTGTACTTATTATTTTTAAAATTTTTGTTCGTAATTATTATTGTTAACTTGACATTGATTAGCTTTGAAAGTTGAATATTTAACACTAAAATGTAAATATTATATCATAATAATATAACAATCATAATAATATATAAAAATTATTATTTAAAAAACTATTATATACGGTCTCAAATTCAGCTTCTCTCTATAACGCTTGACGTAGATATTAGCGCACTAAGTTTTATCGGGTCGTTTTAAAATTCTCTACTGACGATGTAACATTGCGACCTCTGACCTTTGACCGCTACCTTTAATAATAATTGCCAAAACAATTTATGCCATTTTATTCACCGGAAGCTAAGTTCCTACTCGATCAACCAACTAACAGTTAAACGACGACTCTTGATTAAATAGTACTTTGTATAATTATCGATTGAATCACAAATTATATATAAAATAGTAGAAAAGGATATGCATTAATAGAAATATGTAACTAACTATTATTATAATCGTTAACGGTAATCGTCTGTTTCGTATTCAATATACATAGGTCTTCTACAACGCACACTCGTTTGCGATTGACAAGCTGTGACCTACTTTTGAAGTTGTGGCTTACTCGAAATTCAAAATGATTCAAGTGGATTATTTATTACGAAATCCGTTTCCTTCGTTGAAGATAGAAGAAAAGCTTGAAATTAAATGGCTAGGTGCACATCAGCCAAATAGCTTTGTATATGTGCAACAAGATGGTAAGAAAAAGAGAACTTTCAATAATAAGTGGTTTAGTAAAAAATCGTGGTTAACTTTCAGTGAAGAAAAGCAAAGTTTTTTTTGTTTCTATTGTTTGCTATTTCATGGTGAAGGACTGTGGTCAACGGTAGGTTGTATGGATCTCTATTGTACCTTAGTTATATTGTATATATTTTAGTTGTTGTTGAACCCCAGGAATTATGAGTTTTCACCATATTGCCTATAGTGCGTGGGGGAGAGTGCCCAGACTTTCTTGCAATGAGAGTTGGCAAGTATGGTTGACCATTGATTCAGGAGGAGAGTATACGCTTACACGCGACTCGTACGTTGTTACTTCTTACATTTGCTTTGCATTTATGCAACTTTTTTAATTAGACATCGGCAGAAGATGCGTGCATTCACTAGTATTTAAGACCCAAGAGGCGTGTCTGCGTTAGCTTTATTACCTATACCAGAGTAGCTCTCTCTCGATCCTTACCCACTTAGCCAACCATGATCTTTTGTCTATTTCCAGGGTCACCACGAGGAGGTGGAGTAGGGTCGTGATCAGTGCCAGCTCACTTACCCTGGCGCAACGTTGTCCCGTTTGTTATTTGGGCATGCGGCGCCAAATCATTATAGTAAAGGGGGAATAACTTTGCGGAATAGACAAATAGTAAATATTAAAATATAAACCTAGCCTAAAAACCATGATTTTCCGACATTTTTGTCTGGCCCCACCACTAAAAATGACCACGAGTCGCCACTGATAATAACCATTTAAGAGCTCACGATGTCCAGGTCACAGCCATCTGATCATGTTCCTCAGATGATCGTAGTCGATTTGCTCTGGAGAATCGGTTTAATTCGTTGTATGGTACCTTGGTATGGTACACATGGACAACGTATTACATTTCTATGCTTCTTAGTACTTTCTCTTCTCATACCTTGTAGTCTATATGTGCATATGTTGCATGTATTCAAGTTATATATTTACTTGATTTTTTATTGCTTCTCTTCTTTTCTATTTTTAGTTTTTATATGTTTTTTTGTGTTACATTTATTCGTTCTTCGTTTTTATTCCCAGATTTTCATTTGAAACGTTTGAATGTTTCCGTATATAGTCGTCCATATGTTAGTGGTTTTTTTTAAATTCGTCACTCCTTTGCGTTCGTTCTTTACGAGCAATTTTAATCACTCTTTGTGATATGTGTGATTTTTGCCAAGAACGTTTATACGTTGTACATTGGTTTAGTAGGCCCCTAAACGCATAGACTTCTAAACGTTTAGGACACGTGCATCCGATTTCATCCAAACCTCCTTAGTCTCCTCTGTCGACATGCGTGGCAGGTAACAGTGGTTCTATTCTTTACACCCCAAATTTGGGCCCTGTAACCTTTCGGGCGAAATATCTACTTATGGGCATCTAAATCAAATATCTACTTATGGGCATCTAAATCAAATATCTAGTTATGGGCATCTAAATCAAATATCTACTTATGGGCATCTAAATCAAATATCTACTTATGGGCATCTAAATCAAATATCTACCTATGGGCATATAAATCAAATATCTACTTATGTGCATCTAAATCAAATATCTACTTATGGGCATCTAATTCAAATATCTACTTATGGGCATCTAAATCAAATATATACTTATGGGCGCCTACTTAAGGGCAAACGTCCACATGCACAAAATAAAATTACACTTGTGACAACGATCTTTTCTTCACAGACATAATTATGCTTGTTATTTATGTTAATTACAGTAGACATAATTATGCTTGTTATTTATGTTAATTACAGTAGACATAATTATGTTTGTTATTTATGTTAATTACAGTAGACATAATTATGCTTGTTATTTATGTTAATTACAGTAGACATAATTATGTTTGTTATTTATGTTAATTACAGTAGACATAATTATGTTTGTTATTTATGTTAATTACAGTAGACATAATTATGTTTGTTATTTATGTTAATTACAGTAGACATAATTATGTTTGTTATTTATGTTAATTACAGTAGACATAATTATGTTTGTTATTTATGTTAATTACAGTAGACATAATTATGTTTGTTATTTATGTTAATTACAGTAGACATAATTATGTTTGTTATTTATGTTAATTACAGTAGACATAATTATGTTTGTTATTTATGTTAATTACAGTAGACATAATTATGTTTGTTATTTATGTTAATTACAGTAGACATAATTATGTTTGTTATTTATGTTAATTACAGTAGACATAATTATGTTTGTTATTTATGTTAATTACAGTAGACATAATTATGTTTGTTATTTATGTTAGTTACAGTAGACATAATTATGTTTGTTATTTATGTTAATTACAGTAGACATAATTATGTTTGTTATTTATGTTAATTACAGTAGACATAATTATGTTTGTTATTTATGTTAATTACAGTAGACATAATTATGCTTGTTATTTATGTTAATTACAGTAGACATAATTATGTTTGTTATTTATGTTAGTTACAGTAGACATAATTATGCTTGTTATTTATGTTAGTTACAGTAGACATAATTATGTTTGTTATTTATGTTAATTACAGTAGACATAATTATGTTTGTTATTTATGTTAATTACAGTAGACATAATTATGTTTGTTATTTATGTTAGTTACAGTAGACATAATTATGTTTGTTATTTATGTTAATTACAGTAGACATAATTATGTTTGTTATTTATGTTAATTACAGTAGACATAATTATGCTTGTTATTTATGTTAGTTACAGTAGACATAATTATGTTTGTTATTTATGTTAGTTACAGTAGACATAATTATGCTTGTTATTTATGTTAATTACAGTAGACATAATTATGCTTGTTATTTATGTTAGTTACAGTAGACATAATTATGGTACATCTCCTCGACGAACATTCGTTTAATTATTGTAATGAATAAATACCGCCTGTGTGGTGCCGGGGCCCGAAAAGGAAGCAAAGAATAGTACCACTGCAACCTACAATGCATGTCGTAAGAGGCGATTGATTTAGACCCTGATGCTACCCTAGTAAAAAAAAGCAGCGCAGAAATCGGATGTGCTGGCCTACTTGTAGGCGCATACAACCGATCTTAGGCTCAGATCACATACAAATCACACAGAGTGGTTGACAAGTAGTCGATATGGAGCGTTCGAAGAAGAACAAATACGATGTTGCTAAGGTACCGGGCTTGTCTAGCATTTAACTCTAAGGTACCAGGCTTGTCTAGCATTTAACTCTAAGGTACCAGGCTTGTCTAACGTTTAACTCTCAGGTACCGGGCTTGTCTAGCATTTAACTCTAAGGTACCGGGCTTGTCTAGCATTTAACTCTAAGGTATCGGGCTTGTCTAGCATTTAACTCTAAGGTATCGGGCTTGTCTAGCATTTAACTCTAAGGTACCGGGCTTGTCTAGCATTTAACTCTAAGGTACCGGGCTTGTCTAGAATTTAACTCTAAGGTACCGGGCTTGTCTAGTATTTAACTCTAAGGTACCGGGCTTGTCTAGCATTTAACTCTAAGGTACCGGGCTTGTCTAGCATTTAACTCTAAGGTACCGGGCTTGTCTAGAATTTAACTCTAAGGTACCGGGCTTGTCTAGCATTTAACTCTAAGGTACCGGGCTTGTCTAGCATTTAACTCTAAGGTACCGGGCTTGTCTAGCATTTAACTCTAAGGTACCGGGCTTGTCTAGCATTTAACTCTAAGGCACCGGGCTTGTCTAGCATTTAACTCTAAGGTACCGGGCTTGTCTAGAATTTAACTCTAAGGTACCGGGCTTGTCTAGCATTTAACTCTAAGGTACCGGGCTTGTCTAGCATTTAACTCTAAGGTACCGGGCTTGTCTAGCGTTAAACTCTAAGGTATCGGGATTGTCTAACGTTTAACTCTCAGTTTTTCAAAGGTATCTATGAACTCAAAGATTACAAGTCGAGATGCATTGCGTGCTGAACTTTGATTTGATTGACTGATTGATATGAACATGATCACTGTTCTTCAGTGAATAACCATATGGACTCCGATCTACGCGTGCAGAAATATCTCAGTGGTAGTGCACGAACTCAGTGGTAGAGCACGAACTCAGTGGTAGTGCACGAACTCAGTGGTAGAGCACGAAGTCAGTGGTAGAGCACGAACTCAGTGGTAGAGCACGAACTCAGTGGTAGTGCATGAACTCCGAAACATCGGCGAGGGTCCGATATAATTTTGAGGATTGTGAAAAAATACCGTCATTTTTCTTACTTTCTTTAACCCCTCATGGGTTGCCTTACAGTGTCACGATAAGAATAGGTTTCTAGAACGGGCGTTTGTGTGCACTTCATACAAGTTGTCTTTCGTTGCCTCTGTTATTTCTATGATCGACCTTTCAGTGGGCGACCTTTTGCATTGTAACTACCGTGTAAGAATATCATTACCCTTTGAAGCCAACTGTCTGTTGGTAACCTACTTATGTGGCCAAGAGTATTATCGATATAAGAGAAGACTGCAGTAAAACTATGTAGCAATGTCGATATAAAAGAAGACTGCAGTAAAACTATGTAACAATGTCGATATAAGAGAAGACTGCAGTAAAACTATGTAACAATGTCGATATAAAGAAGACTGCAGTAAAACTATGTAACAATGTCGATATAAGAGAAGACTGCAGTAAAACTATGTAACAATGTCGATATAGAGAAGACTGCAGTAAACATGTAGCAATATCGATATAAGAGAAGACTGCAGTAAAACTATGTAGCAATGTCGATATAAGAGAAGACTGCAGTAAAACTATGTAGCAATGTCGATATAAGAGAAGACTGCAGTAAAACTATGTAACAATGTCGATATAAGAAGACTGCAGTAAACATGAGCAATATCGATATAAAGAAGACTGCAGTAAAACTATGTAGCAATGTCGATATAAGAGAAGACTGCAGTAAACTATGTAGCAAATGTCGATATAAGAAGACTGCAGTAAAACTATGTAACAATGTCGATATAAGAAGACTGCAGTAAACTATGTAGCAACGTGAAACACGTAAAACAAAGTACTGTAGTTTTACAAAGTACAAAAACATTAACAATCAGCAACGTTTCCTTTGGCTGAAATCGGATGCACATGTCCTAAACATGTAGAAGTCTATGCGTTTAGGGGCCTACCAAACCAATGTGCAACGTATACACGTTCTTGGCAAAGATCAAACATATCACAAAGAGTGATTAAAATTGATCGTAAAGAACGAACGCAAAGAAGAAGAAGAAGAAGCAACGTTTCGACCAAAAGGCCTTTATCGAGCAAAGGATACACCAGAAGAGAAGACATTCAACTTCTTAAATGGCAGACATAACATATATGACATATACAATTAGATAATAATTAATTTGTTGTTTCCTTATGAAGTTCAATACTGATGTATTGCACCTGCCAACAACTAGAAACACTACGCCATAATTTTGTACTTGATAACATAAAATAAAGTAATATAGTTTACCTGTGTTTACGAAAGTTTTCTAATGTCAAAACAAGAATCCAATGCTGGCTGTCCAAGTTGACAGTCACGGTTGGTAGATAATATAGAACAAGTGTGCTTGCTTGCCTGTTTGCTATCGACGTTGGTCCTGTAACTGAAGCCTCTCTATCTGACAAGACAACCCCCGCCCATACGCCACACTCAATATTCACACACCTCTTCCATTTCACGTTGTGAACACAAAGGGACTGGCAGGTAAATTTCGACGTGTCCCCAAAATCAGTGGCGTAGCAACCTTATACCAATAAGTAGGTAGATAGTGCACGTATAACCATACATATTTCAGATTCCCAAACATATTCCGTAAGCATGCCCACTGTTCCATGACTTAGTTTGGGGATCAAACCTGGTCTTAATTAATAGATTAAATTGAAGGAGAAATTGTCTAGTACTTTATACACCGCATGGTATGAAAACGGGCTACTTTACTTTTTTAAATATATACATTGTATATTACATTATATCTTACAAAAATAACTTAAAAAGACAAATGCTTCTGTTCTGCAACAGTTTGACACTAAAGACAGTTGACTAGTAAAGAACATACAATCAAGGAGAAGTGAATATTTCGGACACATCAAACGACATGAGTGCCTAGAGAAGATAATTTTTGAGGAAATGGTACCTGAAGAAGAATGAGAGGAAGACCTAGAAGACGATGGGTGCAAGATCTCATTGACGATCTGAAAATGACTGCTGCTGACGCTGGCCAACTTGCGACAGAACAGGAGTTTTTCAGGACTGTCGTCATGGGAGCCAAGTTCCGGATGAGACAAGCTACTTGATAATGATGATGAACTTAAAAAAAGAAATTGATGTTTGCATGTTAGAAAAAAAGCGGAAACATAATTCAGTAATCACAAATTATTTATTTATTGTGGATGACAGAATTACTTACTTATCGAACTTATCTGTATTGTCATCGTTCGCAGATCGCATCTTTTAATTCTGTCGACTATGTATGAGCACATTTGAGCTATTCTTTGTGTGGATCTCTGTGGCAGAGTGGTTAAGCCCTTGGCCTTGCTAGTCGAAGGTCGTGGGTTCGAATCCGGACCGCAACCTTCTGTTCACTAGTGAAGTTTTCCAAAGACCCTAGGATTGTTGCGGAGCTACGGAGTATGTGCTTTTGCAATACTCTCGAGGCATGCCATTTCCACGAGAGGGACGAGCCATGGGGTAAACCCAGGTAATAGTTCCTTCTGGGTGAATATGAGAATCTACTGCATATTCACTGAATACTACTGAATATGAGAATCTACTGCATATTCACTGAATACTACTGAATATGAGAATTACTGCATATGTCACTGAAGCTACTGAATATGGATCTGTGCAATCACTGAATACTAGATGGAACTGCATTTCACTGAAGACTGACATATGGAATTACCATATATGAAGTCTCTGAATATGAGAATCTACTGCATATTCACTGAATACTACTGAATATGAGAATCTACTGCATATTCACTGAATACTACTGAATATGAGACAACAGCACTCGATAAGTCACTTAAGCTTCTCAAAATGTCGGTACAACACTGAAACAATCGCAACTAGTTATTAGACATATGATTATATTGGCGCAGAGCTGGCACCAAGAGCTGCTTCCGACGGTGAAAGAAATTTAATGGTTACACTGACAGATATTACTCCCATTAGCTTGGCTGTCCTCGGTCATTAAGAGGCTGTCCAACCACAGTTCATCTGTATTACTGAGAACACGAGGCTTAGAATAACTGAAGACGCTTAACATAAGTAAAAAACTAAGGAGAGTTTGCCAGAGACAGATCCAGCTGAAAGAAAGTTCTGAAAAGCTATTTTGAGAGCCGGTGAAGTCAGACTCAGATTTCCCGCTGACCAACAAAAAAACAACCCAGCAAAAATACAAACGTGCTAACAACTACATAATATTTAATTGAACTCTACAACCAGTGTCTCACGTGACTAAAATGATGCCATCACATCAATGATAACTAACCATCGTTATCATTAAATAGCTTTTCCTGAGCAGAAATTTGCCACCCTAACAGTCCTTCGGAATTTCACTCTCCCATAGACCAGATGTTACACTTCTACAGCCACCATGATCAAATCATCATTTACATCCTGAATCCATCTTCTCCGTGGTCTTCCTCTTCTCCTCTTTGCCTGGATGTCTATTTCCATAATGATCTTCTCCAACCCTTCATGTCTTTTTATATGTTCAAAATATCTCAATTATTTTTTTATTATTTGTAGCATCAGCCAGTTTTCTTTGATTTTGAAGAGTATGCATACTGATGGTTCCCGTGGCTCGCTAATTAAACACAGCTCTCACTCTGCCCCTCAGGTATCCAGTTCTAGTTGTTCTTCTTATGATGACTCTTCTGTAACACTTATATTTAAACAAGAGGTCTCTGTGCCTGAATTGTTAAGCCCTTTGCCTTGCGAGTCGAAGGTCGTGGGTTCGAATCCGACCGCGCCGTTCTGTTCACGAGTACAGTTGTTTCCAGAGACCCCTAGAATTATTGCCGGAGCTAAGGAGTTCGGGCTTTGCGCAATACTCTCGACAGATCGCGTGCTATTTCTGTGGAGAGGGACTGACCCATATGGGGTAACACACGGTGCAATGAAGTCAATCCTTCGGCTTTAAAGTCCTTTTTTTTCCCCAATCCAGAAGCACTTGTTTGAGTCTTCGGCTCGGTGCCATGGACATCGTAACCCTTCGGTTCGATGCCACGAACACCGTCAATCTGGGGGAAACTGTGGCTTTTTCTGCCATCCCGCGGAATTGAACCTGCACACACAGAGGGATAGTCACCCGTAATCCAACGCGCTACGAACACGAAAACTTATATTCAAAAGCACATGTATGTTTTTTACTGCCTTGTTAAATGTCCATGCTTTACACCCATACGTTGCCACTGGGAATATGCATGCTCTTATTATTCTGATATTTGTTTATGTTAACTAATACTACAGAAAAGAGAAGGTTCTATATAGAAAATATGAAACACATGGTCCACACAAGACTAACAATGGGACAGCTCGACTAAACAAAGACACAAACTCTCGTATCTATGATGTTCTGATTACAATTTATTGACATTCTGCAAATAATGTTTCCAATAAATTACGTAAAGCAAATTTGTGAATTATAATTGTTAGCATTAATATATATTTATATATAGGCAGCTATGGACAGCCGACACATCATTCAACTTCAGGAACGCCCCTGCCTAAAATCTTGCACGATTTGCAACCACATTCCAGTTTAAATTCTTTTTTTGGCCTGATGATCGTAAGTCTTGTTAGAGTTACCGCACCTTTATGTTTACTTTCTATTCCCGCCCCACTTTTCCCATATCTGCGGAGTACTTGAATGTCAGTTCCGGTTGGACAAATCAAACATTTCGAGAACCAACATAAAGGTATAGCATGACTGTTGTGAAATCTACTTGAAAAGTCATACAGATGGATATTTTTGTAAAACATCCAGATGGACTAAAGTGACTTGGAAGATATGGACGGACATATTAGCACCGTACAGAATAGAGTGACGTATATTTGTTGGGGTGATGTGTTTAGTGGTGGACTGCGTCTAAAAATGTCGGTTTTCAAGAGAAAAGGGGCACCCATAACTATAAAACTATCATTTAAAGAAGCATAGCTCATTCAAAATTATTATTTAAAAAATATATTTTTTTCTCCATATTATTAGTATCCTTGAAAATAAATATTGATTAAATTGTGATTAGAATAGTTGTACAACGTAAATTTTATTTGCATTTGCTAATTCGAACTTCTGTTCTATTTTTAATTTTAAACATTTTTAGTATCAATCAATCAACAACAAGGGTTCCCCATCTTATCAGGGGACCACTTGCCATATGGCAACCTGGCCAATCCGTGTTTATCGGGAGAGGGAGTTTAACCAGAGCCAATTATAAACTTATGAAGTTAGCTAGAGTTGACTGTGATTTAACTGATTATTACAGTGCCCGCCTGCCCAGCGTGTTCGTAGCGCGTTGGACGACGAGTGACAAGCCCCCTGTGAGTGCGGTTCAATTACGTGAGCTGACAGAAAAGCCACAGGTTCTCCAAATTTACGGTGTTCGTGGCACCGAACCGAAGGATTACGATGTCCATGGCACTGAGCCGAAGAGCTAAAAGCTCAAATGCTTCTGGATCGAAAAAACACACACACAAAAACTGATTATTATGATAATTATTTTGTTTGTTTGTTTGTTATGAAGGGGATTAAAAAAATATTTACGCCGAGGTACGCTTCTTCAACCCAAGAACGAACCATTTATTGGTTATATCAGAGTGTGTATGTAAACAAACAAGAAAAATTAGAAATAATTCCTTTAGGAGAATCCAATATTATTATATCTGGGTCTCTGTGGCTGAATGGTTAAGCCCTTTGCCTTGCGAGTCGAAGGTCGTGGGTTCGAATCCGGACCGCGGCCTTCTGTTCGCAGTGCAGTTTTTCCAGAGACCCTAGGATTGTCGGAGCTACGGAGCTCGCGCTTTGTGCAGTTCTCTCGGCAGGTACCATTTCTGCAGTAAGGGACCGAGTCATATGGGGGTAAAATGAAGTCAATCCTTCGATTTTTAAACACAATATTATTATTATTCAGCTCTAACTTATGGTTAAATAGGCGTGACTCGCAACAATACTTATCACATTAAACAGACTATTAAAATGTCTTCCTCAGGACTGGGAATTACAAAAACGGTAGACGGAAAGAGGATCGATGGGTGTATGCACGTCCGGCAAATTTCAGTCACAATTTATAACTGGATTAGATGTCATAAAAAGGGAGTTAATTAACTTTCTCCCATAATCTGGATACTGCTCTTGCTTATTGCTTCTACGACTTTGCTGCATACAAACTTATTCTCTTATATTTCTCGTTGATATTGCGTTTCGCATTTTCACATAATTTATTGTGTAAGATTCTTTGATCATGTCTTCTAGGAGTATGTCCAACATGTCTACATCTTCTCTTTCTGATAACAGTTGTTACTAGTGGATGACCATACAGTTCTCAGGTTTCATTGTTTCTCGGTCTTTTGATTAAGATTAAAGTGTACTGCCTGCTTTATCGCGGCCAAGGGACGGGACTCTTCATGATACACCAAATGACACCCATAAACAAGCTTAGGAATTTACTCGTTAACAAAAAAATAAATAATTTCGCAGACATCGCTCCTTCTTCTTCTTCTTTACGTTCGTTCTTTACGACCAATTTTAATCACTCTTTGTGATATGTTTGATCTTTGTCAAGAACGTGTATACGTTGCACATTGTTTGGTAGGCCCCTAAACGCATTGACTTCTACACGTTTAGGACATGTGCATTCGATTTGAACCAAACTTCCTTAGTCGCCTCTTACGACATGCGTGGCAGGTAACAGTGGTTATATTCTTTATACCCCAAATTTTGGCCCCGATAACCACTCGGGCGCGCAGACATCTAATTTCAAATGCATTCAATTTACTTTCTATATCTTTAGTTATTTTTCAACTCTCGCTAGGAAATATTAAGATGGATACAACATTTGAACTGAAACCTCGCAATTTAGTTTTAAACCTATATAAATTCCAGTTTTCTATTTTATTTATACTTTAAAAAGTTGATGCTCCTTTGACAATTCGTAGCATAATTTCTGGTTAAAAAAAAATTCTCGTTCAATTAAAACTGCTACCTTAATCGATGAACTGCTCGGTTATTTTTATCATTTTAGATTCCAGTGTGATATCTGCATTACTTGTCATATGTGTCTTCAATATATTTGTTTTTGTTATGACTTATATGCAGATCAGATAAACAAAGAACTTTAAAAACAGTTAGTCAAGAATTAATGAACTCCTAGAACAACCCAAGAAATGGCTGCTTCATGTCTTATCTAAAATAAAAAGAAATTCATGCAACAAAATAGAATGTACAGTCATTAGTGGATCTATTATTGAATCCAGTGATTTCTGTTCGCAACATTTTGGCTCTGACAAATTGGTAGCGTCTGACTCCAAAAACGATACCCACATAGTCTACTTTGGTCAAACTTTTGATATTGTTGAGACAATCCTGCAGGAATTTCTGACATATCAAGTTCTCAAATAGATTCGGATAAGAATGTCCTGCAAGACTGTCATCTCCTGGGTGAGCTGAGAAGCAACCTGTGGTCACACCCAGTCGACATACAAACCTAGCTTTGGGAAAACCTGACAGACCTGAAGCTGACTGGTCAGTTTATGGTCCACAGTAAACTAAGCCTATGACCGCTGAAAAAGAAAAATAAGAAATAGGTTAAGCTAATGATGGGTTCACGAACGTGTGTACACTGTCCTGATCATCAGTAGAACTTGACAGGTGAGCATAGACCGATTAAAATAAAAAGCAAAGACAAGTCTACTCTTAAAATCTCCAATGTTTTGAATGCAGTTCTAGAATTTAAAAAGAACATGAATAGAAATATTCCATACCTTCTGACACCGAGACCAAGACATACCAGCCCTAACAGGCAAGACTCCATACCCTTCACACCTAGAACAGAACATACCAATCCTAAGAGGTATGAATACACAGAAGGGAAAATAGAACATATGCACATCATAGACATCATCATCAGGTGCCGTTCCGGCTGGCGTAGGCGATCATGGATCTCCACAAATCTCTGTCTCTGGTGTTTGCTATCATCTCAGATGTTGACGCTCTTCCGTGCCATGAAGTTAGACTATCCAACATTTTCTCTCTCTGTCTTCCTCTGTCTCGTCTACCCTTGATTCTACCCGTTGTTACAATGCGTTATAAGCATCCCTTTCTCACATCATAGGCCCAATCATCATCAAATAGCTTGTCCTGAGCAGAACTTTGCCACCCCAACAGTCCTCCGGAATTTCTCTCTCTCTCATAGGCCAGACGTCCTGCCTCTGCAGCCGTAATGTTCAAAACATCGGTTACATTCTTGTAAACAATGCCCCGACTCAAACGGGCAGAAGTATGGACAGAGCCGATATCATCAATGCGGTACGTTCTCAATTATGTGACACGGGCACGTCTCAGACACTGGAACGAGTTCGAGAATTAGGCGTTAAGTGTGGACATGCCAGACAGTGTCGTCTTCGTGGTAGAGAGAGAAGATATAGTAATCAACTTTTCATGGGTACGGTGAGCAAATGGACTTTAGGATGGCTGCTGCAGCGGAGGACAGAGCATGCATGGGAATGCCCAATGTGCCGTGACGTCGATCGCATAACATAACATAACATCCTGAATCCATCTTCTCCGTGGTCTTCCTCTTCTTCTCTTTGCTGGTATGTCTCCTTCCATTATGGTCTTCTCCAGCCCTTCATGTCTTTTTTATATGTCCAAAATATCTCAATTTTCGCTTTCACTTGTTGCTCCAAAAGTACTCAGCTTGTTCCTCGCTTGGAACAATCGGAATATTTTCTCAAAGATCCTTGATCTCAGTGTAGATGAGATTGAGTTCATAGTTCTATCGGAGACGGACGATAAAACGTAGGTCCATTGTTCAAACTGGACACGTGAAAGAATCATATTGGCAGTTGAAAATCAATAAATTTAGGCAGCAAAGTTGCTGCCCGTGTAAAATTAATTAACAAATAAGATTGAAATAAAATTGCGACGAAAATGTGTAGCTTCTCGGTGCTACGGAGCACGTGTACTGCAGTGGAGATCTTCCTGTGTTATAAAAAGATCGTATTGCACATGGTTATTCATCTAAGTGCAATGATGATGGTCTTATCAATCAATCAATCAGTCAATCATGCTTATCAGTGGCGACTCGTGATCATTTTTGTTGGTGGGGCCAGACAGAAATTTTCGGAAATATCATGGTTTCGGTTAGGTTATATTTTAATGTATAAAATAATAAATACACGTTACACCTTATTTTTGGTGGGGCCACTGACCCATACGAGCCGCCACTGATGCATATCTTCAGAATGAGGTGGAATGTTGTTCATCACTGAATTGATAACATAATTCGCTCCTGTGAATTTCTAAGCTATAAATCCCGTTACACTATTTTGTGGGGCGCCACTGACAATGACGAGCCGCCACTGATGCTTATATATCTTTCAAGATGAGGTGGAATGTTGTTCATCACTGAATTGATGAACATAATTCGTCTCCCTGTTTGAACTTCTGAGCATAAAATCAAATCCATGAAAGATTTAGTACACGTTCATGTCAAGTAAGAACTAATAAAATAGTTATTTCCCTTTGACCGATAAATTAACCGTATTGAAGTTGGAGGACAGTCGGCATTGATCGATGATAGTGTTTTGAATGTGACCACTGTGCACACCATCGTGTTGGGTTAGAATTCCGAAGCAGTCGATCTTCAGTAACAACCATCTGACGATTGATTCCTAGACTTTTGAGATCAAAGCTTAAGAAAGTTCGTAATCGTTACTAAACATCTGTGTGCTCTGTCACTGCACTTTCATGTTCAGAATGGGACTGAGCCCAATGGAAGGAAGGTCGTCGAGTTAATCTTTGATTCAATCTCTTTATCCCGAAACTTGGAGTATAATAGTTGAAACACCTGTCTCCACCATGTTCAAAGCTTGTGGTGGAATAGTTGAGACACCCCTGCTCCCACCATGTTCAAAGCTTGCAGTATAATATTGAGATACCTCTGCTCCCACCATGCTCAAAGCTTGCGGTGGAATAGTTGTGGAGAAATATGTGTTCCGAGAATGTTCAAAACTTGGAGTGGAATAATTAAGGTACCTATTCAAAACTTGGAGCGGATTTTTTGAAATTTATGTATTCCGATAGTGTTCAAAGTAATTACATTTGTAAATGTTATTTTGGTGTAGTCAGTTCTTTCGTCATAGGCATGGGCGTCTATAAATTAAGGTAAGTAGGGGCAATGATAGCCTCTAGAAAATGGATATTTAATAAGAGTTTTATGCGAACTAGTCTTCTCTATTTTTACGTAGTAAACTACCAACACATTTTTTTTTTCATTGTGAAAAACTGGAAAAACTTATGTGGACGCCCAGGGTCATGGGTTATTCCAAGACAGGGGAGTTATTCTTCTTCTGCGTTCTCACTAGACTGGGATTTCGGATTCTCTAATAAAGGCAGCCGTCTGCCTCAGATTATCAGCCACGCCATACAGTTTGTCTTGGACGCTAGTGTAAGTGGGCCACCTCTTTCTTCTCAAGTCTGCATACTGGGGGCAGTTCTGTAGGATATAATTCCTATGATTTCTGCTTCCCTGTTTGTGCCAACCTCTTCCCGCAGTAAGCTTTGGCCACCCTCGTGATGGTAGCTATGACACTCTTACTGCGTGGGAAAATCTCCAAGGTAGATTGGCGACCGTAGAATCCGTTATCCCATTCCTCATTGTGAGGGGTCGGCACCATGTTATGTGCCTTACGCCCTGGTGCATTCGTTTTCTGCAAGCATTTGTATCGGGTTAGCATTCCCTAGCGGACACTTTTATCCGATTTCAACCAAACCTCCTTAGTCGCCTCTTACGACATGCGTGGCAGGTAACAGTGGTTATATTCTTTACACCACAACTTTGGGCCCCGGTAACCACTCGGGCGAGACGGAAAGTTCTGAAGTATGTGTTCAAGATTCCAGTTTTCCATATGTATTAGTTTGTCTACCAAATCTTGTGTCCGTCAGTGATAACAGTCTGATATGACCAGACGAAACAGGGTTGCATTTCAGTGTCTTTGGAGACGGTGAACCTATATGTTGTGTACCTATATGTTGTATCATACTTGTAACTGGTGTATGCAGAGTACATAAAACATTGTTACACTGAAACATGTACAAAACAAGGCACTCAAAAACAGACACGAGAAATTTGATGATAAAAACATCTGTTTATTTGTTTCTAATAGCATTTCTTTCTTTTCCTTTTTCTATTAAAGAATGATTATAGTTTTTTAAACTACATCATACAGTTGTTATCTATTGCCAAAGTCTCTGTAACCAGTTTGGTAACCATGGCTACAAGTTCTGTTTAAAAATTCCGCTACGTTTAGAAGAAAACTTTTAAAATGATAAAACAAATAATATTATCTTCATGCAACTAGAAAGCAATTGTATGAATAATGGATATTATATATATTATTACAATAATAGAGAAAGCCACGGAAATGTATGAACATTGTTATTGTAATTATGGGGTCGCCAGTATCGTAGCTGGTAACACGATGCACTAGTAACCACATACGGTGGAGATTCCGAGGTTGTTAGTCAGCTCGGGCCAAAATAATTCTCGGTCCACACCGTACGCAGTTGAACTACATATTTCCTGATCCTTTACTTGGGGATGTAAATTACATGCACCTCTGTAGTCAGAGTAAGTCGTGACTGAATGCTGAGGGCATTGGTAAAAAAAGCAAGCCTTTAAGCACAAGTCAGATACGTCATATTAGGCGACATGACTACCTCCGCATTCACAGCCGATGAGAACAAAAATTTACAATGATAGAGAAAGAATGAAATTTATTTCATATATTATTACAAAGAGAATCTTTCTTTGGAACCAAAAGGGAAAGAGAAACACCGGAAGATAAATTAAAACCATAACTAAGGGAGATAGAAACGAATATTAGATATAAAGGGTTTTTAAAGGGTGTTAAGCCCGTCTGCCCAGCGTATTCGTAGCGCGTTGGACTACGGGTGACTATCCCTCTGTGTGTGCGGGTTCAATTCCGCGGAATGGCAGAAAAAGCCACAGATTCCCCAGATTTACGGTGTTCGTGGCACCGAACCGAAGGGTTACGATGTCCATGGCACCGAGCCGAAGAGCTGAAAAGCTCAAATGCTTCTGGATCGGAAAAAAAGAAGGGTTTTAAATCGAAAGGATTGACTTCATTGCATCGGGTTTTACCACCCTATGGCTCGGTCCTCTCCGCAGAAATGTCATGCCACTTGCCAAGAGTATTGCACAAAGCACGAGCTCCGTATCTCCAGCAATAATCCTAGGGGTACCTGGAATAAACTGCACTCGTGAACAGAACGACGCGGTTCGGATTCGAACTCACGACTCGCAAGGCAAAGGGATATTAGATATAAGGTTTGGGAGGACACGAATGGCGAAGGATTGTTGAGGGCCTGTATTCCAGAGGAAGATTAAACAGTTTATTGTTAATGTTATTCTGTAAGAGTATTATGCCATAGATGAAGTATATATATCTGTTTACACACTGTACAAACTGTCGATACATTCATGTCAAACGTTCATTCCCCTTACACCTGCATGCCCTGGCACAAAAATAAAAGTGATCTTTGTCAGCTTAGACCTCCCAAGCAGGTTATTTCCCTTGTCAGGCAACAATCTTTCAACTCTCTTTCCATCATTCGTCACCAAGTTTCCTCAGGGGCGTAATATATCACATCACGGTTGCCAGCGATGACACGTAGTATATCATCACGGTTGCCAGCGACGTACACGTAATATATCACATCACGGTTGCCAGCGACGCACACGTAATATATCACATCACGGTTGCCAGCGACGCACACGTAATATATCACATCACGGTTGCCAGCGACGCACACGTAATATATCACATCACGGTTGCCAGCGACGTACACGTAATATATCACATCACGGTTGCCAGCGACGCACACGTAATATATCACATCACGGTTGCCAGCGACGCACACGTAGTTTTCTATAGTAACTTCTCATTTGTAATCTTTTCTGGACAAAGTGGTCGCTAAATTCTTTTCAGACACTTATTTTCAAACGTCTATAATTTATGTGTAATTTCTGCGGTAATTTTCCAGCATTCGTTTAATCATATCAATTTTCTACAAATGTTGTTTCGTTGATAAATTTATATATTATTGGTGCCCGCGTGCCCAGCGTGTTCGTAGCGCGTTGGACTACGGGTGAGTAGTCCTCTGTAAGTGCGGGTTCAACTCCGCGGACTGGCAGAAAAGTTACAGGTTCCAAAGATTTACGGTGTTCGTGGCACCGAGCCGAAGGGTTACGATGTCCATGACACCGAGCCGAAGAGCTTTCAGCTCAAATGCTTCTGGATCGAGGAAAAAAATAAATACAGTGTGTTCAAGATAATTGCAGCCCGTGAATGGAGCTAATCCGGCATATATGTATGGAAATGGGAAGGTTCAGTTATGACGTAGTATAGGTCAAGGTTGTGTGACGGTGTGTAATTGTAGTGCGGGAAGGGCGATGAACAAATGTGACGTAGGACGAGCTAGTCAGAACGATTTAAATAGCAAATAAACAAAACTCAATTTGTATCTGGCAACTTTCGAATTGTCAATGGGGCTGCAATTATCTTCAACACCCTGTATTATTGGTCTTCAAACCAAACCCATTTGATCTTCCTATTTTTTTTTTTTTTTTACGCATAGAAGAATTTTGGTTTTGTTTTGTTATTTTGCCGTTGCATCCTTTTTTAGAAGCTTCCGTTGTTGTATCTTTATTTCATAAGTATACAAAATCATTCATTTCCCTTATATTGTTTTATTGTTAAAGAAGTGTTTTTCCTTTTCTGATTAAGTCTCATTAGTTTAGTTTTACTAATGGAAATCTGATGAAGGAAATGAAAAGAAGAACAACCCGCTACCTTGTGGGTTTCAACTGGGGACAGCCAAAGGCTAGCGGAGAGCGAACTGCACACAAACGCTGGCTGAAATCGAACACACGACACAAGGATAAGCAACTGTGCTCCAATAGGTACTAAAGGCTTGTGCACGTACATTACGTTCTGATGTTTGGCTGTTTAAATATCATAATAGAATGATAAAAATGGCATAAGAACGATCGAAAGAAGAAGAGAAATGAAAAGAAGAACAAACATAATCTTATATAAAAAATTAAACAAATAAAAACATTGTGTAGTGGAACTGTTAAGAAAACAAAGATCAGAATCCTAAAAGTATGCATATTCCCAGTGGCAACGTTTGAGTGTGCAACATGGACATTAACAAGGCAGTGGAAAATATATATGTTCTTTTGAATATAAGTGTCGCCCGAGTGGTTACCGGTTCCCAAATTTGGGGTGTAAAGAATAGAGCCACTGTTACCTGCCATGCATGTCGTAAGAGGCGACTAAGGAGGTTTGGATGAAATCGGATGCATATGTCCGCTAGGGAATGCTAACCCGAAACAAATGCTTGCAGAAAACGGATGCACTAGGCCGTAAGGCGCATAACATGGTGCAACGACCCTCACAATGAGGAATGGGATAACGGATTCTACGGTCGCCAATCTGCCTTGGAGATTTAGCCACGCAGTAAGAATGTCAGACCTACCATCACGAGGGTGGCTAAAATTTACTGCAGGAGGAGGTCAACACAAACGGGGAAGCAGAAATCATAGGAATTATATCCTACAGAACTGCCCCAGTATGCAGACCTAAGAAGAAAGAGGTGGCCTACTTACACCAGCGTCCAAGACAAACTATGTCGTGGCTGATAATCTGAGGCAGACGGCTGCCTTTATTAGAGAATCCGAAATTCCAATCTAGTGAGAACGCAGAAGAAGAAGAAGAATATAAGTGTTACAGACGAGTCCTACGTATATCATGGACAGAGAAGAGAACAAATAAACCTATCCAGAAAGAAACTTAAAAGCAAAGAAAACTGGCTGATGCTACAAATAAGAAAATTGAAGTATTTTGGACATATAAAGATACACGGAGAGTTGGAGAAGATGATTATGGAATGATACATCCCGGTAAAGATGAGAAGAGGAAGACAAAGATAAAGATGCATTCAGGATGTAACTGATGTCCAACTTGGCAGCTGCAGATGCTGAACATCTGGCCTATGACAAAGAGAAATATCGAAGGACTGTTGGGGTGGCAAAGTTCTGCTCAGGACAAGCTATTTGATGATTAGTTTTACTAACCATCTTTAGTTCTATCTTGTGCCTCGTATCTGATCAGTTCTCTGTCTCTTTGTTCTGCTCATCTTCATAGCAAGGAAAAGAAGACTAATGTCATTTGCATAGTCCAGATCTTCCAAGACAGCAATAAGCGTCCATCTAATGTCTGTATTTCTTGCAACTCATGACCAGATCTTCCAAGACAGCAGTAAACGTCCATCTAATGTCTGTATTTCTTGCAACTCATGACCAGATCTTCCAAGACAGCAGTAAACGTCCATCTAATGTCTGTATTTCTTGCAACTCATGACCAGATCTTCTAAGACAGCAGTAAACGTCCATCTAATGTCTGTATTTCTTGCAACTCATGACCAGATCTTCCAAGACAGCAGTAAACGTCCATCTAATGTCTGTATTTCTTGCACCTCATGACCAGATCTTCCAAGACAGCAGTAAACGTCCATCTAATGTCTGTATTTCTTGCACCTCATGACCAGATCTTCCAAGACAGCAGTAAACGTCCATCTAATGTCTGTATTTCTTGCACCTCATGACCAGATCTTCCAAGACAGCAGTAAACGTCCATCTAATGTCTGTATTTCTTGCAACTCATGACCAGATCTTCCAAGACAGCAGTAAACGTCCATCTAATGTCTGTATTTCTTGCAACTCATGACCAGATCTTCCAAGACAGCAGTAAACGTCCATCTAATGTCTGTATTTCTTGCACCTCATGACCAGATCTTCCAAGACAGCAGTAAACGTCCATCTAATGTCTGTATTTCTTGCTCTCATGACCAGATCTTTCAAGACAGCAGTAAACGTCCATCTAATGTCTGTATTTCTTGCACCTCATGATTACTATTCTTACTTTCATTGCGTCAATAACATAATAACTAGAGAACTACAGGACTAGTTACTGTTACTGGTTGCAAGCGACCGCTACCGGCAGCTATTACTGGCTGTAACCGATCGGTAGTTATTGGTTGTAACATGTTGCGACTGGTAGCTACTATCTGTTGGAACAAGATGGAACTGGCAGGAGTTTCTGGTTGGTGGATGTTGCTCCTATTTTGAGTGTACCTGATACGAAATTGACAATAAAATATTTAGAGGCATTATCTTTGAAAGAATAATCAACAGTTATAGTGGGTTCACATTTAGCAATAAAATAACTGCATGAAGTACGTATATGTTATCGAGAGAGATAAGATATTCATTTTTATGTTGTCACTTTTGACAACATATTAGGATAACGAGTGACCAAATGGCTAACGCGGGTGATGTTTCTTGATCTTCTTCTTCTTTGCGTTCGTTCTTTACGACCAATTTTAATCACTCTTTGTTATATGTTTGATCTTTGCCAAGAACGTTTATACGTTGCACATTGGTTTGGTAGGCCCCTAAACGCATAGACTTCTACACGTTTAGGACAAGTGAATCCGATTTCAGCCAAACATCTTTAGTCGCCTCTTACGACATGCGTGGCAGGTAACAGTGGTTCTATTCTTTACACCCCAAATTTGGGCCCCCTAACCACTCGGGCGGTGTTTCTTGACGAAAACATCCTCTATTCGAACCCTCGATAAGGTTTAAAAGTATTGTTCTGTTGTGGATAAAATAAAGTCGATGATCTGCACATGCGTGGCGAAAACCTCGGGCAAGCGGCCATAATTACTTTGCTGTATAAAGTTCACCAACACATTCTCAGAAATGAGAACAAAGTGTAATAAGAAATCTGGTTGTCTTTTTACTGTTGGAAAACTAACACAAACTGTATTTTTGCTTTACAAAGTTTTGTTCTTTTGATATTTTTTTGGGGGGCAAATCGTTTCAGCCTACAAAGAAATACATGAAATGTATTAATAGCATTTCAATTTTCTAGCAGAAGAGAGACATCAACTGTATGATACACAATAATATTCTGAGGATGTCTCAATGGTGAAGTGCTCAATGGTGAAGTGCTCAATGGTGAAGTGCTCAATGGTGAAGTGCTCAATGGTGAAGTGCTCAATGGTGAAGTGCTCAATGGTGAAGTGCTCAATGGTGAAGTACTCAATGGTGAAGTGCTCAATGGTGAAGTGCTCAATGGTGAAGTGCTCAATGGTGAAGTACTCAATGGTGAAGTGACGTATTGGTTGTAAGGGTTGGTTTCAATCAGAACCGAGCACATGCAATGTTCATGAGACTCAGACTGTGTGAGCCCCAGATTCGTGGTTGCAAGCAATCTCGGCATTTCTGCCAACAGGGGCGGAGCCATATGGGGAAACCCGGTGTAATAAAGTCAGTCCTTCGCATTTAGATTCTCTGTTCTGAAGTACTCATAGTTCATCTCTCTCTCTCTCTCGATCTTCATAGTTCATCTGATCGATAACAATTACCAAATGTCTATATTACCAGATCGATTAGTTATAAAGTAATAAATGAGAACTTTATATACAGGTCGAGTAGTAATGAAAATATTTGTAGAAATTTTATATGAATTGTTGAATGAATTGCTGACAGTGACTTGCCTCTTGTATCGTTATCAACTGCCAATGGTTCTATCGATTATCCAATGGTTCTATCGATTATCAAATGCAATGGTTCTATCGATTATCAACTGCCAATGGTTCTTTTATGTCCTCAACTTGAACACGAGATCTTCTCCTTCTGCGTTCTCACTAGACTGGGATTTCGGATTCTCTAATAAAGGCAGCCGTCTGCGTTATCTCTGGAAAAATATACTGATTGCTTCACACACGGTGCGAATCAAGTATCTTTTAAAGAGAGATGCAAGCACCTTACCACCACGCCACAGAGACGTTCATAATCTTTCTTTCATCATCAAACAATTTTCTTCAATTCCAAGTTCTTGTTGCCTAGATCCGTTTGTTCTTGTCTCTGTCCTTGAAGTTCATCTACATATACACAAATTATCTGCTCTTTATTGCCTCTCAAACTTCTACTGCACAACAGCTGACTCCTTGCCAACAAAGTGAACCGTTAACATGGCGCCGAAATGAAGAAATTTTCAAAAGGTGATTGCTTTGAGAATAGCAGGTGATATAATAATGTTAGCAGCAGATATGGTTTTACTCTCTCGCGTCTTGAGAAGTTTGAGCGAAGTTTGGAATGTGCATGTTTGATCGTATCTAGTCGGCATGCAGTTGGTATTTTTTTCCAAGTAACTGGTGCCAAAAGCAAACTTATCTAGATGTTAATCTACAAAATGAGAACAACAACACAATCCCTAACGTATTGTTGAAATATTCACAAAATAGATGAGACTGCAGTAAAACTATTTGATTGGCAAAACACGTAATCACAAAGTACTGTAGTTTTACAAATTACAAAAACAATGACAAAATACAGCAACGTTTCGACCAACAAGGCATTTATCAAGTAAACGAACAACAGGAGTGACAAATTTAAAAAAAACAAATGGACGACTAAACGTATTGTCATATGAAGTATTCCTCATCGAAGCAGAAAAAAAAATGAATCGAACAAAATGTCTGCTCCTGTTGTATACAAAAACAAGAACATAAAACAAATATACTATTAAATGTCATGAAAAACTTGTCTATCGACAACATATGAAGAATAGTAACACGTGACTAGATTTGTAATTTCGTTCTGATAAGAGGTTTAAAAGCTTTGGGACTTTCATTGCGCAATTTTGTTCGGATCTGCAAAAATAGGAGCATGGACTTTGTTGTTTTATAAAATATAGAAACATCGACTCAATTACTTTGTTCTGTTGTAGAGAATTGTTACATATAGATATAGTCAGATATGCGCGTGGCTGGAACAAACAGAAAGAGACAATTGGGGCGGTTAAAAAAAAAAAAAAACTTAGGAGACAATCAGAATCGTCGAAGCTTCGTAAATGATTAAAATAAACAAACTGTTTTTACTGTCAGCAGTACCGCTTTTAGAGCGGTGTAGGACAAGTGGGACTTCAATCTGAGGAATTTAATGGCCACATGGTTAGTGCAGTCGCCGTGAAGCTGTTCAGGTTCAGATTTTTTTTATTTATGCCCACAACAGAAAAAATCCTTGGCCTTACCGTGAATTGAACATGGGTCCCCGCATGAGGGCCGTGCTCTAATCGATTGGCCAGACGTTTCTCGTACATGATGCTAGCTGAACAAAAGGAGGCATTTAACAGAACTTGGTGGAAAGCGACAGCAGTAGCTCTATTTTCCGCTTGGAACAATACAATTTAGTAGTATCATACCGGTTGTGAGCCATGGAACGAACTCATACTTACCCTCCATTGCTTAACATTCCTTTTGGGGTCGATTTTTTCGACTTTTGAGGATGTACTTGTTTCTTTTGTTTCTGTGATTCAACCTTGAACTTACGAATTTCCTTCCGAATTTCGTGTTCTTGTACACCAATAGTATCTCCTTTGATATATTCAGCATACGTCTGCCATGAACAAATTTGTAAACATCAAAATTAGACATGCTAAAAATTTCAACAGAAGTTAGTTTCGGGCAATAACATTTGAAGGAAAGACTAGTTTGATAAAAGTTTTCTAAGGCTTCCTTGGAAAGAGGGTACAAAGTAGAAATAACTTGACATTGAAACAACACAGCATGTCGGGAAAATGTTTAATGTAGTTTTGAACAACACAGCTGTCGGAAAATGTTTAAGTAGTTTTGGAACAACACAGCTTGTCATGGGAAAATGTTTCAAAATTTTAAGTAGTTTTGGAACAACACAGCTCGTCGGGAAAATGTTTCTTATAGTTTTGAAATAATACAACATTTAGAGAAAATGTGTAATGTAGTTTTCTCGACGTACCAAAACAGTTTAATTTCCAATATTCACAAGGAACATCAACTTTCACATCAGATGCTAAGACCTATCAGAAGATAGAACCTATCAGAAGATAGACAGCAGAATAACAATTGCATATTTCCATAACTTGTTACCAAATAACTCAGCGTCAGACATCAATGTCTGCCCGCTCGCTAGAACAAACTTGTCCATTGTTGATTGGTTGCTGTGACTAACATATGTTGGCATACAAGATGCAATAAACATTTGATTACTACTAATTTTTTAGATAATCTTAGTATTTTAGAAAAACAAACAACAAACAAACACCGGGGAAAAGACAAAACTGATTATTAAAAGAATCAGTTAATAGCATACAGGAATACACATGAAGAGAATAACAATGAAAGTTAATAGCATACAGGAATACACATGAAGAGAATAACAATGAAATGAAACAAATAAACTACAATTAGACACTAACGATAATTATTCCGATTATTTCAGAAGTAAATACCTTTAATATGTAGAAAAATAACGTTGATTGATTGGATAGGACCATCATTATTGCACTTTGATGAGTAACCATGTGTGCTTCGATCTCTTTCTTACATAGTAAGATCTCAGCTGCAGTGCTCGAACTCCGTAGAACCGGCGAGGATACCCGATGTAATTTTGAAGATGGTGAAGATATTTATGTAGGCATTTTATTTTAAATCTTTTTTTTCTAAGGAATTTTTCCCGGGCAGGGTCTTTCCAGCCTGCTCTTCTCGATTTTGAACTGTCAAGGGTTCTTTTACATGCTCAAATTGAAAAAGATTTCTGACCAAATACTATCTCTAAGAATTGCTTGCACAGTGTCAGCGGGAGAATATGAATACCATCAACTGAAAGAAAACTGGAGATGGATCAGACATGTGATACGCATAAAAACTAACTCTGTCACAAAAACTAACTCTGTCACAAACTAACCTGTCACAAAAACTAACTTGTCACAAACTAACTGTCACAAAAACTACTGTCACAAAACTAACTCTGTCACAAAAACTAACTCTGTCACAAAAACTAACTCTGTCACAAAAACTAACTGTCACAAAAACTAACTCTGTCATAAAAACTAACTCTGTCACAAAACTAACTGTCCAAACTAACTCTGCCACAAAAACTAACTCTGTCACAAAAACTAACTCTGTCACAAAAACTAACTCTGTTACAAAAACTAACTCTGTCACAAAAACTAACTCTGTCACAAAAACTAACTCTGTCACAAAAACTAACTCTGTCACAAAAACTAACTCTGTCACAAAAACTGCACTGAGATGGACAGTGAGAGCCAACAGAAAACTTGGAAGACAGAAAACCACCTGGAGGAGAACGTTAGATAACTTGGAAGACAGAAAACCACCTGGAGGAGAACATTAGAAAACTTGGAAGACAGAAAACCACCTGGAGGAGAACATTAGAAAACTTGGAAGACAGAAACCACCTGGAGGAGAACATTAGAAAACTTGGAAGACAGAAAACCACCTGGAGGAGAACATTAGAAAACTTGGAAGACAGAAAACCACCTGAGAGAACATTAGATAACTTGGAAGGTAGAAACCACCTGGAGGAGAACATTAGAAAACTTGGAAGACAGAAAACCACCTGGAGGAGAACATTAGAAAACTTGGAAGACAGAAAACCACCTGGAGGAGAACATTAGAAAACTTGGAAGACAGAAAACCACCTGGAGGAGAACATTAGATAACTTGGAAGGTAGAAACCAACTGGAGGAGAACATTAGATAACTTGGAAGACATAAAACCACCTGGAGGAGAACACTAGAAAACTTGGAAGACAGAAACCCACCTGGAGGAGAACATTAGAAAACTTGGAAGACAGAAAACCACCTGGAGGAGAACATTAGAAAACTTGGAAGGTAGAAACCACCTGGAGGAGAACATTAGATAACTTGGAAGACAGAAAACCACCTGGAGGAGAACATTAGAAAACTTGGAAGGTAGAAACCACCTGGAGGAGAACATTAGATAACTTGGAAGACAGAAAACCACCTGGAGGAGAACATTAGATAACTTGGAAGGTAGAAACCACCTGGAGGAGAACATTAGATACCTTGGAAGACAGAAAACCACCTGGAGGAGAACATTAGAAAACTTGGAAGACAGAAAACCACCTGTTGGAGAACATTAGAAAACTTGGAAGACAGAAAACCACCTGGAGGAGAACATTAGAAAACTTGGAAGACAGAAAACCACCTGGAGGAGAACATTAGATAACTTGGAAGGTAGAAACCACCTGGAGGAGAACATTAGATAACTTGGAAGGTAGAAACCACCTGGAGGAGAACATTAGATAACTTGGAAGACAGAAAACCACCTGGAGGAGAACACTAGAAAACTTGGAAGACAGAAAACCACCTGGAGGAGAACATTAGAAAACTTGGAAGACAGAAAACCACCTGGAGGAGAACACTAGAAAACTTGGAAGACAGAAAACCACCTGGAGGAGAACATTAGAAAACTTGGAAGACAGAAAACCACCTGGAGGAGAACATTAGAAAACTTGGAAGACAGAAAAAATGATTGATTGAAAGGACCGTCATAATTGCACTTCGGTGAGTAACCATGTGTGCTCCGTTCTCTTACTTGTACAGAAGATCTCAGCAGCAGTGCAGAACTCCATAGCACCGGCCAAGGTCCCCGGTGTAATTTATAAGATAGCGCAACATTTTTATAGACATTTTATTTTTTAATATTTCTAATAAATGTTGCATAGGCAGCGGCTTTCCAGCCTGCTCTTATCGATTTTGAACTAACAAGGGTTCTTTCACGTGCTCGACTTGAACACCGAAATAGGGGAAGACTGCAGTAAAACTTGGTAAATAGCGAAACACGTACAAACAAAGTATTATAGTTTTACAAAATACAGAAACAGTTTCTGTATTTTGTAAAACTATAGTACTTTGTTTGTACGTGTTCAACTTGAACACGGTACTTACGTTTTATCGTCCGTCTCCGATAGGTCTAGGAATTCGATATAATCTACACTGGGATCCGGGATCTCTGAAAAATTATTCAGATGGATCCACGAGGAGCGAACGAGTATCTTTGGAGCGAGAGACAAGCACCTAACCTCTACGCCACACACTATTATACTAACCTCTACGCCACACACTATTATAGGAAGAACATTAATTATATAGTAGATATCTTACCTGAAACACTATTGTAGGAAGAACATTAATTATATAGTAGATATCTTACCTGAAACATTATTATAGGAAGAACATTAATTATATAGTAGATATCTTACCTGAAACACTATTGTAGGAAGAACATTAATTATATAGTAGATATCTTACCTGAAACTCTATTGTAGGAAGAACATTAATTATATAGTAGATATCTTACCTGAAACTCTATTGTAGGAAGAACATTAATTATATAGTAGATATCTTACCTGAAACTCTATTGTAGGAAGAACATTAATTATATAGTAGATATCTTACCTGAAACTCTATTGTTGAAAACATTAATTATATAGTAGATATCTTACCTGAAACTCTATTGTAGAAGAACATTAATTATATAGTAGATATCTTACCTGAAACTCTATTGTAGGAAGAACATTAATTATATAGTAGATATCTTACCTGAAACTCTATTGTTGAAAACATTAATTATATAGTAGATATCTTACCTGAAACTCTATTGTAGAAGAACATTAATTATATAGTAGATATCTTACCTGAAACTCTATTGTAGGAAGAACATTAATTATATAGTAGATATCTTACCTGAAACTCTATTGTTGAAAACATTAATTATATGGTAGATATCTTACCTGAAACTCTATTGTAGGAAGAACATTAATTATATAGTAGATATCTTACCTGAAACTCTATTGTAGGAAGAACATTAATTATATAGTAGATATCTTACCTGAAACTCTATTGTAGGAAGAACATTAATTATATAGTAGATATCTTACCTGAAACTCTATTGTTGAAAACATTAATTATATAGTAGATATCTTACCTGAAACTCTATTGTAGGAAGAACATTAATTATATAGTAGATATCTTACCTGAAACTCTATTGTAGAAAACATTAATTATATCGTAGATATCTTACCTGAAACTTTATTGTAATAAACATTAAATATATAGTAGATATCTTACCTGAAACTCTATTGTAGAAAACATTAATTATATGGCAGATATCTTACCTGAAACTCTATTGTAGGAAGAACATTAATTATATGGTAGATATCTTACCTGAAACTCTATAGTAGAAAACATTAATTATGTGGTAGATATCTTACCTGAAACTCTATTGTAGAAGATCATTACTTATATAGTAGATATCTTACCTGAAACTCTATTGTAGAAAACATTAATTATGTGGTAGATATCTTACCTGAAACTCTATTGTAGAAGAACATTAATTATATGGTAGATATCTTACCTGAAACTCTATAGTAGAAAACATTAATTATATGGCAGATAGCTTACCTGAAACTCTATTGTAGGAAACAGTAATTATATGGTAGATATCTTACCTGAAACTCTATTGTAGAAAACATTAATTATATGGTAGATATCTTACCTGAAACTCTATTGTAGAAGAACATTAATTATATGGCAGATAGCTTACCTGAAACTCTATTGTAGAAAACATTAATTATATGGCAGATATCTTACCTGAAACTCTATTGTAGGAAGAACATTAATTATATGGTAGATATCTTACCTGAAACTCTATTGTAGAAGAACATTAATTATATGGTAGATATCTTACCTGAAACTCTATTGTAGAAAACATTAATTATATGGCAGATATCTTACCTGAAACTCTATTGTAGAAAACATTAATTATATGGTAGATAGCTTACCTGAAACTCTATTGTAGGAAGAACATTAATTATATGGCAGATAGCTTACCTGAAACTATATAGTAGAAAACATTACTTATATAGTAGATATCTTACCTGAAACTCTATTGTGGAAGAACATTAATTATATGGCAGATAGCTTACCTGAAACTCTATAGTAGAAAACATTAATTATATGGTAGATATCTTACCTGAAACTCTATTGTAGAAAACATTAATTATATGGCAGATAGCTTACCTGAAATTCTATTGTAGAAAACATTAATTATATGGCAGATATCTTACCTGAAACTCTATAGTAGAAAACATTAATTATATGGCAGATAGCTTACCTGAAACTCTATAGTAGAAAACATTAATTATATGGCAGATAGCTTACCTGAAACTCTATTGTAGAAAACATTAATTATATGGTAGATATCTTACCTGAAATTCTATTGTAAGAAGAACATTAATTATATGGCAGATAGCTTACCTGAAACTCTATTGTAGGAAACATTAATTATATTGCAGATAGCTTACCTGAAACTATTGTAGAAGAACATTAATTATATGGTAGATATCTTACCTGAAACTCTATTGTAGAAAACATTAATTATATGGCAGATAGCTTACCTGAAACTCTATTGTAGGAAGAACATTAATTATATGGCAGATAGCTTACCTGAAACTCTATGGTAGATATCTTACCTGAAACTCTATAGTAGAAAACGCATGGATACCGTAACTTGGTGTGAACTCCTGTGAATGAACACTGTCGCTCCGGGAAAATCTAGTTCGGTAGCCATTATGACTACTCTTATTTAAGTCAGTTCTGATTGAATTGTCACAGTGAATGTTGTTTACAGAATGATAACAACAAAATGAGCAATCAAAAATCGGTTGTCTTTGTCTGTGCTGTCTATGGACATACCACGATGCTAGTGTTGCTATGACTCCCATAAGTATAAGCATAATTCCGAATACTTCCAAAACAGCTGGGTGAGTTATGGCCTTTTTTAGAGCATACACCATCAAGACGATGCCAATATTTAGAAAGAGCAGGCCAGACAATGCCAAATAGGACCATAGTTCCTCTCTAACGTTGTCGGCGATGCCTCTGGTACAGTTTGTCCCCATGAATATCTTGTGTGTGTAGCTGTCAGCATACAGATCCATGTGCAAGATCTGCAGGCTAATATCTGTGCAGTTACTAAGATTATTACATTCCTGACATTTTTGTCAAATATTGCAACTGATTTGAAATATTGAACACATATTACGTGAAATTAACGGGAAATGAAGTCAGATCAGATCTGTAGCAATTAATACATAGTTGGAATATTGAAGATTAGTACAATCCCGAGAGCTGTATTTGCTCTGTCACAACAAGCTGGTACTCCACTACAAGAATACTATCAGTATGCATGCTCTTCAACATCTGTTAGAAGAGACTGAGCACTTATAGGTTTGTTCGGAGTTTTAAAACATCAGTTCAATAACCAAAAACATCTTGTACACGTTTAAAGTGAGGATTGCGTTCATGCATAATGAGATCACATAAACAATGTTTCTAGACGCACAGGTAGAAGGTAAAACTACGTTATATTTTTAGGCATACAGGTAAAATGTAAAACCACGTTATATTTTTAGGCATACAGGTAAAATGTAAAACCACGTTATATTTTTAGACATACAGGTATAATGTAAAACTGCTCTATGTTTTAGGCATAAGATAGAACGTAAAACCGCGTTATATTTTAGGCATAAAGGTAAAATGTAAAACCGCGCTATATTTCTAGGCAAACAGATAAAACGTAAAACAACGCTATATTTTTAGGCAAACAGGTAAAACACAAAACCGTGCTATATTTTTAAGCAAACAGGTAAAACGCAAAATCACGCTATATTAGGCGAGGGTCCCCGATGTAATTTGAAAATGGTGAATCTATTTTTTAGTATGACTTAAGTTACTAATTTCACCATATTTTCTATACATGAGCGAGTAAACAGTATTTATATACATATATACTTATGACTCGAGTCATCAAATACATTGTATTTTCTACCCATGACTCTAAACATGTAAAAACAAATTACTATAGCTTTATAAAGTACCAAAAAAAATATACAGCGACTTTTCGAGCAAAATGTAAAGGTTGCAAGAAGCGCAAGAAATTCTCACTTGCTATACGGCAGAGATAACATACAAAGGGAGACAATAAACCCATAACGTCCCTAAAATGAAAATATGTAACGAAAAACGAAAAACGAAATACATGCTGAGAACAATAAACTGTAAAAAGAAGATAAACAATAATAATCAAATATATAATCAAAGGTAATCAAAGGTAGGAAATATAAATAAATAAACTACAAATGTAATGGCTAAGCCGTATAGGAAGTCTGTATTTCTTCTCTTTGCTTGTATCCTTTGCTTGATAAAGACATTTTGGTCGAAACGTCTCTGTATATTGTTTCTGTACTTTGTAAAACTACTGTTTTTACGTGTTTCGTCTTTGCTTCATAGTTTCACTGCAGTCTTTCCTTAGTTTCGCCTTTGCTTCATAGTTTTACTACAGTTTTCCTTAGTTTCGCCTTTGGTTCATAGTTTTACTACAGTTTTACCTTAGTTTCGCCTTCGGTTCATAGTTTTACTACAGTCTTCCCTTAGTTTCGCCTTTGGTTCATAGTTTTACTACAGTCTTCCCTTAGTTTCGCCTTTGGTTCATAGTTTTACTACAGTTTTACCTTAGTTTCGCCTTTGGTTCATAGTTTTACTACAGTCTTCCCTTAGTTTCACCTTTGGTTCATAGTTTTACTACAGTTTTACCTTAGTTTCGCCTTTGGTTCATAGTTTTACTACAGTTTTACCTTAGTTTCGCCTTTGGTTCATAGTTTTACTACAGTCTTCCCTTAGTTTCGCCTTTGGTTCATAGTTTTACTACAGTTTTACCTTAGTTTCGCCTCGGTTCATAGTTTACTACAGTCTTCCCTTAGTTTCGCCTTGGTTCATAGTTTACACAGTCTTCCCTTAGTTTCTGCCTTTGGTTCATAGTTTTACTACAGTCTTCCTTAGTTTCACCTTTGGTTCATAGTTTACACAGTCTTCCTTAGTTTCGCCTTTGGTTCATAGTTTTACTGCAGTCTTCCCTTAGTTTCGCCTTTGGTTCATAGTTTTACTACAGTCTTCCCTTAGTTTCGCCTTTGGTTCATAGTTTTACTACAGTCTTCCCTTAGTTTCGCCTTTGCTTTATAGTTTTACTGCAGTCTTCCCTTAGTTTCGCCTTTGCTTCAAAGTTTTACTGCAGTCTTCCCTTATATCGATAATACTACACATGACCCGTGTAATCAAATACACAGCAACCCCAATATGTAACTGAGTCATCGATTACACCGTATATTCTGTATGCGACTTGAGTCACTAATTACAAAGTGCCTTTTTGTATGACATAGGCTATACTAGGTCAGTCGATACTAAGTGTCATATACATTACACGTTCATATTAGATTTTCAAAGATAGAATACAACATGGCGACAAGTTATCTAGGACATGTCAAGCTATATTGAACAAGCTAGCATGATCAAGCAAATGAGAACAATCTGATTTATTGATTTATTGATATTACCTTCATCATTACACTTCGATGATTAACCATGTTTACTACAATCTCTTTCTTACATAGGAAGATCTAAAAGACATTGCACGAACTCTATAGCACATTCGAAGGTCTCCCATGTATATTTAGAAAGCCCTAGTGGTTACCGGGCCCAAATTTGGGGTGTAAAGAATAGAACCACTGTTACATGCCACGCATGTCGTAAGAGGCGAATACGGAGGTTTGGGCTGAAATCGGATGCACATGTCCGCTAGGGAATGCTGACCCGAAACAAATGCTTGTAGAAAACGGAGGCACCAGGCCGCAAGGCGCATAACATGGTGCAACAACCTCTCACAATGAGGAATGGGATAACGGATTCTACGGTCGTCAATCTGCCTCTGAGATTTAGCCAGCAGTAAGAATGTCAGACCTACCATCACGAGTGTGGCCAAAACTTACTGCTGGAAGAGGTGGCACATCGGGAAAGCAGAAATCATAGGAATTATATCCTACAGAACTGCCCCCAGTATGCAGACTTGAACTTGAGAAGAAAGAGGTGGCCCACTTACACTAGCGTTCAAGGCAAACTGTATGGCGTGGCTGATA
The DNA here is from genome assembly GCA_020796225.1 of Arion vulgaris. Lineage (NCBI taxonomy): Eukaryota > Metazoa > Mollusca > Gastropoda > Stylommatophora > Arionidae > Arion > Arion vulgaris. The sequence continues at coordinate 6,041,720 of CM036757.1, forward strand.
ATTTGAGGCAGACGGCTGCCTTTATTAGAGAATCCGAAATTCCAATCTAGTGAGAATGCAGAAGAAGAAGAAATATATTTATAAGATGGTGAAAATTGTGTACGTTCTTCTAAAGCTTATCATCTTCTTCTTCTTCTTCTTTCTGAATCCTGTATGCCTCACAGCGTCAGGTCAGGAAGAGATTTCTAAAACGGGCCCTAGTATGCGCTTCGTAGATAGTCTCTTTCGTCGCCTCTGTTATCTCTGAGGTCCATCTTTTGCGTGGCCGGCCTTTTGCTTTGTACCCATTGTATCGGAGCAGCATTGCTCTTTGGGGTGCACTGTCTGGTGGTAATCTGCTTACGTGGCTGAACCATTTAATTTGTTGTTTCTTGATGAAGTCTAGTACTGATGTTGTACCCACTTTTTCCTGATGTCTTCATTTCTCAACCGGTCTCTTCTTGTTACACCCAGCATTCTGCGTAGACACTTCATCTCTGTTGTGACTAGTTTTCTTCTATCGTTTGTTGTCAGCGTCCAGGTTTGGCACTGGTAACATAATGTAGGGAGAAATATTGTGTTGAACATAGCTCTTTTTGTGTTCATGGTGACGTGTTTGTATTTTAAAATTATGTAGAATTATGAAGCTTATCATCGGTAACTCTATTCTCGACGTATCACCGAATATAAATTGTTCTATGTATACTGTTCTCGAACAAACCATTAGTAAATCTTAGAGACCATGCTATGGAAGAGATGCTATCAAGGACAACCTGTTGAAGATAAGTTGTCAAAAACAGTATGTCGAGGTTAAGCTATCAATGGCAAACTATAGAGAACAAGTTATCTAGGACATGCTGTCGACGGCATCCTATAGTGAACAGGCTTTTGAGAACAAACTGTGAACAAATTATCGAATTCCTTTTGAACTCGTATAAACTTTTTCAAATATAAATATATTTTGCTTTCTGTGAGTTTGGTTGTACATCTGTTATAATTAACTCTAAAACAATTCTTGTCAAGCTTTGTGTATTCCTACAATTTCTCAGGACATGGGGGATGCAAAGATAATGTCACTCTATAAAAATAAAGGGGACTGTAGAAACTACAGAGGATTATCGCCATTCGTGTCAAAGGTAGACCTTTACACTAGTCCTTTTAAAACGACTAAATAGACTGTTCTCCCAGAGTTCACAGTGTGACGATTCAGAGCTGGACGGTCAACAACTGACATGATATTCACTCTTCGACAACTGCAAAAGAAATGCAGAGAGCAGAGAAAGTCATTATTCATTGCTTTCGCCAATCTGACCAAGGCATTTGACACGGTCAGCAGACCAGGACTTTACAAAGTATTGAAACATATTGGCCGCCCCCTAAACTGATCCAACTGATCGTCTCCTTACATGAGGGTATGAAAGCCATCATATAGTTCGATGGCAGCACATCTGATAGCTTCGAGGTTGCGAGTGGAGTCAAACAGGGATGTGTCATTGCCCTCACTATCTTTGACTTCTTTGCAGTCATTTTATACCACACCTTCAGGGATGCTGATGGTGATGTTTTCATCCGCACTAAATCTGATGGTATCTTCTGCAAGGTATGCCCGACCCAACGCCATTTTTTCCCTCCCAAATTGGATCCTCATTGGACTCTGTCATATTCTTATCCACAGATCTGTGTTTGCAACTCTGTCATATTCTTATCCACAGATCTGTGTTTGCAACTCTGTCATATTCTTATCCACAGATCTGTGTTTGCAACTCTGTCATATTCTTATCCACAGATCTGTGTTTGCAACTCTGTCATATTCTTATCCACAGATCTGTGTTTGCAACTCTGTCATATTCTTATCCACAGATCTGTGTTTGCAACTCTGTCATGCCAGCTTAGTCTGAGAATACGCTGACGATCTGACAGAGAGTGAGAGATATACAGACATATAGAGACAGACAGATATACAGACATATAGAGACAGACAGAGACCGAGTGAAAGAGAAACACAAAGTGTTTGACAGTGGAGAGGAGGGGTGGGGGAGGTGGGGGAGGTATGCGAGAACAAATGACGATGAGAAAGACAATAACATAGTGGGAGAGACAGAGAAGTAAAGTTTGAAAACAGAGACAGAGAGTGTGTGAGAAAGAGACCGAGACATACAGTGCGAGCGAGAGAACAACAAATTTGACAAAGAAAGAACGAAAATCGAATTTAGAACTATTTATAAATTTGCGTGCATTGCGCCAGATACGTCACAATGAAGATATTTTTTTTTGGAAAGGAATGTATGAAATTGATGTATGAACATAATTCTTAAATGTTTACAGTATGTGACGCAGAGAAATAATAGATACAGAAATAGAAAATAACTCACAAGCAAAAAATGTAAGCACGCCAAATCTTGTTCATTTTGTTCATGTTACTTGTCTATCGACGTTTTTATAGTGCTAATTTATTGTTGCCTTTCTTCTTAATATGTTTTGACTTCTTTTCTGATGCCTTGAACAAATCACGCGCAGTGAGCGATTTGGCAAGGTGGTAACACCAAATACCGTCCATATGACGTAAAGTAGAAAGTATTTCAATAATGCTGAGATTCCTGTTTAGAGCAGTCAGCACCTGCTATTAAAATAAAGATGACAGCAACAATTGGAGAAAGAAGGTTATCAATCAAGGAAGAAGGAGGAGGAGGATTGCTGGGGCTCTCAAGGGAGCAAAGAATAGTAATACTGCGACCTACAAGGCATGTCGTAAGAGGCGACTGAGGTAGGGGTAAAGGGACGCTACACTAGTAAATAAAAAGCAGCCCAGAAATCGGATGTGCTGGCCTACCTTTAGACGCATAACTGGCACAACGTACAATCGCTCTTATGCTCAGATCACATACAAATCACAAAGAGTGGTTTAACAAGTGATTGATATGGAGCGCTTGAAGAAGTAGAATATCAACTACTTAAAGGCTATTGCAACATGTTGACGATGATGATCTCACTTTCTCTCTCCTACAACATATATATATATATATATATATATGATGGTCTCTGTGGTTAAGCGGTTAAGCCCTTGCCTTGCGAGTCAAAGGTCATGGGTTCGAATCCATACCGCGCCGTTCTGTTCACGAGTGCATTTTTTTCAGAGACTCCTAGGATTATTGCCGGAGCTACAGGGGTCGTGCTTTGTGCAATACTCTCAGCAGGTGGTGCGACATTTATGCGGAGAGGGACTGAGCCATATACGGTAAAACCCGGGGCAATGAAGTCAATCCTTCGGCTTAAAAACCCTTTATATATATATATTTATATATTTATATATTTATATTTATATATTTATATATTTATATATGAGGCGGTCTGAAAAGTTTCACCTCCAGTATTATACATTTCTTCTTCTTCTTCTGCATCTCACTAGATTGGGATTTCGGATTCTCTAATAAAGACAGCCTTCAGATTATCAGCCACGCCATACAGTCTGTCTTGGACGCTGGTGTAAATGGGCCACTTGGGGGCAGTTCTGTAGGATATAATTCCTATGATTTCTGCTTCCCTGTTTGTGCCGAACTCTTCCAGCAGTAAGTTTTGGCCACCCTCGTGATGCTAGGTCTAACATTCTTACCGCGTGGCTAAATCTCAGAGGCAAATTGGGGACCGTAGAATGCGTTATCTCATTCCTCATTGTGAGGGATCGTTGTACCATGTTATGCGCCTTACGGCTTGGTGCATCCGTTTTCTGCAAGCATTTTTTCGGGTTAGCATTCCCTAGTATTATACATTTCAGTAAGTTGGGACATATATAGATAAATCCAAATATCTACAGTCACATGGTATATGTCCTCCACCATTACTGACATAAAACACAAAGACGATAACATTTTCTCGACTAGTGTACATAGAAATGGAAAAGTGTTCAGATGTACTGTTCAAATATCGCGCTGTTATTGAATTTTTAACAGCTGAACATGTTCCTGCAATTACAATTACAATTGTTTTTCCAGAAATCCCTGATCTCAATGTAGGTGAGGTCGAGTTCCTAGTCGTATAGGAGACGGATGATAAAATATAGGTGCCGTGTTCAAGTTGAGCACATATAAGAACCTTTGGCAGTCAACATGGTTAATCGCTGAAGTGGAATGATGATGGTCCTATTAATCAGTCAATCAATTCATCAATCAATAAAACAATCAATCATTTCAATCAATGATAGAAAGTGCAGATGCACTTTTATTATATATAGCTAAACACGTAATAACAAAATACTGTAGTTTTACAAAATACAAAAACAATGACAATACATGGCAACGTTTCGACCAAAAAGGCCTTTATCAAGCAAAACGATACAACAAACCTGACGGATAAATCAGAACACTACATTTAGACTTTAACAAAGATATAGCAACGGTTAAAAGGCCTTTTTGGTCAAAACGTTGCTGTGTATTGTTATTGTTTTGTATTTTGTAAAACTACAGTATTTTGTTATTACGTGTTTCGCCATTCTACATAGTTTGACTGCAGTCTCCATCTATATTGTGATTATACAGGGTGTTCAAGATAATAGCAGCCTGTGAATGGAGTCAATCTGGCATATAAGTATGAAAATGAGAAGGTTCAGTTATGACGTAGTATATTTCAAGGTTATGTGACGGTATGTAATTGTAGTGCGGGAAGGGGCGATGAACAAATGTGACGTAAAACGAGCTAGTCAGAACCGGTTTAAATAGTACATAAACATAACGCGATAGATTATCTGGCAACTTTCGATTTGTCAGTGGGGCTGCTTTAATCTTGAACACCCTGTATATAGCTATAAAAGAAGAACAAACGAGGAATGAAAGTGAAGTTTGCCACCTACTAACTATGAAGGTGCAGAAAACGGTATATGTTTTATTTAGTCGTAAAAGTGAAAAGTTGAAATTGGAAACAATCCTTAGTGTTCTGGATTTGTAAATCTCTGAGAAAACATGCAGGTATTCATTGTTTGGAAATCTATTTTTCTTCTTCAGTGAATTTTGAAAATAATTATTTCTGATGAGTTAAACAAAAAGTGGGAATACCTTGCTATTATATTTCACCAACACCATGAGTATAATGATTTTTAAAAAAATGTATTCATCTCAGAAACTACATAGATATTGATGAAAACTGAGAAATTCTCAGCATGCTCTCTCTCTCTCTCTCTTCTCTCTCTTCTCTCTCTCATGTCGTTTTAATACCGATTGGGACACAGGCCCTCAACAAACAAACAAACAGAATTGATTACAAATTTGATTGGTTTAATCAATCAAGTGCCGTGCCTGCCGGCGTAGGCGATCATGTCTCTCCACAACTCTCTTTGCTTGGTGCATGTAATCAGTTCTGATGTCGATATTTTGTCGAACCATGATGTCAGGTCATTCAACATCTTCTCCCTCTGTCTTCACAGAATTTTACCTGTAGCCACCAAATGTTCTAAACCTTCTCTTCGCATATTTCGCATGATATTTCGCAATGGCGCAGAGTATTTTGAGAAGAGGCTTATATATGAGCTGAAAGACAAGAGAGAAAAGCGAAAACTCAGAGGTAGTTACAGTAAGACACTTGCCAATTGATCATGTGTAAAGACGAAAAAGGCCATATATATAAGAAGTTGAAACAACCGTCCCCTACTACTTTCCATTTCGATAAAGAAGCGATATCAAATATACAATACGTCTTGAAGTATTAAACAATAATTAGAACTGGAAAATATGACGGTGATGATGAAAACAGACTCATCATCATCAAGTAGCTTGTTCCTCTCGTAACTTTGCTCCCATGACAGAAATCCTGAAAAAACTCTGTTCTGCAAGTTGACCGGCGTCAGCAGCAGTCATTCTCAGATCGTCAATGAGATCTTGCCCCCATCGTCTTCTAGGTCTTCCTATCATTCTTCTTCCAGGTACCATTTTCTCCACAATTATTTCTCTATGCACTCATGTCGTTTGATATGTCCGAAATATTTAATTTTCCTTTATTTTATGCTCTTTAATGGCCAACTATCTTTATAGGTTATTAGTTACTAAACTGACGTCATTGCACTCCGGGCAGACCCATAGGTGCTCAGTCTCCCACAACAGACATAGAAGAGTATGCATACCGATGGTTCCCGTGGCTCGCTAATTAAATACACCTCTCACTCTGCTTCTCAGGCATCCAGTTCGACTTGTACAACGGGTAACTCCAAACTGCTTAAATCGCTTGATCGATTCAACATCGATTTTAGTGTCCTCACCCAACAGACAGTCGCGAAGAGACCGAAGAATATCCCCTTATCCATCTTCAACTCCCCAACAATCGATGCTGTTGATGCAAGACTGTCCGCTCTCTCATTACCGTAAACACCCGCATGCCCAGGACAGTATATCCACGTAAGCCGCTGGTGGTTAGAAACTTCTATAGACGACATCCACTCATACCGAAACCTGCCCTTCTGGATCTTGTGAAGCATCGACTGAGAGTCAGATACAACAACTGCCCCAGTAAATGAAGTCCCAGAAATCCAATGGAGGGCAGCAGTAACGCCTCAACCTCCATCCTCATACTAGAAGTAGTTGTCCTGTATGCCCCACTTCGCTCTGCAACAACCCTGCCGTGCGCATTAGCCAAGAAACCCCAGTCGGACTTCTCACCACGATGAACCAACCCATCGGTATATACAGCAACATCATCATCCCTTGCATTATCTTCTATCAGCTGCTTAACTGTGAGATCAGCCTTCATGTTGCCCCAATCTCTACATTCTCTTCCAAGAGTAATGATAACGTTGAGATAGTTGGTCATGCTACCATCTGTTGGGATCCATTCTTCCCCTTTTGGTAGAGTCGCAACCGTAGTCACCTGGCCAATTGTTCTCTCAGCCTGGGCCATCCACGACATGCCACGCTTGATTCTCGTGCCCTTAACATCATTAGTGTTCTTGTGCAGTGGATGTCTCTTATCCGCAGTAACCAGCATATATGATTTGGTTTGGGCGATTGCATGACGGAGCGTAGTGACAGAAGACCAAGCATATATCTCATCTTCACAATGGGGTATCTCTAGTGCAGCCCAGGACTATACGCATACCTTCCTTCTGAACCCGTTCGAGTCGTTCACATTGTGATCTTGATATCGTGAGAATGCCGAGTCCGTAATCTACCACGGATATAACCAGTCGATCGAACAAAAGGACTAGTCTCTGCTCAATGTGTGTGGCTACCATAACTTTGAGAGCCACAAGACCACGCTATCAACGTTGTATCGTCTGTTCAACATGGTGTTTGAAAGATAGACTACGTGCAAAGGTTATTCCAAGATAGCGGAGCCTGCCTCTGCGCTCGACGGTATGTTCTTTGATGAATATGCCAACTATCTTCAAAAACAAGCTATTGCAGAACATATTTTTTGTTCTTTTCTCTGTTCATGATATTCTAAGTACTCTTCTGTAGCATTTGCATTCAAAGACATTAATGAGTTTCATCGCCGCTTTGAAAACAGACTATTATCTTAAAACAAATATTGATGAGACAAGAAAAAATTGATTTCAGTTATGTGGGACATAAATATACTGGAAAGAACCCGCACGTATTGAATAAATTCTTAGTAAATCACGCAAAACACATCGAAAGCACAGAAATGATTATTACCTTCATTTATAGAAAATAAACATAAATATAAAATCACTTGGTTTTCGACACACGTTAACTATTACATAAACACAATAAGAGTACACACATTATTCCACAAACGCGCACGTATTAGTCTGCTGGTGTATTTGTCTGCTGTATCTTCACTCTACACGCGCTAGAATACAACTTACGCAATGTTGGGGACAGATACGGTTAGACGTGAGAGTTTACCTAGTCTCAAGTAGTTCGGTTACACTTGAGGATTTCGCGTGAAATAACAAAATAAATCGAATAAAATGTTGGGGGAAAACATTGACAATAGAAAGAGTTCTGTGGGCCAATATAAATAATGGAAGACACAGCAAAGATCTGATATCATATGACAGTTGGTGAAGAAAACGGCAGCTGTGAAGAATCATTTTACACTTTGGTGTCTGGTGGTTTAATAAAACGATTGATTTTGTAATTTTTAATTTGTTGATTCATACCTGGGACTGTCATTTATTATATATGAACAAATAGTCGAAAGATCAAGAGCTACGGAGAAAATTAAACATGAACTGATAGGACAGACGATTATTTCTGGGTCTCTGTGACTAAGTTAAATCTTTGTTTTGTGTTCTGAGGGTCGTGGTTCGAACCCGCGTCGTTCTGTTCATGGGCACATTTTCTCCAGAGACCCTAGGATTGCTGTCGGAGCTACTGAGTTCGTGTTTTGTGCAATACTTTCGGCAGGGAACGTGCTATTTCTGCGGAAAGAGGCCAAGCTATATGGGATAAAACCCGATGCAATGAAGTCAATCTTTCTGCTTTAGACGCTCTGTTTAAACGATTATCTCGCCTGTATATTGCCGGAGCTCGAAAGGGAGCAGGAATAGTAACACTGCGACCTACAAGGCGTGTCGTTAGAGGCGACCGAGGTAGGAACCTAAAGAAGCTACCTAGTAAATAAAAAGCATCGCAGAAATCGAATGTGCTGGTCTACTTGTAGGAGCATAATTGGCACAACGTATAATCGCTCTTAGGCTCTGATCACATACAAATAACAAAAAGTGGTTAACAAAGGGTCGATATGGAGCATTCGAAGAAGAATATATTAAAAGACAGCAGTGGTCAGTCTAAGACAGTTTAATTAAGAACGAACGGAATATTATCCATTCTCAAGCTACTAACATCTTCAACGAGTAAGACCTGCAACTGTCCGGGTGAAATTCATATCATTGAGCTGAATCTATCTTCTCTGTTCTTTGTACAGTGGATAATTTGGTAACACGATGTTCATAGCCTGATGTCACTATGTTTTAGTCACAATCTGTCCGATTAAAAAAAAAATGTAGGAAACAAGAAACGAATCTTTTCCCTACTATTTGATATATTGCGGAATGCGGTTTTAGGCATATTTTTGTTATTTCACCAACGGCGTATGATGGCTGCTGTGCTCAACATGACAACAGTTGCTTTTACTTCCCTTGGCTGTTCTGGTACCAGATTGATACTGGGTCCACGTGAGAGCCGTTTGTGGTAGCAAAACAATTATCACGCTGGAGGTTCAAACCAGAGCCAACTATAATAAGCTATAAAGAGTTGGCTGTGTTCAAATGGATACCACCTGTGTTAAAGATAGCTTATTAGCTAGTGAGTTACCCGCCGCAGCTCTCGATAGTAAGGAAGACTGCAGCAAAAATATATACCAAAGATACAAATTCGACATGAAGTTCGGTAATATATATATATATATATATCAGTGACGGCTCGTCATTAAGGGTCAGTGGGGCCGGCCCACCAATAAAAAGTGTAACGTATTTATTATTTAATAAATTAAATTATAAAACCGAACCCAAAGCCATGATTTTCCGGAAAATGTGTGTCTGGTCCCACCAACAAAAACGATCCGAGCCGCTACTTATATATATATATATATATATATATATATTAATATTATTATATATATGCACGTACAAACGCACGCGCGCAAACACAAGACAAGAAAACAACACTTTCATGTTTTGAAATTCTGGTAACTTTTTTTGGTCGGTATTGATATCGATAATCACTGTCTGGTAAGTAGGCGAAATATAATGACCTGGTGTGTTCTGCTGAGATAATTGAGAAAGTCTTTTCCATAATTATATCTAGTGTGCGTCTTTCAGCCTACTGCAAATGTTTTGGTAGATTTGTTCTTTAGTAATTGCTATCCTTTTTGCAAGGCATTCTCACTGCCTTCAATGCCATAGTGAGAAGGAATCCACTAAAGGTGAATTTCTGCCTTTTTGACGGTTCAGCAATTTCCCCTTCCTATGCTCTGTACCGTTCTGTCAGAGGATTTAGCCTCCAGGGCTTGTATAGCAGACAGTGAGACTATAAAAAAGACCAAGAATGTGTTCACATCATGGTGCTTAATTCACATTATTAGACAATTTCTTTTGTTGGTCAATTTGTCTTTAACATTTTCTTAAAGTATTGTTGCCAACACACAAAGGGAATGCAACAAGAAAGGCCCTTTTCAGGAACATGCAGGAACACAAAAAGAAAGAAGGAAGCCTAAAATATACAGAGAAGAGACAGGGAGGCAGAGATAAATGATATATTGGTTACTAAACTGACGTCATTGCACTCTGGACAGACCCATAGGTGCTCAGTCTCCCAACAGATATCGAAGAGTATGCATACTGATGGTTCTTGTGGCTCGCTGATTAAACACATTTCTCACTCTGCCTTTTAGGCATCCAGTTCGACTTGCACAATATGTAACTCCAAACTGCCTAAATCGCTTGATCGATTCATTGACTCTAGTGTCCTCATCCAACAGACAGTCACGAAGAGACCTAAGAAACTCCCCAACCATCGATGCTGTTGATGCAAGCCTGTTCGCTCTCTAATATAGGGAAGATATAGGGAAGAGCTTGAAAAAGAGAAATAACTGTAGTAGGTAGGAAGACTTGTCATGAGTTGGTTGAGGGTTTATGTTCCAATCTGGGTTTAAAAAGGTACAAAAGAGAGATAGATGTCAACAGCATTATGTCTCACTGTACACCCAAACATCATTTTTTATATAATTATTCGTCACATTATTTGCTAAACTTTTGGAAAAACAAGAAAACAGAATCATTATCTGTTGATCCAGGACACCATCAATTGGAGCTCTCTACCAATTCTTCTTAATTTGTGCATTTTCCACCCGTAAAAAAAAACATCATCAAATAGCTTGTCCTGAGCAGAACTTTACAACCCTAACATTTCTTTGAAATTTCTCTATCTCATAGGCCAGATGTCCCACCTCTGCAGTTGTGATGCTCAAATCATCAGTTACATCCTAAATTCATCGTCTCCTTAGTCTTCCTCTTCTTCTCTTTGCCAGGATGCCTCCTTCCAAGATGCTCTTCACCAACCTTTCATGTCTCTTTATATGTCCAAAATACTTTAATTTTCACCTTCTTATTTGTAGCATCAACCAGTTTTCTTTGATTTTGAGTTCTTTCTGGATAGATCTGTTTGTTCTCTTCTATGTCCATGATATATTGAGGACTCTTCTGTAACACTTATATTCAAAAGCACATATATGTTCATACTTCACACCCATAGGTTACCACTGGGGATATGCATGTGCTTAGTGTTCTGGTCTGTTTTCCTATCATTTCCATTTCATACTGTCTCTCTATTTAGCCTGTTACGCCCTTAGCGTTTGGGGCAGCAACAAACGCACACCATTCTTCCCTGTTCATGGCCTTCCTCTGTATTGTGTTCCAGCTATGATTCATTTCCTTCAGTTCTTGCTCTATCGTTCTCCTCCAGGTCGTCTTGGGTCTTCCACGTTTTCGCCTACCCTCTGGAGTCCATCTCAGTGCAGTTTTCGTGTCGGAGCCAGTCTCCATGCGCATCACATGTCCAATCCATCTCCAGCGTCGTCTTTGGATGATAGTGCCCATATTCTCTTGTTGGCATCGTGCAAGCAATTCTTGGTTCGAGATAGTAGTCGGCCAGTACACGCGTAAGATTTTTCGCAGACAAGTTGTAATTTTCATACTGTACTTAGTTGTTTTTTGTAGGTAATGTTTGTTATTTTAATTTACTTCATTTTATTTCCATCTTTTGTTAGCATGAACTGAACTAAAACAAAACATTCACTAATTACATTGAATCAATAAATACACACTTGTTTCTTAGCTTGTTTCGTTGACTACAAGCAGCTGTTACACTAATTTTACAAGTACACAAAACCAACACTGATTTTTTCAAAATTTGCTAAACACATATTTTTAGTTGTACCATTGGGTGGGCTGTTTTAGTTAATTAGTGATGGTGGTTTTATTGATTACTGAGCCCGTCTGCCCAGTGTGTTCGTAGCGCGTTGGACTACGGGTGACTATCCCTCTGTGTGTGCGGGTTCAATTCCACGGGATGGCAGAAAAAGCCACAGATTCCCAGATTTACGGTGTTCGTGGCACCGAACGGTTACGGTGTCCATGGCACTGAGCCGAAGAGCTGAAAAGCTCAAGTGCTTCTGGATCGGAAGAAAAAAAATGAGTACTGAACTGATGTCACAGCACTCCGGGCAGACCCATAGGTGCTCAGTCTCCGCCAACAGATGTCAAAGAGTATGCATACTGATGGTTCATGCGACTTGCTGGTTAAACACACTCCTCACTCTGCCCCTCAAGCATCTAGTTCTACCTGTACAAAAGGTAACTCCAAACTGCTTAAATTGGTAGATCGATTCAAACAATTCATAAACAAACATCATACTCATAACAACATAAATAACTCACCAAACAATCATACACAACTCAGAACATAAGAACTGTTATATAGAAACAATCTATTTATTGTATAGCTCTGCAAAATTAATAGTGCAAACATTTCTGGTTAGAAAACATTTAAGAGAAGTTTCAATTCAATCAGAAATAAATCAAAATGACCAATCACCAAAGTTAAGCTAACTTCTTTCCATACTGTCGTTTATTTAATTAAGATGTATATAAGAAATAACATTTCACAAGAATATGACAATGTGGTCGGTCATATTAATTTGTTGCTGACATAACAAATGACATTTCTTTTGAAAATAAAAAAAAAGAGTATCAGGACTGATTTTATGAATATGGAAGACAAATTTAGAACTGCTTGCCCACTCAAATTGATGTATACAATTTAAAGAGGTTTCTGTAAATAATTAACTCACAGAGGATAACAGATTATTTCATGTGGTACTCCGATAGTCCAAAATGTTTCTCAATACAATCAATAAATTATATATATTTGTATTCCTCCCTTTCCATTATAAGTTACATAGGTTCTGCAAGCAATTTTCGAATCGTTCTATCCTGACAACTCGCTCAATCTCATCTAGGAAAGAAGTCGATATTTTTATTGCTCTTAGTAAGTTCATGTCAGGATTTCATAGGCAAACCTTTCTTTCTTGAACCATTTGCCTCACTTCAATGTCTGTTTGGATTCTTTGAACATTTCTTTCATAATATTTCCAACATATCTTCATTCTTCTTATAACAGTTGTTCCTGTAGACATTTATCTAATTTCAACCCCTCTGAATCTGTCCTAGTTAAGTTCAATGTAGGTTTATAAGATAATTCATGTTTTAATGTTACTCTTGTAGACACATTTTAACCATTATAAGAAATAAATTATCGTGCAATTTTAAATATTAATTTATAAAGTTACAAATTTATGAAGAATTTCAATAATGATCAAGGTATAATGGAAAACTTCATTTAAACAGCAGCTTTAAAGCAACTTTCACTTGAACATCTCAGAGATATAAATTGTCTTATTATATAATTCTAGACAGAAAAACAAACAAATCTATAATTTTTTAATTGAGTGTTTAGGGTCTAAAGCTGAAGGATTGACTTCATTATACTGAGTTTTACCCATATGGCTCGGTTCCTCATCATATATGGACATCACCTATTGAGAGTATTGCACAAAGCACGAACTCCGTAGCTGCAAAATCCTAGAGATCTCTGAACAAATGCATGCATGAACAGAACTGCAGAATCGAACCCGTGACCTCTGGAATGCAAGGCAAAGGCTTAACTACTTAGCCTCAGAGACCCCCTCATTAAGTGTTTGAAAGTTCTGCATATCCTGCAACTAATAACAGGAAAAAAAGAACCTTTGCTTCAAAAATAGAATGAAAAATGAAAGAACATATATCACGTAATAAGTAGTGTGAAACATGAGAACATTTTGCAACAACAAAAATCAATTTTTATACAGTATGAAAAACAAACAGCTTATCTTAGTTCTTTTCTTAAGTAAAGAGAAGGTGTACAGTAACTTTGTTGTCCTACTTATAAACACAGAAAAATGTAAAAATAATTTAAGTAGTTTTTTTACCGTAAGTACACAAAATGTTTACATTAATGTTTAGTTACAATTTCAATTAATGAAGTGGGCTATCTTTGACACTGAGGTATAGTGCTCCGCCAACACACCAAAAAGTATTTGGTTCACATCCTATTTGGAATGATCAATATTTTTCTAGTAAGTCATCTCAGTGTTGATAAGATCAAGTGTTTAATCCTGTTGAAGACTGGACAATATAAAAAGTAGATTCTGCGTTCATGTTGTCATGTAAACGAACTAATGTCAGCTGAAGATAAAAAAAAAGCCTCAAAGATGTAAAGCATTGCTCCAGATAACAAAAATTAAATATAAATAATTATTTATATCAAATCTAAATTAATAACAAATTCAACATAAGCACCTTTTGTGGTAGGGAGAAAATCTGGATAAAAATTTTTTTAAATTGGGCCTTAAACAGAAGTGCAACGAGTGGACTTTGAACGTGTAAACTTCTAGCATCATCATTCTTTTGAATGAGAGCTGCTTGTAGTTTGTTTAAGTGTGTTTGATTATGCCATTTGGCGTTCTATGAAGGTGCCGTGAGCGATCAAGTCGGCACTAGACTTTAATCTTAGCCAAAATGCTGAGAAAGAAATCTGGATGGATAGAAAATTCAGACTCCTAACAACACAATGCATTGCCAACATGGCTGCTTAATCAGTTTGTTGTTGTTTGTTTGCATACTTCTTCTCTACCATCTTGATCATTCATATTGTAATAGATAAACAATCTTTGCCAAGAACAGTTAGAACATTGCGCCCCCATTAGGCTCCTACTAGTGTAGGACAGGCACATCCAAAAAAGTTTTCGGCCTAAGTGCTGAATCAGTAATAACAAAAACTAAAGAAATGTTAAACAGTAACTCTTAGTTAACATTCTAAGTCAGTGCTGTCCATTTGGTGGGGGAACACTGACAAAAAGGAAAGTAGGCCTTCATGAAAAAATCAGAAGCACCCCTCGGCTTCTCGCCTGAATTTATAGAGGCAAATGCAAGAAGAAGTGCTGTCCATCATTTTTATATATTGGGGTGCATCTAGTGATGGTTGTGGAGATGTGGGCACCTTGCAAAGGATGCAGTACTACCACAACTACTACTACCACTACCAATAACAATAGTAATATTAGTAGCGTTATGAGTATAATTACTATGGTGATGCTTTCTCCAGTGAAAAAAAAAAGTGTGGGCTGGGGTCAGTAGAATGGTTACAAAATTAAAAAGATAGCTTTCATGTGAGTGCTACAAGAAAACTGGAAAATTGTTTGTTTTTAGAAATCTGAAAGCTTGTGAAGTAAAATAGGACACCATAAGTGTCCGTTGTCCCCATGTTGGACAGCACTGTTCTAAATAAAGTGAATGTGTACACAAACTTTTCCTTACTTTCTAATTACAGATTACTGTAACTTTGTTAATTTATACCAAATTTGGTGCAAGTGTAATATACATGAAACAAAATTCTAGAAAATGAGTCATAACTAACTGTGTGCTAGGTAGAAGTAATTAGCAATGTCTAAATATGACCTCCCTTTGTTAGTAAGAGTAACAATATCATTAAGTAGCAGGTGTACGTAGGACGCCGTATTGCTAGGCTAGGGATTGTGTCGTAAGGACTAGGGTAAGTGGTTCGAGTCCCGTGTTTGTCTATTTGTTTTTTCTGAAGCTCTTAATATCTGTTCCTTGTTTATTTGTTGATCATAAGTAGCAGCAGCAGAATTTAAAAATATATTTGTATAAGGAAGTAACAAAAATAACACAAACATAAAAAAAAAAAAGACAAGTGTGAGTGTAACTAATGAAAATATTCAAAATAATAATAAAAAAAATATATATATATATTGAAAAATAAAAATTATTAGAAAACTAACAAAAACGATTAAAGATATAAACAATACAAAATTTAGTTTGTTACAAAAAGTGCAAAGAGATTTGACAGAAGAAAAACAACATTGTTTAATTACGACCTATAAATCTGATTAAAAATGTGCCCAATTTGTGCCCAGTTTTCTTCAATTTAGTATATAATAATATATAATAATAATATATATATATATGTTTATTTATTGACGAATAGTTGGGATCGTTTATTTTTACCTCCTTGAATTAACTGCTTAAAAATTGAGAAAATAACTCGCGTGGAAAGAGTTAATACTCTAAGAAAAAACCTAAAAAAACAAGTGCAGTAGGTAAAGAAAAAATTAATGTCAGCAGATATTATTATTATTACAATATGTAGTAAGGCAACTACGGCAGGTTGACCCTAAAATCAAACTCTCTCAGTACATAAGGAGTGTAATGAATCATATTTTTACTTCTGCAGAATACCTCCAATTCTACAACCGTCACAAATTTATTTATATACCTCACAATTTCTGCTTTCAAACAACACAAAATGGTTGAACATTAGCTTGTGGTACATAACAATTCTGTAACTACATCACTTTTATTTTGCATTTTTTTTACAACAGATTAAACAAGAATTTTATAAACTATCCCGCTAGAAGATTTATATGTCAATTTATTTTTATGTTATTTGTTGGTTACATAACTTACAGAAATGCTTAATTATTCATGTGAATATTTTGTGTGTTTTTTGTTTCTGAATTGAAGGTTTTATTTATTTGAAATTTATCAGATATTTAGGATATAAGAAAAAATTGTGACCTACATGTTCAAATATTTTAATAATTTCTGATATTTACTGAGATAAACTAATAAAATAGTAAACAGTTTCTGTGTGTAGATAAAGGATCTGATGGAAGTTGAAGTTCCGGTGTAGAACTCTTTTGGCTAACAATCCAGCTACACAGTTAGGATTGTTATAAATTGGTTATCCCATCAGGCCTGCCATAGGCATCATGGGATAGGTGCTGTTCTGTTTCTCTGTGGACAAAATGTGACAGAAAAATGAGTTTCCAAGAGAACTACATGTTAGACTGGAGTCGGAGAACAAGATTG
Source organism: Arion vulgaris (assembly GCA_020796225.1). Lineage (NCBI taxonomy): Eukaryota > Metazoa > Mollusca > Gastropoda > Stylommatophora > Arionidae > Arion > Arion vulgaris. The sequence goes on from CM036757.1 coordinate 6,058,632, forward strand.
ATTGATTGATTGATTGATTGCTCTTCATCATCATTGCTCTTTGGTAAATAACCATGTGTGTTCCAATATCTTTCTTAAACAGGAAGATCTCAGTGGCAGGGCACAAATTCCATAGCACAGGTAAGAGTCCCTGATCTTACTTTTAAAATGAGAAAGTTAGTGTAAGAATGTTTATTTTAATGAATTTTGCTTGGGCAGCAGCTTTGCAGCCGAAATTTTCAACTGTCAAGGTTTTTTTTTAATGTGCTTAACTTCAACACGGGAACCTACATTTTATCATCTGTCTCCGACAAAACTAGACACTTGATCTCCCCTAAATTGAGATCAAAGGTCACTGAAAAAATATCCTGATAGTTCATGCGGGGAACAAACTGAGTACCTTTGGAGTCAGAGGCATGCACCTTACCTCTCTGCCACATAGACACTACTCAAAGAGCAAGATATTTGGAACAGACATAACCAAGTGCAGAACAGGCACAAAAAAAGTACAGAACAAACAATAAATATAAGTGCTATCAAAAGATAGGAAGTCCAGCAAAGATATAAGAAACAGAAATAGGAAGTCCAGTAAAGATATAAGAAACAGAAATAGGAAGTCCAGTAAAGATATAAGAAACAGAAATAACTAAAACATAATTTTAGAAATGACAAGCCTCACACAAAACAAATCGGTACCAATGAACAAATAATAAAGGTTGCTCAGTAGTATATGTTAGAAGCTATAATTATCCTGACATACAAAAGAAGGTTACTAAACAAATACTAAAAAAGCAATAAAATATGTATTTTCTTGAATGTAATCTCTTTCTAGCCTGTGATGCCCCTTAGCACTTGGGGCAACAACAAATGTACATCATTCTTAGCCTTCTTCTGTATTGTATTCCAGCTGTGATTTATTTTTCAGGTCTTGTTCTAATGTTCTGCTCCAGGTCGTTTTGGATCTTCCATGTTTATTCTCTTGTGTCTCTCAGTGCAGTTTTCATGACAGAGTTAGTCTCCATGCATATCACATGTCCAATCCATCTTGAGCAACTATTTTAGATGATGTTGCTAATATTCTCTTGTTGACACTGTGCAAGTGGTTCTTGGTTAGAGATAGTATTTGGCCAGAACCTGTGTAAAATCTTTGGTAGATGTGTTGTATGAAAGGTGGAGAGTTTGGACATCAACAATCACAACCAAAGACACTAATATTTATCACCTGAACTAAACTTACTCCTGATATGCCAGATTGACAACAACAAACATATGTTATCTTAGCAAAACGTATCCCTTAACTTAAAACGTATTCGCTTCTCTGCCGTTTGGCTAAGATCAAATTGTGGTACCTCAAAGAGCAATGCTGCTCCGATACAATGGGTACAAAGCAAAAGGCCGGCCATGCAAAAGATGGACCTCAGAGATAATAGAGGCGGCAAAAGACACTATCTACGAAGTGCATACAAGGGCCCATTTTAGAAATCTCTTCTTGACCTGATGCTGTGAGGCAAACAGGACTCGAGAAAAGAAGAAAGAAAGAAGGAAGACGTGATCGTGGCCAAAGGGTGAAAGACTTCAAAATTTGCCAAATGGCACAATCAAACCCACTTAAACTCTGAGTAGCTCTCATTCGAAAGAATGATGGCGCTAGGAGTTTACACATTAATCAGAACTGGGCCCACCCATTGTGGCCCTTACAGGTAGGGCCAAATTTAGAAGAGGAAAAAAAAACAACTGATTTCTGGTATATCAGATTAACATTTTCAAACATTTGCCATCAGAGCTAATCTTACCCCTGGTATATTGGGTTGACAGCTGCCGCCACTCGCGGGTCATGTCTATTGTGTGCAACTTGCTCCATACCAACATCATCAAATGTCATCTTGACCTCGCCCATATCAGCGATTGCCTCATCAGGTGGTACATACATGTTCAAGCTCTGTTAGAAGCAAACAAATTAAATAACTTCTAAGAACAACTTTGACAAAACTCATCAATATTTTCCTCATTTTGAATACTTTAAAATAAATACATAAACTCATCATTATTTTCTCTAACAAATATATAAAACTCATCTCCGTTACTTTCCAACAATAAAATTTTCAGTTTAGTTTAATCGTCGAATCATCAACACTGCACATCGAACTAATTAGTTCATAAGTGCTCTGATCTCTTCCTCAGTATGTCTCTCAGTGCACGGTGACTAAGTATTATCGATATAAGGAAAGACTACAGTAAAACTATGTAGCAATGACAAAACACATAAAAACAAAAGAAAAAGAACTGTAGTTTTAGAAAATACAAAAACAATAACAATACACAGCAAAGTTCAGACCAAAAGGTCTTTATCAAGCAAAGAATACAAGAGAAGTGAAGAATTATGGTTAGTAATGACACCGTTTCTTTGTTGGTTTATTATTCTTCATTTCAGTACTACTTCTAACAATCACAAACGTATTTCAAATATTTTTTGATAAAGCATAAATACTAACAGTTTGAGGCCAGCATTTATCAACCTTTTGATCCTGGCAGTATTATCAAACAGATCTCAAACATTTTTCATTCCGTCTCCGACTAAACTCAAATTTCCTTTCATTATATTACTTTTTTTTTAAATATATAAATTTCTATAACAATTTTCTCAATTATGTTTACTCTCTACCTTTATGTTTTAATCTGTAGTTTATTTGCATAACTCGCTTTGTCGCTGTGTCTTCTGTCACTGCTTTTCAGACAAACAAAATAGTCTTACCTGCGTCTCATACTCTCTCAGGAAATTAGGTGCTTCTGTAAAGTCTGGGTTGTCATAAGTGCTCATTTGAACCCTGTACTGGTACAGGTACTTCATGTATCTGGTAAATGAGCAAACATTTTGTGAGAGCAAGTTTTAATGAACAATTTTGGTTTTGTCCTTTAAAGTACTGTGCAGATGGTGTCTTTGTAGTTAAATGGTTAAGACATTTAGCCTGTATTCAGTATGGTCATGGGTTCAAATCAGGTCACAGAATTCTGTTAAGGGGGATTCGGGTCTTGAAAATCAAGAATCTATTTTCGTTGTTTTCCTATTAATATAAAATTTGTATAAGCATTTTGAAAGAGTATGACTTAGAATAGTAGAAAAAATTAGTAAAAAAATGTCAAAGTGTTGCATGAAACAATACAAAATGGCAGCTAAAAACAAAATTTCAAATCCTAAGGCTCTGAATCTAATGAATGTAAATGAATTCTGTTTTCACTCTAAGTAGTAATTGTAATATCTAAAATATTACACATGATTTTAGGATATATTAAATATTTAATTTTTATAAATTTTTGGTAAAAATTCCCTCAAAATGTGGTCAAAAAAGCTGTTTTTGGAGGGTGTGTTTACACAAAAATTCATAAAAATGTAATATTTAATATATCCTAAAAGGATCAGTAATTTTGTAGATATTACAATTGCTCACCTTAGAGTGAAAACAGAATTCATTTATATTCATAACTGAGCAAGTTAATGACAATTTTGTTTTGTCCATTTTAAATACTGTGCAGATGTGTCTTTTAGTTAAATGGTTAAGACATTTAGTCATCTTATTAGTATAGGTCATGGTTCAAATCAGGTTCGACCAGAATCTTTAATGAGTGTGATACAAAGTGACATGACTTAATCTCTGCTGAAAATATCTATTATTCTTAGCTGTAGACATAACAGACAATAATCTTTGAAGCTTGTTTGCTTGTCTAGAAAATATGTAGTCTAGTCTTACCCTCTATTGTTTAATGTTATGTGCTGTCTGTTTTCTATTGTCTATTCCCAGGTGGAAGATGGAATTGGTTGTCTGCTTGTCTAGAAAATATGTAGTCTAGTCTTACCCCTTATTGTTTAATGTTATGTGCTGTCTGTTTTCTATTGTCTATTCCCAGGTGGAAGATGGAATTGGTTGTCCACTCTTGCCATTAAGCATAGAGGTTCAAGTAGTAGCATGTCCCTTGTGGAATGTCAAACTCATCACAGCCCACCTGAAAAGCTCTCTGTCTCTTGCAAGTTCTTCTGCCTCTTCCAGCATCATGTTCAAGGTTTCTTTGATGTCCTGCTGCCACCTTCATCTTGGTTGTCCCCTGCCTCATTTTCCAGGAACCATGCTTTCAATTAAGCCTAGGGGTGGGAGCTTTAATTTGCGTTCTAGGACCAGATGAATCGCCCTTGTTGTGTTTTATCCATGTTTATGTAGTGAGGTCTTGATATTGTCTATCCATCTTTTCTTGGTCTTCCCTTGGCTCTAGTACCTGATCTCTTTTTATTGTATGCTGTTAGTGGTGGTTGGTTGATTCCATTCTCATTAAATGTCCAAACCACTGCATTTGTTGTCTTTTGATGTATTCGGTGCATGAAGTTATGCCCACTCTGCTTCTGATGTCGTCATTTTGTAGTCTACCTTTCCTGATGACACCCCACTGCCTTCCTCAAGTATTTCATTTCATATGTGGTGAATTTTCTGTGGTGTGTTGCTGTTATAGACCAAGTTTGGCACTGGTAACAAAGTGTTGGTAGGAAAATACTTTTTATCATCTGTCTTTTCACTTCCATCTTGATCTTTGGGTGTTGTAGTAATGGTGCCAGCTGGTAGGTCCCAGCATTTGTTTTTTGGCACCTTGTCTCTATTTCTCTATCATATTTTCCATCTTCTGTGAAAATGCTGTCCAAATATTTGAATTCAGAAACTTGCTTTACTCTGGTGTTATCTATTTGTATGTTTTCTTGACTTGGTGTTCTGCTGATTTTCATGGGTCTCAGTCTTTTGTGTGTTGATTTTCATGTTGTACTTCCTGCATGCTATTATTGTTGATTTTCATGTTGTACTTCCTGCATGCTATTATTGTTGATTTTCATGTTGTACTTCCTGCATGCTATTATTGTTGATTTTCATGTTGTATTTCCTGCATGCTATTATTGTTGATTTTCATGTTGTACTTCCTGCATGCTATTTATGTTGATTTTCATGTTGTACTTCCTGCATGCTATTATTGTTGATTTTCATGTTGTACTTCCTGCATGCTATTATTGTTGATTTTCATGTTGTACTTCCTGCATGCTATTATTTCTTGCATGCTTTACTTCATATCTGTTTTCTTTCATCTAAAATATGAAATGTTAACAAAACATTGAGTTAACATAATCTTGAGGTAGACCTACCTGGCATATGTGAATATGATGACTACTATTCCAACAATGCACAACAAAATAATTATGGCTGCCAATGCAATCAATGCTGCATAAGGGTCATCCATCCACCAAATGTACGACTTGGTCCTAAAGTAACGGACTCCGCCAAGAGCTGCATTTTCATAGGGTGCATGAATCTCTTCAACAGTTACAGTCACCTGTTTATTAAAAATATCACGGATCTTGCCGATAGCATTTTGGCTGAGGATACTGAAAAACAGAAAACAGTATACGTGACTGAAGAGGTTGTAAATGCAGCTAGCAGACTTATAAAAAAACAATTTGCTATACAGCATATAAAACCATAAATAATACTAAGACCAATAGTAGTGGTTGTCCCATGCTCCTATTTGAAGAGTAAAGAAAGAATAATAGGTTTAACATCAATAGTTTAATGTATTGAAGTTAGACAATTTAAAATTGAATGATAAAAGTGCTGGTCTGTTTGTGTGTGAGAGAAGAAACTTTAGAACACCAGATTCTAGAATCATGGGACAACTGGGCTAAGGTTGACCTGAGATCACTTAGTTCTGGAACACAGATTCTAGAATCATGGGACAACTGGGCTAAGGTTGACCTGAGATCACTTAGTTCTGGAACACAGATTCTAGAATCATGGGACAACTGGGCTAAGGTTGACCTGAGATCACTTAGTTCTGGAATACTAGATTCTAGAATCATGGGACAACTGGGCTAAGGTTGACCTGAGATCACTTAGTTCTGGAACACAGATTCTAGAATCATGGGACAACTGGGCTAAGGTTGACCTGAGATCACTTAGTTCTGGAACACCAGATTCTAGAATCATGGGACAACTGGGCTAAGGTTGACCTGAGATCACTTAGTTCTGGAACACCAGATTCTAGAATCATGGGACAACTGGGCTAAGGTTGACCTGAGATCACTTAGTTCTGGAACACCAGATTCTAGAATCATGGGACAACTGGGCTAAGGTTGACCTGAGATCACTTAGTTCTGGAACACAGATTCTAGAATCATGGGACAACTGGGCTAAGGTTGACCTGAGATCACTTAGTTCTGGAACACCAGATTCAAGAATCATGGGACAACTGGGCTAAGGTTGACCTGAGATCACTTAGTTCTGGAATACTAGATTCTAGAATCATGAAATTTGGACAAGTTATTCTTGCAGTAATTTGTAGATTGTGCAACCATTTTCAACTCTTCATGCTTTGTTAAACTGAGTTACGAGTTAGTTAACTCTTTCCACGCTTTGCCGCACACTGCGCCACGGCGAAGTCCGTTGCACGCTTCGCACACTGCGCCATAGAGTTGCTTTCCTTATAAGAAGTCTTTCTAGTTTTACTTCTACTGGTTTACTTATGCTACTTTTCCACCTTGTTATTCTATTGTTGCCCAGTTTCTTCAATTTATTATATAATAATATATATATGTTTATTTATTGAGAGTAGTTGGATCGAATTTAAAATTTTTTTTTTTTTACTTCCTTGAATTAACTGCTTAAAATTGAGAAAATAAATGGCTGGAAAGAGTTAAGTTGGTTAATAATGTATATATTTCATAGAGTGTACAGTCAGCCATTATACTAGGTCACTAAGCATGCACAGCAGCAGGCAAAAATACAGAACTGATTAACTGCACTAAAGAGATTATTGTCTTAATATTGTCTGTTCTCTTGCACCATATTCTAGATGTGTGTATGTTAAATGTATATATATGATTTTAATTGTTTATCTTCTTTTTTCATAATTCTACGAGCACAAATTGGATCCAGTTAGCATGCAACGAATACAACATGAGAATTAACATCGACAAAACAGAAGTAATGACATTCGCCAGAGAGGAAAACACTACCAACATCTCCATCGATAATCATCTACTAAATCAAGCAAAAGATTTCACATACCTGGGGAGCATTTTTCAGCAAATGGAAGAATAACTAATGAAATTCAACACAGATGCAACAAAGCAAATCAAATGATATGGCAAATGGCGCTAATTTTAAGATGCAAACACGTCACCATGAACACAAAAAGAGCAATGTTCAACACAATCTTTCTCCCACATTATGTTACCAGTGCCAAACCTGGACGCTGACAACAAACGATAGAAGAAAACTAGTCACAACAGAGATGAAGTGTCTACGCAGAATGCTGGGTGTAACAAGAAGAGACCGGTTGAGAAATGAAGACATCAGGAAAAAGTGGGTACAACATCAGTACTAGACTTCATCAAGAAACAACAAATTAAATGGTTCGGTCACGTAAGCAGATTACCAACAGACAGTGCACCCAAAGAGCAATGCTGCTCCGATACAATGGGTACAAAGCAAAAGGCCTGCCACGCAAAAGATGGGCCTCAGAGATAACAGAGGCGACGAAAGAGACTATCTACGAAGCTATACTAGGCCCGTTTAGAAATCTCTTCCTGACCTGACGCTTTTGAGGCTAGATTCGGAAAGAAAGAAAGAAAGAAAGAATCTTCTTTTTTAGACTTCTAGTTTTTTGCATTTATTACGTTATTCGTTTTTAGTCACAGATTTTCATTTTAGGGCTGTCAGGAACTTATTGTTTGATTCTACATGTTGTGTGCCATGTGAGAAGTGAAATTCTTCACCTCTCTTGGATCCTTTGCTTGATAAAGGCCTTTTGGTTGAAACATTGCTGTGTATTGTTTTTGTAAAACTACTGTATTTTGTTTTTATGTGTTTCACCATTGCACCAAAGAGAGAGAGTTGTGGAGAGACATGATCGCCTATGCCGACAGGCATGGCCCTTGACTGATTGACTGTAATGCACACAGCCAGCACAAGCATGCATTCTTTTGGTAATGATAAGCATAATAATCTCCCAACATGGGGGACAACGCCATACACTTGTTTGCTATATCAACATTTACAGAAGATAAAGCATCATTTTAAAATTTCCTATTCATTTTTCAATTTTAAACGCAGCTAGGTCAATATTTGTGCAAAACATAACAAGACATGTCTGAGATAAGGAACAGTGATATGTACAGGGTAAGCAAGAAAGAATGTAAAAAATACCTGTGATACAAAAACACATAACACAAACAAAATTATACAGACTGGTATGGAGAGTGGCAAGAATAACAAGAAATATTACTGAAAATGAAAAAAAGCTTAAAGCATACCTTGAATTTGCAACGCCATCTGTGTAATTGAGCAGCATGTAAGGAGAACTTGTTTGACAAACAACAAATATGATGTCGGTTCTGATGGAGAGAATACATTACAAGAATATTAAAACAAATGAAAATACTAACTATATTGACTGGAACACTCCTGCATATTTACCGTTATTTATTTTTAGATAAAACATATCAATCAATCAAGTGTCAAGCCTACCGGCATAGGCGATCATGTCTCTCCACAACTCTCTCTGCTTGGTGCATGTAATCAGTTCTGACGTCGAACTTGTGTCGAACCATGATGTCAGGCTATCCAGCATCTTCTTTCTCTGTCTTCCACGATCTCTCCTTCCCTGAATTTTACCTGTTGTTACCAAATGTTCTAAACCTTCTCTTCGCATTATATGCCCGAAGACTCATATACCAAATCAAAATAACATGCGCAAAGTTATATTTTAAAAAAAAGCTATTAATCATCTCCATTTCTCATGATACAATAGATCCAGCGTAGTTATATTACAAAGTGAAAAAAAATGTAAATAGTTTATTAAAAAATAACTTTATATTTATTTCAGTTTGAAAGTAGCTGTAAACTGAGAAAACTGTATTTAGGATATGACAACTGTAGTCATTTAATTACAACATAAATTTTGCAGGGAGAATTTAAGTGCAATTTGTAAAGTATAAAGTTATAACTATTCATATTTCATAGATGATATTTAAAATAAAGTGTAGTTCAAGATCTGAAATAAGATGAATATCCTACCTCATGGTTACATTCAATGATAGACTGACATGGAAGCACTACATCAACAAAATAGAAGCAAAGACCAGGAGGAATTTATTCATGATGAGAAAACTAAGTGGGACTACATAGGAACCAACCAGAAACTACTCAGTAATGTTAACCAGCAGGGAATACAACCACACTTAAAATATGGGCCAGTTGCATGGTGCCCAGCATCAAATACCATCTTAAGTGACCTGGATATGGTAGACACTATGGTTCATCTTTAGAGCAATGAAATTAACATCAGCTAGAGTAGTAATGGAGAGAATGTTAGGTTGGAGGGAGGAGAGCAACACAAGCACTAAGATAACAAGATAAGAAAGTACTGACACAAACAAAAAAGTTCCTGTTGATGATGAGCCATCCAATGGAAGACAGACTTAACAAAATCTAGCAATGAGATGACTTTAAAAAATCAGTTTTATCCAAGTCAAACGACTTTGTAGACAAACATCAGACATACCAAAAATTCCATCCCTTAAGTCTATGCCAGAACAAACCCCTTGAAAAGAGAAGAATGCAAAAGGGACATTCGAATATCCCTTTTAAAATATGATATACTGAGGCAAACTCACAGATCAAATGAATCAATACTGGAAAGAAAACTACCCACATCTTTGTGTGAGGTACACAAAAAAAATCCAGTGAAACTAAATTTAGACTGAATGGTGTGTGGAAACTGTGCTACACAAAGAAATTCTTTCATGATGAATATGACCCATAATAAAATACCTTCATTAAAACTATGCCACATACAAAAAATACCTTCATTAAAACTAATTCAGAGAATTGTGTGTGGAAACTATGTCCCAATAATTTGTATATTTGGCTCCTACACATGTTTTGTAGGAAAGAATATGAGCTGAAAATTCATTCACATGTTTTTAGTCAGTTATGCTACATGTGTTTTCTAACTAACGATATCTTTTCTGGATATTCAGATTAGTTTCAGATTTAAGTTTTTGATTTGTTAGGACAGTATATTTGACAAGATCCTGTCCCATTAACTAACTCTAAAGTTAGGAATCAGTTATCACTAAAAATCAAAATGGTTGAAGATTATCATGTTATATTTGTTTATTAAAAGCCAAAATAAATAAAAATCACGTCTGATAACAAAAATTATAACATATTGACATAGACATGTTATCTGACCTGATTATTCTGTGTTGTATAGTACACTCTGTTTATAAAAGACATGACTAAATGAAGCTCTTTATTTTTCGAGCTAGCTGGTTGTGTTCTTAAAATGCTTGTCTGTAGGGCTAGGCAATGGGTGCCTTAGGCAATGGGTGTCATTAGGCAATGGGTGTCATAAGAAATAAATATTTGTGGTTCGAGTCCAGTGTTTAGTAATTTGTTTTTCCCAGAAGGCCCTACTGCTTGTTCACTGTTTATTTATTAATCATATTTATTGACTTCCCTGGGGTTCTTAAAACTTTATTCTCTTTATAAAATCTGAATAAAGATATAAAAAAACAACTGAGCACTTACGAAGAATGCACCATTGATACACCACCATCAGATACACTCTGCACTCGTTTGGCCTCAATGCGTTCAATCAGCACCACATAAGAAATAGCCCTTTGAAGGCCTCTGTTACCAAGAAAATGGATAAATATTTCCTTGAAAATGTACATGTATAAAGAATATTTTCATTTCAATATTTATTGCATTCTATTTTACAGTTATAGTGTTAAACAATAGTATAAGAAAGAGGCAGTCATCATTTTTCTGACATATGATGAGAGAGGAGGTTTAAAACACATTGTAACAGCCGGTAAAATCGAGGGAAGATGAGACAGAGGAAGACAGAGAGAGAAAATTTTGGATAGCCTGACTTCATGGCACGAAAGAGCAACATCTGAGATGATAGCCAACACCAGAGACAGATTTGTGGAGATCCATGATCGCCTACGACAGCCGGCATGGCACCTAATGATAATGATGACTGTTAATCTTTGCTTTTGTGTGCACAAACTCTTAGTGATTACTAGATATATATAACAGATGCTGTCTAGCAATGACAATACTTGAGCATGGCTCTTAAAATCACAAAACATTTAATACACAATTTGCATAAACAAATTTTATGAACATTAATGCAACAACTAAACAACATTAAGTAGTTGCACAAGAAGAAGAAGACGACATCCATATTTATAAACAACACCAAGCCCTTACAATCTGTAATCCTCTTTGTTCTTTAATACACTTTGCATCTCAGCAGCAACAACCATGACGAAGCGGTTCCTCTGTCGAATCAGGTTAACCTAACAGAAAGAAAATCATTTGTTAGGTCTATTAAAGAAAAATAAGCAATATATAACTAGAACAACAAATGTGAATTGTCTATTGTCTTTCCCCAGGTAGATGATGGAATTGGTTGTCCAGTCTTGCAGTTAAGCATAGGGGTGGGAGCTTTAATTTGTGTTCCAGTGCCAGATGAGTCACCCTTGTGTTATATCCATGTTTATTTAGTGTGGTCATGATATTATCTGTCCATCTTTTTCTCAGAATTCCCTTGGCTCTATTACCTGATCTCTTTTTAATGTATGCTGTTATTGGTGGTTGGTTGTATTGCATTCTGATTATAATGATGCTTTTACTGCATGATGCTATTTCCACAATGTGAATTTGTTTAGTTAAATACAAATGAGAATTTAATTTGAAAATTCATATTAGATTAATGCACATCTAAAAAAATGACATCTTTGTACAGACATAGAGGATGGATCAATGATGTACTACATGTGATAGAAACAGGCACAAAATGGGAGTCTTCAGTAAACTTAGAACATGAAGGAGAAGGTAAAATAAGAGGCACACAAGAAAGACATTTAAAGACAAATTTCAAAGATGACATGAAGGCTCCACTTATCAGTAATATGGAAAGATAGACCGAGCAACATTGTCTAAAAGCATATGGAAAGATAGACTGAGCAACATTGTCTAAAAGCATATGGAAAGATAGACCGAGCAACATTGTCTAAAAGCATATGGAAAGATAGACCGAGCAACATTGTCTAAAAGCATATGGAAAGATAGAAGCATATGGAAAGATAGACCGAGCAACATTGTCTAAAAGCATATGGAACGATAGACCGAGCAACATTGTCTAAAAGCATATGGAAAGATAAGACTGATCAACATTGTCTAAAAGCATATGGAAAGATAGAAGCATATGGAAAGATAGAAGCATATGGAAGATAGCCCAACATTGTCTAAAAGCATATGGAACGATAGACCGAGCAACATTGTCTAAAAGCATATGGAAAGATAGATTGAGAACATTGCTAAAAGCATATGGAAAGATGAAGATATGAAAGATAGACTGAGCAACATTGTCTAAAAGCATATGGAAAGATAGATTGATGGATATATTCTAATGGAACATGGAAAGGTGATTTAGGGGCACAGACTAAGAGAAATGAAAGTTAGGTTTATTGGTACAGTCTATAGAGACATGGAAAGGTAGATTAATTGGTACAGTCTATAGTATAGGGACAAGGAAATGTAGATTTTATTGGTACAGTCGATAGGGACATGGAAAGGTAGATTAATTGGTACAGTCTATAGAGATATGAAAAGGTAGATTTATTGGTATAGTCTATAGAGATTCAGGTAAGAACAACCTGGGTAATCTGTTAGGATCTGAGTATCTCAACAAAGTCAGTGGTTCTGGCAGGGATAACTGTTGATACAATAGCACTGACTGAATGACCAAGTATTGGTAAGAGATTTAGTACAGATGCTGATAATCTTGAAATATTGTTTGTCTGGTGTGTGAGCAAATATCATACTAGACAGTGGTCTCTGTGATGTAGATGTAAGATGTTCACCTCTCGCTCCAAATGTACTCAGTTTTTCTCCCTTTGTGGAGTGATCAGGATATTTTTCCAGAGATCCATAATCTAAATGTAGGTAAGATCAAGTTTCTAGTACTATTGAAGGCGGACAATAAAATTAAGTCCAGTGCTAAAGTTGAGTGCATAAAGAACACATGAAAGTTGCAAATTGATAAGAGCAGACTGCAAAGCTGCTGTCTGTGCAAAATTCATTACAAACATTTTTAAAAAATTCAGAAAAAATGTTCATCTTCAAAATTACATTAGGAACCTTCGCTGATGATACAGAGTTTGTGCATTTTCCTGAGGTCTTCCTGCATACATTTAGAATCTACTACATTCCCACAACTTACATAGCAATCAGTTATGTTTGCTTTGACTACATCATCTTTGTCTTGGCTTCTGTCTTGAGCCCTAACAGTCAGCTGATAGGGCAAAACTCTATTTGACTTGTCTGGTTCTCTAAAATCCTGGATAGTGTACAAATTACCATCAACGGCACCCAGCTCAAAAGGTGGAGCATTTTGCACAGGTTTATCAATAGAGTAGCGGATTTCTCCATTCAAGAGTAGGTCAGGATCTGTGGCCTGTAGATACAATGTTTGAAATGTAAGGAGAACTTTGTCAATATATGTACCAGACATACGGTTACAAAGTGTTTATAAGTGAAAGAAAACATAATGTTCGTCAATCAAATATGATTATAACCACATAGTTACTTCATCCAATAAACAAAATGTAATATCGGTCAATGGACACGTAGGTGACTTGTCAGTCCGATGCGTGCCTTCAGGATGAATCAGTGACTAGCGCAGCGAGTTTGATTAAAGTGAGGAAGAGTTGCGCTAAACGTCGACCTCACTCTCTCCTGTTTCCAACAAAATCCAGTGGCAAGACAAGTCGAGACGACTGGTGGAGGATTCAGGTGCAGTGGATGACCAGGGTGTACTACGTGCCTCATCGTGCTCAGTACGCTCCACAGCGCTTTGCTGGTACTCGTCGTTGTGTCCGTTGAGCCACAGAAGTGGTTTCTTCCGCACCCTCTGTCGAGTCCAGTCTTTACATGCAAGGTAGGCAAGACCTATTTCACCGATTGGTTGTTAACCATCCGGCTACCCTCAGCCTGGTTTGGCTGGCCTGTCAAAGCCATTGCCCATATGATGGCTACTGCCGCATGCTGACAGCTGCTATGAGCTACAGGTGAGAGCTGAGTGACAGGTTTGGTCCAAAGAAAACATACATTTAATCAAATAGACTCAGATGTCATTTGCTAAATTTTAATATTAGAACATTTATTATGTTGAAGTACATGTCTTGTGATTTACGCAATAAGACAAATAAAACAACTGATAGGACAAGAACTATTTACAAGAAAAGAAATATAAAATGTCTAATAGCATTAATTCTGAGCAGATATACTGGCTCATGGTATTTTTGAAAATAAAGCAATGGCAGTATACTGGCTGATTCAGTATACAATACATTAAAAGTGCATTTAATGGTTTCAAAAAATTGCGATGTGAAAGGGTTAATCACATTGACTGTTTGGTTAATAAATGTAACTTATTTTTTTTTAAAAACACATAAATGTACTCACATAAAAATAAAATGATTAAAAATATAGTGAACAAATTCACAAAGACAAATTAAGTTCTCTAAAATTACATAAAATCTACATTTGTATTTTGAAATGTGTGTTGCTTGGGCTCATGAGGGGAGCAAAGAATAGTAATGCTGCAACCTACAAGGCATGTCGAAAGAGATGACTGAGGTAGGAGCCTAGGAAACTACCTAGTAAATAAAAATTGTGGCAGAAATCGCATTTGCTGGTCTACTTGTAGGCGCATAACTGGCACAATGTAAAATCGTTCTTAGGCTTAGATCACATAAAAATCACAAAGAGTGATTTAGCAAATAGTCGATATGACGTGGTCGAAGAAGAAAAAGAAGTATTTTAAATTGTATTTTAAATTAATTAAAGTAGAAAAAAAGAGTAGATTTAATAAAATTGAAAATCTATTGACCTTCACAATTTAGTAATAAAAACTCTGCTCTACAAGTTGTTACTATATATACTGACAAAAACATTCCATACCTTTAGCACAGAAACTATTGTTTCTACTGATGCCTCAGCATCGACTGCCGTGATAAAAATACCCTGTGTTCCAGCTGTGGGACGAATAGTGTCCTCAGGATATGGGACAAGAATCCATGCAGGAGCATTATCATTCACATCTGTTATCTCAATCAACACTCGAGCTACACTATAGGTGTCTGATGGATACAGAAGTCAAATGTTTAAATAAGTCTCTAGTGAGACAAGATTTCAATTTTTTTAAAGGGACATACAAATGAAAGACAGACGATTCTAGAAACAAAAGCTACAATGAATTAATTGAAAAGCAAAAAATTGACTGTGATCAATGTCTATGCACTCAGTGGTGCTCAGTCTCTTTAAGAAAAATTGAAAGTGTCAGTTTCAGAACACTTCAACATTAGCTTCTGCAATAAATATACGGTACCAGGAAATGAGGACCTCCCACAGGTGTATGAAATCTACAGTACCAGGAAATGAGGACCTCCCACAGGTGTATGAAATCTACAGTACTACCAGGAAATGAGGACCTTTCACAGCTATGTGAAATCTACAATACCAGGAAATGAGAACCTCCCACAGGTGTGTGAAATCTACAGTACTTGGAAATGAAGATCTTTCACAAGTGTGTGAAATCTACAGTACCAGGAAATGAGGATCTCCCACAAGTGTGTGAAATCTACAGTACCAGTAAATGAGAATCTCCCACAGGTGTCTGAAATCTACAGTGCCAGTAAATGAAGACCTCCTACGAGTGATTATTTTCTATTGCTCCTAACTAAGACTAGGTTGACCTGAAATCCGCTATGGTTGGGAAAAACCTCCCACTGTGGAATTTGATCCGGTGACCACATACCTGCAAAACAAATGCACAAACCCCTATTCTACTACCACAGCTCTCCGCATATTTAAATGTACAGAAAATACTTGCACATTAGTAAAATATGATGATCACCCTTATGACACCATGCTACAACATAATGTAGCAGATGTATTATAAAGTGGTGTTTTATGTCCCTAAAATCCTACCATTATCCCATATGTTCCAATTTATGTCATATTTGACAATTTTCCTCCAGGCTATTAGAACAAACAACAGAAATTGCTTTGTTACAGAAACTATAAGGAAAAACTGATATAGTGTTACAAACAGTTTCAGCACTCTTGTTTATATATCATCATTGCACTTTGATGAGTAACCATGTGTCCTCTGATCGATTTCTTACATAGGAAGATCTCAGTGGCAGTGCATGAATTCCGTAGCACTGGTGAGGGTCCCCGATATAATTTAGAAGATTGTAAAAATATTTTTAGGAATTTAATTAAACATTTTTTTCTAACTAATTTTGCCTGGGCAGCGGATTGGCAGCGAATTTCCAGCATGCTCTTCTCAATTTTGAGCTGTCAATAGTTCTTTTACATGCTTAACTAGAACACTGAACCTATGTTTTATCATCCATCTCTGATAGGACTAGGAACTAGGGACACCTACAATGAGATCAGGGATCTCTGAAAAAATATTCCGATGGCTCCACAAGGAAGCAAACCGAGTACCTTTGAAATGAGAGACGAGCACCTAACCTCTATGCTACAGAGACCCCTCTGAGTTCAAAGTTCACCGTAGTGCATACTGATAGCTATCAGTTCTTACTTTATTCTTTGACTTTATGTTAGCTTGTAATAAAATTATTTATCGACATAACTACGTTCTTTTAGAAACACTGAATTATTGAAAAAAACAAATATAACTGTGATAAGTGTAGCCTTATGCTTCATTGGGAACAAAAGGAATAAAAACAGTAAGAAGAAAAAACTTACAATATGGGAGCATTGCTTGTCTCTTCTTTCTGCCTGGTGTTATGTTCTTGAACTGAACTGTGACATTCAAGTCATATCGATCTCTGTATTCTCTATCTATTTCTCCTGTCACATAAATATAGCAATTTTTTTCAACTGCGTCAGTTCTCACAGCAAATTTTCCTGAAACAGATCAAGTGCATAGGTTTTAAACTCAAGAAAACATTCAACATTACTACTTTTTTTCATCGTCATACTGTTGCCGGGTTGTTGCCCAGTGTTGTGATTTTATATTTTGCCTTGCGCTGCTCTATTGGCTTGGGTGGAAGTTATTTTTAATTTTGACTGGGTTCTATTATGCTTTTCATGGTCTTTCTCTCACCTTCTTTCCTAATGTTCTGTTGTAGAAGAACTGTGTACAGTGGAGTTTGGTTGCATTCTTATTAAGTGATCGAACCACTATATTCTTTGTTTCTCAATGTAATTTAAGCAAAGTTCTGTCCCAACTTTCTTTTTTATGCTGATGTTGGTGACTGTCTTTTCAAGTGTTGTTGGTAACTTTTCAAAGGCTTTAAATTTCACATGTAGTTATTTCATTTTTACTTGCTGCTATTAAATTACAAAGTGACGATTGCTGATCCATCCCAAGTAATGATGACCATTCTGTGCATCAGATTTTCATCAGATCTTGAGTGAAACGTTTTTGTAGTGTTTATTGGTTGCTGACATCACAGCACTCCGGGCAGACCCACAGGAGCTCAGTCTCCTCCAACAGATGTGCAAGGGTATGGATACTGATGGTTCCTGTGGTTCGCTAGTTAAAAACACTCCTCTCTCTGTCCCTCAAGCATCCAGCTCTACTAGTTCAAAGCCGCTCTGATAGTGTATGCCTATCAATATCTCTCTGTAGAATAGTATTTTAGGTGGCATAAGTCAGCTCTAAACCCCTTATAAGTAATCAGATCTGATACAATGTTACAGTTTAGCTCCAGATGTGGTATTATAAAGTGGGGTTTTTCTGTTTGTAAAAATGTAGTTACCAATCATGTACAAATTTGTTTCCTGTTGGATAATATGAATACACTTTGTCTGAAATTTAGATGTCCCTGTTCTACATTCTGTAGGTGTCTAATGTGGGCCAACATAACACATGTTCTTGGTGCAAACTATACAGATAACAAAAAGTGATCAACTTGGTTGATAAGAATGACATACAAACAGACAAACAAAGTTTAGGCATGCAGCCCATGTGACGAACCTATCATATTTGTGACTGCATCAAGATGCTGTCAATGATAGGGATGCCAACTCTGTTCAGAATTATGAAATAATAATATTGTGAGGTACAGCAAATTGCTGTGATACTTCTAGCAGAATGATAGTAAAATTACACTTCCTCAACTTCTTTCTCTGCTCTAGTGCTGCTCTAGTGGCTTGGGTGATAGTTATTTTTGCTTTTTAACAGGATTCTGCTATGCCATCTATCCATTTTTTTGTGGTCGTCCTCTCGCCTTCTTTCCTGATGTTATGTTGTAAGACTCACTTGTATACAGTGACGTTTGGTTGCATTTTTATTAAGTGGCTGAACCACTTCATTCTTCAATGACGAATTCTAACAATGAAAACACAGTAACGCAGTGACAAATTACCTTCTGTATCCTGCATGATCACACACTGCACCTGCCTAACATCCTGGTTTTCCACATTCATAAATAACACCAACGTCCCTTGTTCTGTATTCTCTTTTAAGCTAACACTGAAAAATATCATGGGATATTAAAGTCAGTGTTAGCAAATTAATTTGTAAAAGCTAAAGAAATATATTCCAAAAATATATTAAATAGCAATTTAATTAAAGTAAGGACACAGGAATAATCAACACAAATGCTGAGGTATTGATCAATAACTGTAAAATGCATGGTGCGCAGGCAATGGACTGAATCACCACAAGCGCCAGCAATTTGCAGAATTACACTCATCTTCATTCCAGGGCACATGGATGTTGATGGCAATGAGAGAGCAGACAGGCTGGATGGCGCTGCCACTATATCAGGGGGTCAGTCAATGGAAAGAGCTGACATTTTGAACGCTCTCCTGGAGTGTGGCCAAAAAACAGATTTTCATTTAAACCAATCCATGTCAACTGCTAGATTGCAGGAGCTTGAATTTAAGACTGGAGTGGCCAGGAAAGAACAGCACAACATGTATATGAGTAGGCTCATCAATCAACATCGAACTGGTATGGTTAGTCGGTGAACACTGTTGGAGATACTGCGAA
Organism: Arion vulgaris; assembly: GCA_020796225.1. Lineage (NCBI taxonomy): Eukaryota > Metazoa > Mollusca > Gastropoda > Stylommatophora > Arionidae > Arion > Arion vulgaris. The sequence goes on from CM036757.1 coordinate 6,077,754, forward strand.
GGAGATCAGAACACTACTGGATATGTCCAGAGTGCAATGAAGATATTTCAAATCGAAACAATGAATGGACAATATAAATACATATAAAAAAATTATTATTGTATCATTATTTCCAGCCTCATGTCCTGCAAGACTGTCCTCTCCTGCCTAAGCTGACAAGCAATATGTAGCCACACTGTGTCAACCTGAAAAACTAAGCTTTGTGGAAACCTGGCAATGACTGTCCAGTTTGTGGTCCACAGTATATTAGACTCATGACTAGTCAGGTAAACACACTCTCCTGAAACAGTCCAGAAAAATGAAAATGATGTGGAGAAAAACAAAAGGTGGATACAACCCAGAGAGTGACAACATAAATACATTAAACAGAAAAGCGCAGACCACAGTCTTCAGACTTAGAATGGGACAATGCGGTCTCAGAGCACACCTCCATAGAATCAGGGACTCGGCTGCCTGCCCCTGTGGAGCACCAAAGCAGTCCCCAAAGCATATCTTGCAAGACTGCCCCAGCGTGAGAATGGAAATCTTCTCAACAGAAACAACCCTTCAGAACCAGTGAAGACCTCAAGCCCACCGCCCTGTTTAAGACACACACCGGAGTAGTCGCATAGCAGAAGTTGATTGCAGAAGAAGAAGAAGTTCAAAACCCAAGAAAAACCAAAATGTGAAAGAATAGACAATAATAAAGAATTACTACATTAACAGTCAGTTAAATTTAAAAAAAACGGTACTTTGTCATTAGTCGACCGCAAACAAACTCCGAAGAGAGGATGTATCTATTTTTAGAAAGTGTCATCTATTTTTAGATATGTTGTAAATAATCGTAGACAGTCCATTTTGAGAACCAGGGAAGTCAAATTTAATGACAATACAATCGGTATGCCAATACATTAGTATTCAAAGTTATTAATTTAATTAACTTAAATTAATTAACTGAATTTTTTTTTTTTAAATGACGCAAACGAAAGGAAGCGTTAATTATGTGGCTCGTTTTTCAACATGAAACCCCTAAATACGCAAATGGAATAAACCGCGTGTCATTTTGGACCTTAGGAATTCACCGGACAATAACCCGCCTCGCCCTGACACACCTTCAGGAAAACGGAGACGAGATTCGGTTCGTCACTGTCGACAAATGACAAAGTACCAAAAAAACATATGGAGCAGAATAAAAACTAGTTAACTACAAAGCTTCACAGCAAGAGCAAGCTAAATAGTTACAGCAAGTCAAAAATGATAAAATGTATTTGTTGTCATTTCTTTATAGTGTTTCTTTTATTCTTCCCCCAGTCACCCATTTTCTCATGCACTGAATCTACTTCACTTACATATACTCTGGCTGAGTAAATCCAAGAATATCCCCTGTAGTAACAGTAGAGTTGACGGTTATTGTCACATATGCCGACGTTGATTTATCCTGTCTCCAATTCTTATCACTGGCCACAATCAAAAACTGAAACAAACAGAAATTATTATCAACCAGCATTCCTTTCTTTTATTATTAGAAACTCCTGAAAATATTTGTCTCACATTTTCTATCACTCACATATTATTATATTCTTCTCAAACAGTTACACATTACATATGGTCTGCAGGCAATTTTTCCATACTGCTCTATCCTAGGCAACTCATTAAATCTCCTCTATGGAATTGAGTTCGATATTTCTTGCCTCTCTCAGTAAAGTTCATCTTAGGGTATTCCAGGGACGTCCTTTCTTGCTTGAACTCTCATTTCAATGCCTACTTTGTGATTCTTCAATTATTTCTTCTCAGAGTATGCCCAACATATCACCATCTTCTCTTGCTTGTAACAGTTGTTACTTGTGGCTTACCAGACATTTCTTTGATTTCATCCCTTCTCCTAAATTCGTTCCATTTTATATTAATTATTAAAAAAAGGGTTTAAAAGCCGCAGACAACTATCTATCATTGGCATATACACACTTGTTATTGGTAACATATGTTAAAGCCACACAATTTCATTGATAATACATGAACAAATCAAAATATTATCATATAATGTATCATTCAATTATTATATAATAATAAATGAGCAATGTACTAGGCTGATATTCTAAATTCCCTACGGGAAAGAGGACTTGTAAATGATTCAAGTAATAGTGGTGAATCTGCAACGCTAACAACACTGCAAGAATTTCAAGTCAAATGTAGTGTAGCTAGACAAGAGCACTATACTAGTAGCCAAAGAAGAATAGTAAACCAACAAAGAACTGGGGTTGTTAGTCGCCACATGCTGAGGGACATACTGAGGAGGAGATGGAGCACTTATGGACTAATTGGTTTGATGTGCAGTGATGATGATCCAATGACTAAACTAAACTTGATCAAATATCAAGCTAAACTTAAAAAAATGTGTCCGATACATGCATGTCTTTACCAATTGTGTATGCAATATCATTTTAATGACTTGCAGTTTGAATCTCAAGATCATAAAGTGATTTCACTGACTATTGAAATGTCCTGTTTTTATTTTTGCTTTGATTCATTCTTTATTTGATAATGTCCAGAAAGTACTAGTATTTGAGAGTAAAGATCAGTACAAAAAGAGGATGCTTGGATCAGGCATCTTGTTCTTAATGAATTAATTTGTAGTAAGATTTTCTCAAATTTGTAATTAGAACTGTTTACATGAATATTAAAGCTGCTAGTTTGTAAACAGATTATAAACCTTGCTTTAAAACACAATTTTCTTAAATGTCACGAATTCATACATGGGGCATCTACTAATGAAAGCATTTGAACGAGTTATTATGACTGTGTAGCCAGAGCTTGCAAGGGGAGCAAAAATAGTCACACTGCTACCTACAAAGCATGTGGTAAGTGGCAACTGAGGTATGGGGCCTAGGAAGCTACCCTAGTAAATAAAAAGCATCACAGAAATCAGATATGCTGGCCTACTTGCAGGCGCATAACTGACACAACAAAGACACTACATATCCACAGGCATGAAGGGCTATCAGAGTCATGGATTCAAATTAATAGAAGTAGTGACAGTTGAAAGGAAGCTACTTTAACAATAATATATAAAGCTCAAGTTGCGAAGCTATTTATAAAACAAAAAATCTCCAACCTGTAATACTCGAGTACCCAAATCAGCATCAATGTCCTGCTTCTTGTATAAATTACCATCATCTGTTATACCAAAGAACATACTCATTTTGCTGGTCTCTGGGGAATCCTTCAGCATGTACTGGATCTGCACATTAGGTGTCTGTAGTTCACAACAAAAACATCATTAACATAGACACATGTACTATTTAACCATTAGAAACCAACAATATTTTACTCATTCTTAATACCTTTGTAAAACAATGAAAATTGTGACATATTTTTAACGAGGACTCTGCGGGGTTCCATCAACCACAGTTAAATGGTGAGTCGTCAATTTTCTAGGCACCACTTATATGTTCAGTAGTTTGCCATTGCTTTTAAACAGTGGGGTCTATTTGTACTGTTTGTAAAAATCCATGGGAACTAATTTGTTTCCAAATTGCCCACCTCAAAGTTTAAACCAGCTATTCTTGGGTTGTGATCGAGCTCACTACCGATACAATCTTGTTGAGAGCAGGAAAATATTGTGCAAACAATGAGTTTGACTCTGGATGATGTAAGTTTATGTTTACAGATGATTCATTGTGCCATTTCTATATTCTCTTTCTCTGTCATTTATACCTACTTGTTTCTAGACGTCAACCAGGAGACATGCATAGACGCATTCAATCTGGGATTCTGTTTGTCTTTATTGCAAACAGATCACATAGTATTTGTGACTGCGCCCACACTACTACCTTACCGTATGGTAGCTCTCTCTCTCAAACCCTACCCACTTTGTAAAACTACTGTTCTGCATTCTGTTTCCAAGGCCATCATATTGAGGTCGAGCAGTCTTGACCAGTGCCAGCTCACTGGTCCTGGTCCCTCCACTGTAACTTTATTTTAAATAATAAAATAAGTAGACAAAAATTGAACAATTGACTTGTTTCCCCCAGTCTGTTGTACTGATAATAGGAAACAAAAAGTTCTTATAAATTAAAATTTAGATGACAAAGTTTAGCACTCACATTCTGGTTGAGAGTAATATTTATGTCAGGGTCTACAGCTGTAACTGTTAAAATGGTGGTGCCAATGGGCATGCGTCTGCCAATTGTTTTGGAGTAGGAGCTGTTGGTCATTATGGGGGCATAGACATTGCGCTGAATGCTGATTCGTACCAAAGTTATGTCGTTTTTGGGTTCCAAAGCTCCATCTTGGGCTTGTATGTATATCTAGAAAAAATCAAAAGCCATATCTTCTGTTACGTTTTTTCTTGTCAAAATTTGTAGGCAAAGAATCTCAACAAAATTATAATCAATATTGAATCCACATTTATAGACGTAACTAGAGCTTTGTGGTCAATAAAAGACTCAGAATTAAATACTACAACTCAGATCTTCATGGTCAATAAATGGTTAACTCTTTCCATGCTTTAAGCCTCACACTGCGCCACGGCGGAAGTCAGTTGCACGCTTTAGGCCGCACACTGCGCCATAGAGTTGCTTCCCTTGTAAGAAGTCTTTCTAGTTTTACTTCTTCTATTTTACTTATAGTACTTTCTAACCTTGTTATTCTATTGAGTTGTCCAGTTTTCTTCAATTTAGTATATAATATGTGTATGTTTATTTATATATATATGTTTATTTATTGACGAGTAGTTGGGATCGTAATTACAAATTTTTTTTTTTTTTTTACTTTCCTTGAATGAACTGCTTAAAAATTGAGGAAATAAATGGGCATCGAGAAGCAAAGATTCAAGTGGTTCGGCCATTTAATGAGAATGGAACCACATTTACTACCATCACGTGCCTATAATAATCGACACTCAAGGCGCAGAGCACGAGGCAGGCCAAGAACAAGATGGATAGATAACATTTCAGAGTCCCTGCGAAAGCATGGACTGACAACGGCAAGCGCAACACACCTGGCACAAGATAGGAAACTAACTCTCCCACGACGCTTCACGGCAAATGTGGTTAAGATAAGATAGATAATGGGCATGGAAAGAGTTAAGAAACAATACTAGAATTTAGTTCTTTATGGTCAGTTAATGATTGAATAATAATACTAGAATTCATACTAGAATTTTTCCAGAGATCCCTGATCTCAATGTAGATCAGATTGAGTCCTTAGTACTATCAGAGATGGACGATAAAACATAGATCCAGTGTTCAAGTTGAGCAAGTAAAAGCACCTTTGGCAGCTCAAAATCGAGAAGAGCAGGCTGAAAAGTTGCTGCCCTTGCAAAATTCATTAGAAAGATTAAAAAATTAAATCCCTACAAAATATTTTCCCTATCTTCTAAATTACATTATGCACCCTTGCTGGTGCTACAGAGTTTGTGCACTGTCGCTGAGATCTTCCTTTGTAAGAAAGAGATCAGAGCCCATTTGATCCTATCAATCAATAAATCAATCAAACTAGAATTCAGATCTTCATGGTCAGTTTCAGTTTGGAATAGCTTCATTGCACTTCAGACATGTCCATAGATGCTTCAATCTCCTTCGCAATATCTCCAACAGCGTCCAGCGACTGACTGTACAAGTTCAATTTTGATTGATGAGACTACTCGTATACCTGACATACTGTTCTTTTCTTGCCACACCAATCTTCAAACCCAGCTCCCGCAATCTAGTAGTTGACGTGGATTGGTTTAGATGAAAATCTTATCTGCTGCCACACTCTATGAGGGCATTCAAGATGTCAGCTCTGTCCATTAGCTGGCCCTCTGATATAGCGACAGAGCCAGCCAGTCTGTCTGCTCTCTCATTGCCAATGACACCCATGTGCCCGGAACGAAGACAAGTGTAATTCTGCAAATTGTTGACGCCTGCAGTGATTCAGTCCATTGCCTGCGCACCGAACCGACCTCCACCTTTCGGATCATACCCAATGAGTCACTCAGAATGCATGCATGAGTGTAGTTTTGTGACTCTAGCCAGGCCAGTACCTCCATTGTCATGCTGCTTGTTGTCATACTGAATGCAAGACTGGCTTCCTTGACAATTCTGCCACATGAGCTTGCAGAGAAGGCCCATGCGGACTTTTCGAGATGAACTACCGATCCATCCTTTAAATCACAATGTTGTCTGCATTGCAGTTTTCATAGATGATGGCTTTGATGTCTGTATCCAACGCCACGGGATTTCCCTCTTTGCAACCTTTGTCAAATTTAATGACGGTTGAAAAAGTGTTCCAGTATATTGAAGGCATCGGTATCCATTCTTCCCCATAGTCAATATTTGTTGAGCCCGCATACCAACTGAACAGCAGCTGCGGCACAGCCAACCCATGACTTGCCCGCTTTAACCGATTTCCACCACTGGTGCTGAGCTGCTCATGCAATGGGTGATCCTTTTTAGGACATATTGAGATAGGATGTGGTCAATAAATGCGAGATAGTACTAGAACTCAGATCTTTGTGGTTAATAAATGTTTGAGGAGCAGAACTAGATTCTGAGTGGATTAAAGAAATACAAAGAAAGTTACTATAAAACCTCACAATTTATTAATGAAACCTCAAAGAATAAAAATATATAGTTGTGCCAGATTCTCTATAACCAAAACAGAAATCTTATTTATCATTGCAAACGCAACTTTAAACAAAAATACATAAAAATGGTACAGAGATAATACCAACTTACATCATACTCATCGGCTGACTCATTAACGGTTAAAGGTCTTGCAAGATACAGTTGTCCATTGTTTGCTCCAATAATGAAAAAATCTGTTCTAAAGTTGTTTGTTGTCACAGGCATAATGGCTGTCTGGTTGACAATGGTGTAAGTCACTCTGCCACTGTCACTCTGTAAACAATATATATGATAATTTAGACTCATAAAAGTGTCAAAAGATACGTTTTTAGAGATATGAGCTAGCAAAAAGCAATAATTATTTCTTTAACCCTTTTAGTACATAGGACCCATAGAATGGTCATATCATTATTTTTCATATACAACTGTTTACAGTTGGATTGAGGTTAATTTGTCTCATCATCATCAGGTGCCGTGTCGGCTAGCGTAGGCAATCATAGATCTCCAAAAATCTCTGTCCCTGGTATTTTATATCATCTCAGATGTTGACGCTCTTCCATGCCATGAAGTCAGGCTCTCATCTAATATTTTCTCTCGGTGTCTTCCTCTGTCTCATTTCCCATCAATTTTACCGTCTGTCACAGTGTTTTCTAAACCTTCCCTTCTCATCACATGTCCGAAAATGATGACTGCCTCTTTCTTATATTGATAAGTTTTCTCTGTATCTTGACCTCATTCAACACCTCAACATTCGTCATTTCGCATTCCATGGGATTCTCATCATTCTTCTGTGAAACCCCATCACAGTGGCCTCCAGAGATTTTTATATCTGTTTGCATTTACCATCCATGACTCGCATCCGAATGTCAGTATTGGCTCTATCTAGCAATGTATAACTCTCATTCTGATCTCAATTGACAATGACTTGTTGCATATAATGTTTCTCATTTTCTGGAACACAGCTTTGGCCTGCCCTATTCTGTTCTTTATTTCTGATCTGCATTTGATGTTACCAGGACTCCAAGGAATTTAAAGATTATTTCATGGACTCACCATACTTTACATAAATATGATAAAAGTAGTTTACATACTGTTACAGGATCGCCATCTCTTGCCAAAACTGTCATCAAAGCTGTATTGACCAGTGTATACTCTGAGATTTCTTGTCGGTAGTACTTCCGGTCAAATATTGGTGAATTCGGATTACGATTGACATACACTGTTACATATGCTTCAGTAGTTCTGGGTGACACCTGATTATCGGAGGCCACAACTGTGAACTGAAAATACAAATGTCAATTTAATTAAATGAAGGGAAAAAACGAAACCTGCTTGTCTCAAACTTTGCACTCAAAATTGTCTTAACCACTATGAGCAAGTGGTTAAAGACATTTAGCATGCAGCATTCTAAAGGTTGTAGGTTTGAATATGGACTGCAATTTATTTCCAGAGAACCCTACAATTGTTGCTGGAGTGAAATAGTTTGTGCTTTGTACAACACTCTTGGAAAGTGGCGTGTCATTTCTGCCTAGAGACAGAGCCATATAAAGAAACACAGTGCAATAAAGTCAATCCTTTGCCTTTAGATGTTTTGTTATGCTAATAGTACAACATAAGATAACATGAAAATAAGCAAGTTGCATTTATAAATCTTAAGAGATCGAATGCTAAGTAGGGGTACCGACAGCGAAGTCGATAACACGCTTTGCTAGCAACCATGTGCAGTGTTAATTCCAGGTCAACCTGAGACCCAAATATTTTTCCGCAGTGCACAATTTTACTACAAGTTTCCCTATCCTTTACTTGAGATCTAAATTAGAGGTACCTCAGAAGTCGGAGTAAGGTGTAAGGCTCGCATTAGTGGTGACAGATATTTTTAAGGAAAGCTAGCCTTCTTGCAAAAATCAGTCAGATGTGCCATATTAGACTATGTCTAAATTTCGTAGCAGGCAAATGAAGAACAATAAATGCTAAGTAAATTCATCAGCTATTACACAAAAATACTGTTCAAATTTAAATATTTTGAATTCATTAAGCATTTAAAGAGTTTCTTCAGATGATGCCAAGTAATATATCCAATATCTATTAGAAAAACAAGAAGCACATATTAAACTAATTATAATTTACATTAGTAATGTGTTTACATATGTACTCCTATTTTTATACATATTGAAAGATCAGAATAAATTGATACGTAAATCTGGTTTTTTCACTGGAGTAAAGTGAATACTATATATAGGCATACAGTGTAGAAATAGATAGCTGCATCAGATTAAAAAAACTGGAACTTGAATCAGAATGTGGTAATATAAATTTATCACTAATTTTACATGAAACACTGCTTGATACGGTGTACGACATATTACTCTTTAAGCTGAGACATATACCTTTCAACCTAAGGGTGAACCTTGTTTTGGTTATATCATAGTGTGTAGGCCACAAACATGAATAATAAGATATAACTCATTGTAGAGAATTAATTAGTATGGAGTGTGTTAAACACAAAATTTTGTTCAGAGAAAGCCACATCCAAAGAACTTCTCTATAACATCTCTGACAGCTGCTGTAAAATGTATTATCAAAATCAATCCTCATGTCCAAGTGTCAATCATCACAATGTAGTAGACACACCTCTTTTAGTTTTGTATCATTCTTATATTATTCTTTTATTTTGGAGGTCTGTCTAAAAGGTTTGTCCAAATATTCTTCTTGGAAGTTACTTCCCTTTCTATCTTTGCTACTTGTATATTATTAGACTAACTTATTCCAATCTAATTTGAACGTCAGCAAGAAAAGTTCATCCATGTGGGTTCCAGGTAGTCTATATGTGTGAGGGGTTCACTTTGTGTGGGCTTAAGGAAAGCTTGTTGGAATAGATAGATTTTCCAACACCATTAATAGAGAGGAAAGGTTCTCCATATGTGGGTCCAACGGACCCTTATTGGAGAGAAATAAATAGGAAAACTGTATCAGGCAAAGTATTTTGTTTTCATAAAATGACTGAAGGATTATACAGGTGGATAGCAACGTTGCAATAACAAATAAATTGCTATAGAAACAGTCAGTCACTGCAAGTATTTTGTTTAAAAAAAATGACTGATAGCAACATTGTAATAACAAATACATTGCTACAGAAATAGTCAGTCACTGAAAGTGTACATAAATAATTGTTGCTAATGCTATGAGCAAGATGACCGCCCGAGTGGTTACCGGGCCCAAATTTGGGGTGTAAAGAATAGAACCACTGTTACCTGCCACGCATGTCGTAAGAGGCGACTTAGGAGGATTGGTTGAAATCGGATGCACGTCCTTTTTTTTTTTTTTCTTTTCTTTTTTCCGTCCGCTTTCAACTCAGACGAAGTTTCATCTCTGAAACTGATTTTTGCGTGAAAATCTGTTTTTCCAATTTCTTACAATGGCAGCAGCGTGTACATTGTAAATTACTTTACACTGGCAACCGTGTGCTCAATGTACTCGTAATTAGTATTCCTCGCCATAAAGGCAGATTTTCTCCGACTTCAGAGGTACTCACGTTATCGTCCTGAGTAAGACCAGGGACTCGAACAAATGCCGGACAGTAGGTTCGAACCCGAGCTATGAGGCGTCTCACAGCTAGCAGGCCGAGCTACTATCAACTACTCTAGGCAGTCCCCCAGCACATGTCCTAAACGTGTAGAAGTCTATACGTTTAGGGACCTACCGTGCAACATATACACGTTCTTGGCAAAGATCAAACATATCACAAAGAGTGATTAAAAAAGGTCATAAAGAACGGACGCAAAGAAGAAGAAGAAGCAAGATGACTACATAGATGTGTCATTAACCATCCTCTCTCTCTCTTGTGTTTTTTAACACTGCTTATGGCACAGGTCCTCAACCAACTCTTTATATCTTTAGCTATCTCTTGCATTTCCTTCCAGTTCTTCCACATAACACCACATAAATTATTTTCGTTGTACTTGACTTGCACATGGTTGGTTAGATTTTACAGCTAACATTTTCTACCGGATGAGGTAGCCAGCCCCAAACCAAACCCTAGCCACCTCTTATAATATGCCTTCCATCAAACATTTTCTGACAAAAATGGAAGGACAATAATGACATTAAACATAATATTATGTAAAAGTAAAGAGTCTGACACTTATTATAGTTCGTTCCAAAATTCGTGATCATCTTTACCGACCGATATAAAATCCTCAACTTGACAGAAATTCTTGATTTTTGCATTTTTATATAGGTAACAGTGACGACGTTCCAAAAGTATTTTTGCCCACCCAAACCTTTAGTTCTGTAAGAATTTTATTATATGCTATTACTAGATTTACCGTGATGTTGATCTAGTATACTTGTCGTAATTTTACAGTACGATTGTCAAGTTTGTCTATAACTAAGCATTTCCGTGTTCCAAATGCAATTCAGTGCACGTCAAAATCGGGAATCACATGGAATTAATCAGTTCACAATGTTTCCTACCGACTGTCATTGGCGTATGTACGCAACATTTACTTTCATTTATAGAAGTGGAAGGTATCATTTGTTCACTATGTGACCTTTCTTTTATAATATGTAATAGGAATACGCCTTTGCAATCATTCGCCACCATTTTGTGTATTACTGTAAATTCTAAACTTTGATTATCATTTTGTTGTGCTTATGCAAAATTATATAACAAAAACGTTTTTGCATCAACTAAGCTACCTACCAATTAGTTAAACATGGATTCGTAACGTTGAGGTATATATGACTGCATGCAAAAAATTACTTTAGATTACTTTAGATAGATTTCGTACAAATTAAACCTTAGTGTGATCACGAATTTTGGAATGAATTTTAGTAAATAACAGCTACCTACCACAGACACAAGCATTGCAAGACATGCATTGATTTGGAACTCACAGGGAAAGAGAAGTGGGGAAGACCTAGAAATACCTGGAGAAGGGAGCTAGAGACATATATTAAAAAGATTTTTTTTAATTAAAAAGATAGGCAAGATGCCCGAGTGGTTACCGGGGCCCAAATTTAGGTGTAAAGAATAGAACCACTGTTACCTGCCACGCATGTCGCAAGAGGCGACTAAGGAGGTTTGGCTGAAATCAGATGCATGTGTCCTAAACGTGTAGAAGTCTATGCGTTTAGGGTCTACCAAACCAATGTGAAATGTATACACATTCTCGGCAAAGATCAAACATATCACAAAGAATTATTAAAATTGGTAGTGAAGAACGAACGCAAAGAAGAAGAAGAAGATAGGCAAGAGGTGGAAAGAACTGGAGGGGATGGCAGGAGAGGAAGTGTTGGAAGAAGTTTGTTGAAGAACTGCTCTGTTGGGAGTTGAAAGGTGAAGAAGAAGATCACAGACACATTAACAAATGTTTACTTTATTTATAATAAAATCAATTCTGTATCCATTCGTTTCTCTATAATATTTCTGGTAACTTACAATGAATGTAGATGTAGCTGTTGTAAGCAAGGAAGCACTGATTGTGATTGCTCCTGAGTTTTTGTTTACATTAAAATACAAGGTTGTGACATCCGATCTTAATAGAGAGTACATGACTGTATCCTGTAAACACAAGAATTCTTCATATAATAAAACTCATATTTGTTATAAATAAAATAATATGCAGAAATAATGGAATACCAGTATATCAAAATTGATTAAAATGTCACCTAATTGGGAATCAAACCCAAGATCTCCTGTGAGAGATAGTGTAGAATACTGAACAGTTTCTGACCAGTGGATTCTACTTATTTAAATCAATAATATAGATTTTTATACAATAGTACCATCATTGTACATCTGAGAATAACTATACATGATCCGATCTTTCTTACACAAGAAGATCTCTGTGACGAAGTGGTATAGATGTTTTCCTGTCATTCTAAAGAATGTGGGTTCAAATCCAGACAGCCATATGTGCAAGTTTTTCATGAGATCCCTAGGACTGTTGCTGGAGCTATGGAGTTCATGCTGTTTGCAACACTTTCGGCAGAAATGGCATGCCATATGGGGAAACCTGGTACAATGAAGTCAATGCTTGGCCTTGAACTCCTTGTGGACCAGGAGCCACACTAAGTGGTGTTTTTACTATATAATGGCTTTTGCCCTGGTCCACAGAGTTAAACCACTTTTGTTCAGACACAAGATCATCTCTAGCAGAGCACAAACTCTATAGTACCAACAAGAATCCCTGATATTTTGAGAATGGTGAAAATTTGTAGGAACTATATTATTAAATAAGTAGGTCTACTAGTAATATTTTCTTGGGAAATGTCTTTCCATCTTTATTTTATTGATTTTCAACTGTCAAGGGTTCTATTTTTATGCGGTTAGCTTGAATACTGGACTTAATTTTACCACTGCGCTCTGATAGGGCCAGGAACTCAAGAACACCTATATTGAGATCAGGGATCACTGGAAAATAACCAGATAATTTCATATAGGATATGAACTGAATACTTTCAGACCGTGAGGTAAGCACACTATCTGAACCACACAGTTATTTTATATAGCCACACAAAATATACTCACATTATCAATCTCTGTAGTACTGAGTACAAGGATGGCAGTTCCTATAGGTGTTGTCTCATTGATAGTCACTGTAAATGAAGGTCCATTGATAAACACCGGGCCATTAACATTTCTCAATACAGTTATAGACACAGTTGCATCTGCTGTTTTTTGTGGTGATCCATTGTCTATAACCTTGACTGGGAACTAAAGAAACAAAGTAAAAACAAATGACAGAAATTATTAAACAATTATTAATCATGAAGTAAGGTCATCATCATCATCAAGTAGCTTGTCCCTTCTGGAACTTGGCTTCCATGATAGCAGTCCTGAAAAACTCTGTTCTGTGCAAGTTGGCCCGGCTTCAGCGGCATTCATTATCAGATTGCCAATAACATTTTGCACCCATCGTCTTCTAGGTCTTCCTTTTATTCTTCTTCCAGGCACCATTCCCTCCAAAATTACCCTCTCTAGACCCTCATTTCATTTTATGTGTCCAAAATATTTAATTTTCCTTGATGTTATGATCTTTAATAACCATCTCTCTCTAATATAAAGCTGTTGCAGAATAGAAGCATTTGTTCTTTTCTCTGTAGATGATATTCTAAGTACTCTTTTGTAGCATTTGCATTCAAAGGCATTAATGATCGTCTCTGCCGCTTTGTCAATGGTCCATGTCTCACAACCATATGTTGCCAAGGGAAAAACAATGCTATTAGGTTAATCCCATGTTTTCTGTATTTCCCAGTCTTTTGTCTCGGTTTCCAATAATTATGACGATGAAATAAATATGTTTCTTCCTTTTCTCCAATCCTGTTTTGCCTCACAGTGTCAGGATAGAAGAGATTTCTAGAACATGCTTTACGTCGTTTCATAAACAGTATCTTTCATCCCCTGTTATCTCTGAGGTCCACCTTTATATTATGCTTAAGCCCTATTATTCTAAATAATGTATACAAAAAACATGATTGCATTTTACTGATCTGTACGTTAAGTTTCCTTTCTGCATTGTTCTCAGCACCTCATTTGTCTTCATACATATATTTGGATGTTAATCTAGTCTTATATACATTTATTCAGATGTTAATCCAGCTTTAGATGATCACATGAATAGTCCACTTCTCTTAGACTGCTAACATAACACATGGAGTATTTAACTCAAATTATATTCAATTTCAGTTTGAGATATCCTCATGGCACTATGGACATCTATAGGTATTCCAATCATCTTGGTAATATCTCCAACATATTCCAGCAACTAACTATACAAGGCACTATTGGTTGATCACTGCCTACATGCATGATCTCCATTTGTTGTAGCAAATCCATTTCCATGTTAGAGACTGGTTATACTGCAGTCATATAGCTCATCTGCATGTGAAGACATCGTAAGCTTGGTTTAATTAACTCGAAACATCACTCTATACATAACAGTGTGCCAACATAAATGGTGGTCCATAACAGCTAAAAGTGGACCACCATTGTTTTAAAACTGGAATGTAGATCCCATCTTGGGTTAATGTGTTCTGACTGTTGTAACTTCTCAGTGAGACAATTACAGTGTGTCCAAAAAAAACTATACGCTTTGTCTGTGCTTATCCATTTAATTAGGTCTGCTATCAGTTTTCAATGCAAGTGTTCCTGCCCTGAAGTTACAGGTGAATTTTCTTGTTGCACCTGTCAGCCATTTGTGTACCCTATTTTGTAGGCTCTTAAATCACATCCCACCCTATTTTTCAATTCGACTGATGAGGACTGATATTTTTAGGGTAGTGTTCCTTTATGTATTTTAAGGTTAGAGCTCCTTTATGTGGTCCAGTCTGCTGGTTTATATATATATATATATATCTTACACACATATACAACCAGGGTGATGAAGAACTACTCACATTGTATAAGTTTGTGCTGCGGTCAGTAAGCAAGTTCGTGGACACTGACAAGTCTCCGGTTGTGGGACTAACATAAAAGTAGGTATAGCTGTAAATTGGGCTGTTACCAATGAGTGATATTGAAAAAGTCAGTTTGCCAGCAGCACCCTGTTAAATAAATATAATATTAAAGGATTTATTACATGAGAATGAGACCAGCACCAATCATAAACTTGAATAGAAGATACTACAAATATAGATTTCAGATAAAATATTAAATCTTTAGTTATAAATTTTAACAGTAAATGATGAAGTCGGTCAGAATTCAGTGTCGTACATAGTGAAGTCAAGATTCAGTGAAGTACTTGATGTAGTCTGTCAGGGTTCACATGGTTCAATTTTTTAGTCTCACAGCTAAGATTAAGAAATTGTTAACCACTGAAGGAACTACCGTGTAAATATCAGTTCACAAATATTCATAAAGTCAATTCCAGAACGTTTAAAGGGAGATACTGAAATTTCATATAACAATGGTTACTCAGAAATGCACAAAATTTATCTACTGTATGTCTTATTTGAAACACACTTTTAAAATGAAAGTAGAAAGAATATTCTAGTTATTTAACAGTTTTAAAATTTCATTTATCAACTAACAAGAGTGCAGTGTTGATTAATCTACATGTACATGACAACATATTGTGTAGAACAAAGCAAGTTGTCAATGACTTACTGCATCGGCATCAATGGCGCTGATCTTTCCAATAGTTTCACCAAGGGCCTTGTTTTCAGGAATTGTGAAAACAAAGTTGGATGTCACAAAATATGGAGTTGTAGGATTGCGGTCAACGTTGACTATGATTGTCTTGAAAGCTTGGACTGAGGGGTCATTTTGTCTGTATGCCCTTACTCGGAGCTAGGAGAAATAAATGCAACATATATATGTTGTAACAATGGAAACATAAGCAGTGATATCACTAAAATTAAAAGTAGAGGCATCACATGTGAGCTGTATTATTAAAAGTAAGAGCTTTCGTTTAGTCATTTGAAAAGAAATGACTAAAGGACCTCGTCAATAAATCCCATTTTAACTCTTTCCACGCCGAGTTATTTTTGCAATTTTTAAACAGTTAATTCAAGGGAGGTAAAAAAACAAATAAAAACCAATTACTTATCAATAAAAAAACATATATATATATTTTTATATACTAAATTGAAGAAAACTGGACAACCTAATAGAAGAACAAGGTCAAAAAGTAGTAGAAGTAAAATAGTAGAAGTAAAACTAGAAAGACTCTTATAAGGAAAGCAACTCTACGGTGCAGTGTGCGGCTAGCAGGGTTCAACGAACATCCGCTGTGGCGCAGTGTGTGGCGAAAAGTGTGGAAAGAGTTAATATGGTCCTTTAAGCTAATCCTTTTATCTTGCAATACTTTGCTTACAGACTATCTTTCTTACTTAATTTTTTTTCATGTTTGCATTTTAAACAACAATTGTAAGAAAGCAGACAAGAATTATTACTAGAACATTAAATTTGATTGCCATAACTAGGAAGAAATGTTAACTGACCACATATGTCAAAGACCTCATATTGTCATCAGTGAAGGGCCGAGTTTGAGTAACGGCTCCTGTTTCATTGTTGATCATAAACGCAGAACCAGCAAACCCATCAGCTTGGAGATCATACAGAATTTTAGTCTGAAAGTGCAGTGTAGAAAAATATAGTTAATATAAGAATTTACAAAATAAATATATTAAAGAAATAAAATACCATTTGCAGTTATCAGTTACATGAGGACTATCATCATAACACTCCAGACACCTCCATAGGTGCTCCAATCTCCGCCTCAACAAATCCAACAGTGTCCAGAGGTCCAACACGTAAGTTTGATATTGATTAATCAATCTCTTTGCATATTTGGTATGATTTTCTTTTTGGGCTGTACCAATATCGACACTCATCTCTCTCAATCTGGTCAGCGAGTGGGATTCACAACTCTGAAACTCCTTGGTTCGGAAAGTGTCAATGCTTGAAGAATGTTATTTTGATCTATTGCAGCTCCATCTGATATCATAGCCATGCCAGCCAATCTATCAGCTTGTTCATTACCACTAACTCATGCATGCTCACAGGATGGATCTGGAAGATTATTTTGCCCATAGATTCAGCCATTCATCATTGAGGTTGTTACTTACTTAATGAAATTAGAACTATGCTGTGACAAGAACTGTGAGCCTTAATTGGGATATATTTTTTATTCTGCTTGTCACTCACTGATACTTAGTAGATGAATTGTTACAAATTACTTAACATATTTGACTATTTAAGCAATGACGTTTAAAACATACATTGCCAACATTTTTGAAAGGGGATTGCAGGCTAATCAAAGGCCAAAATAGTCGAATAGCATATAATCAAATGGAAAATCTGTGTTGCTGTATGGCTCAGAAACATGTTGAGTCACAAATTTAAGGGGATTCGGTGGTATGGGGATCATGAAGCTATTTTCGTTGTTTTCACATTAATGTAAAATTTGTATAACCATTTTGAAAGATTATGACTTAGAAGAGTAGAAAAAATTAGTTTAAAAAATAAATGTCAAAGTGTTGCCATGGAAACAATACAAAATGGCAGCAAAAACAAAATTTCAAATCCCTAAGGCTCTGAATCTAATGAATGTAAATGAACAATTGTAATATCTAAAATATTACACATGATTTTTAGGATATATTAAATATTTAATTTTTATAAATTTTCGGTAAAAATTCCTTAAAATTCATTTCTGTTTTCAAAGCTGTTTTTGGGGGGTATGTTTACCCAAAAATTCATAAAAAATGGTCTTTCAATGTATTCGGTGCATGAAGTTATGTCCACTCTGGTTCTGATATCCTTGTTTTGTAGTCTATCTTTCCTGATGACCCCACTGCCTTTTTCAAGTATTTAATTTCACACAGGGTGAGCTTTCAGTGGTATGTTGTTGTCAGAAACCAAGTTTGGCACTGGTAACAAAGTGTTGGTAATAATAAATGACCTATCCTGATGAAAATGATGCCAAAAACTACAATGCAGGGAACAGAGCATAATAGTCCACCTAATAACAGGACACAAAAAACATAAATACTTAAACTGAATAAATACCTCACATAAGACAAAGTGTCTCAATTGTACTTATCCAAATGAGACAGTAAAACATGTACTGTTCAAATTGAAGAAATAGCTACATAAAAAAAATTAAGTTGTTAACTGTAAGTAAACTCATGTGATCCACCAAACAGCAAAGGAAAGAGTTAAAGCAATCTAATGCTAACATAACTCTTGAAGTCTTCTTTAAAAGGTAATTTTATTTATTGTAAAAAATATTAGATTGCTCATACCACAGTGCCTGCTTCATCTGTTGCAGTAGATGCATCTACTGTGAAAGGAACAGTAAGGTTCTCTACATAATTGCGTGTGACTGTGTTTGGAATGAACACTATCCCCAAACTCTTTACTATGGTGATATCTACAGTAGCTGTATCATTCAGCGATGGAATACCTTTGTCCATGACTGCAACTTGGGAACTGAGAAAAAAAATTATAAATTCATTTTATATTTTTATACAGTTAATATCTGATAAAAAATAATGTAATTTCTTATTATTTTAGTGTTTCATCATCATCATCTAGCTTGTCCCTGTTGAAACTTGGGTCCCATGAGAGCCATTATAAATGCCTACTTTTTATTGTGTTGGCATCAGTCGCAGCCATACTAAACCTGTCTATGAGATCTAGCACCTAGACAGTCGCATTTTGACATTTTTCTGTGCCATAAAGTCAGGTTTTCAGTATTCCCAATTTATATATTAATAATATATTAATATAATAAATAATAAGGAAGACTGCAGTAAAACTATGGAGCAATGGCGAAACACGTAAAAACAAAATACTGTAGTTTAACAAAGTACAAAAACAATATCCAGTGACACTTTGACCAAAAGGTTTTATCAAGCAAAAGATACAAAAGAAGCGAAGAAATTCAGACTTCATATATGCCAGACATAAATATACAGTCAGACAATAAATCCCTAATGTCCCTAAAAATTTAATAAATGTGAAAAACTAGAAATGGAAAAAAAGAAGAAAAAACAATAATAATCAAAGGGATATTTATAGCATATATATAAAAAGTGATCAGGTACTGTCAACATTACAAGCGAGATAGAGTGAAAACGAGAATATCAGAAGCATCGTTGGTACTATACCATGCATACAGTACATCGAGAAGCAAAGATTCAAGTGGTTCGGCAATTTAATGAGAATGAAACCACATTTAATGAGAATGGAACCACATTTACTACCATCACGTGCCTATAATAATCGACACTCAGGGCGCAGAGCACGAGGCAGGCCAAGAACACGATGGATAGATAACATCTCAGAGTCCCTGCGAAAGCATGGACTGACAACGCAAGCGCAACACACCTGGCACAAGATAGGAAACTAACTCTCCCCAAGACGCTTCACGGCAAATGTGGTTAAGATAAGATAAGATCAGGTACTAGAGCGAAGGAAGGACCAAAAAAATATGGAAAGACATCAAGACCACACTACATAAATAGGGATATAACACAACAAGGGTGACTCATATGGCCCTAGAACGCAAATTAAAGCTCCCACCCCTACACTTAATGGCAAGAGTGGACAACCAATTCCATCTTCCACCTGGGGATAGACAATAGACAACATATACATACATATACTAAAAAAAGAAGGATTTAAATTTGTTGCCAGTTGTAATACTTACTGAGTATGTGGTCTCTGGAAGATTTTGTAGGAACGCTGAGCTGAAATTTCTCCTTGATTATTTATATAGAAAATGGTATTGGCTGTAGCATCAAGTATAGAGAAAGAAAGCTTGCCATTCTCATAGGTCTAAAAAACAGACATGCATATATACATTATTAAAGACTTATGAACATATAACAATAGAAATCATATATTAACAGACAAGAAAAAAAGTTTATTACAATTGATGGATTAACATTGAAGCATTAATTGAGATACTATGAAAATCATACAATAACACAAAAATACACATTACATATTTAAACATAATGTTACAATACAAATCATATATTAATACAGTGTACATTAGGCACCCAGATGCTACTACTGTGTCTCTAGCGGCCCCTACTGGAAGAATATGTTCCAATTACAAAGCAGTACTCTTAGCCCTTCTGATGGCAGCACAGCACATGAATAAGCTGCAAGCACCTGCAGGCAAGATGGTATTTTTACAGACTCACTGTCAGCTATACAAGGCCTGGAGGCTAAATCCGCTGACAGCACAGTACAAAACCTAAAATAGAATGTGCTCAGCTTTCAGAAAGGCAGAAATTCACTTGCAGTGGATTCCATCTCACTGTGGCATTGCAGGCAATGAGAGTGCTGATGTCTTAGCTAAAGAGGGCAGTGCCAAAGAGCAAATTTACCAACCCTTGTTTTTTCAAGAGGTTAAAACCCTCATACAGAGAAAATCTGCAGTAGACTGGAAGACAAACACTGGATATGATTATGGAAAAGACTCCTCAAAGACCTAAGCAGAACAGACCAGGTCATTATATTTCGACTACGCACAGGACACTGCAGACTCAACAAACACTTATATAGACTAGGAATAAGTCAAACAGCTCTCTGCCAGTGTCAGCAGGCGGAACAGACACCAGAGCATATCCTGCAAGACTGTCCTCTCCTGTGTGAGCTGAGAAGCAACATGTGGCCACACCCAGTTGACCTGAAAACTAAGCTTTGGGAAACCTGACAGACCTGAAGCTGACTGCCCAGTTTGTGGTCCACAGTAAATTAAGTGCATGACCAGAGATCGTTGAAGAAGAATATATTAATACATAAGCACTGTTCATATGAGGATCGTCTTCAACGCACATTGGACATGTTCATAATATCTCAGATCTTCTCCAACGATGTATTTCAGTATGTTTTGACTAACAACTCCGCTCTATGTTGGTTGATGTATCTAATGGGGTTCCACATCCTGCTGTACCTATCGGTATGCATAACTTGCTCAATCAAGATCTCCTTGAAATCTTCCGAGCGCATGTTTTCTATTAGAGCATTAATGTCTCTTTTGTCAATAGAAGACCTATTCTCGATCATAGCCTTGCCTGCCAGTGCATCCACTGTCTCATTGCCCTTCACCCAAGAATGACCTGGGACAAAGATGAAGACATAAGCAATAATGCAATAAAAATCCCATATTCTCTCTTATGCCTTTTTAACCCTGATTAGGGCAAAGGTCCTCAACCAACTCAAGCCAAGTCTTCCCATCTTTAGCTATCTTTTGCAGCTACTTCCAGCTCTTCTGTATATCATTAATCTCTGCCTCCAAATCTCTTCATGTATTTTAAAGCTTCCCTCTCTTCCGCTTTCCCTGTGGGTTACAGGAAGGGACCCTTTGTTATATTCCCTATGATTTTCTCATGGAGTGTTTTATCCAATGCCAGTATCTTTTCATTGACTTGTTCATGGTTGATTGGATTTTGGGCTAAAATTACCCCTCTGATAGGGCAGCAAGTAATGAGTAATAGTAATAACTACAACACAAAAGTAATTAATAATAGCAATTATTGTAACACGTAAGCAATGAGCAATAGTAATGATTAATAGTGATAACTTCAAGTAGCAGCATGTCCCTTGCGGAATGTCGCTTTCATGACAGCCCGACTGAAAAACTCTTGATCTATAGCAAGCTCTCCCACATCCTCCAGCATCAGGTTCAAGGTTTCTTTGTTGTCCTGCTGCTACCTATGTCTTGGTCATCCCCTGCCTTGTAATCCAATAACCCTGCTTCCATTACCATTATCTCCAAATCATTGACATTTAATGTGTCCAAAATATTTAACATTCCAGGACATGATGTTGTTTACGAGCCAATGCACCTCAATATGCAGATATTGTAGGATGTCTAAACTCATAATTGCTACAACTCATCAGAGACAAAAGTTAATCAAAGATAAAAAATGTACACTCACGTCTAGGTCTATAGCAGATGCTTCAACGATCTTACGGTAGACATCAACAACATCAGGTATCTGTGCTGCATAAGTTGAATTTGTGAACCGAGGAGGATTGTTACGATTGACATAGATGGTCACAGTTGCTGTAGCTGACATTGGCTGCAAACTGGCATCACCAACTATTACATAGAGCTGGGGAAATGAAAGAGAAAATAACCATTATAGTACATGTCATTTTCTTTAGTTTTATTATTTTATTCAATTTCTAAAGGATTGATTGATTGGACCACACTACATCTGTGACTACGAGCAGTCTCACTATGGAAATCATGGCGGTTACCAAAGTGATGATTTGGCTAGAATCACAGACTTTTATCCATGCATGTTTTCTCAGTGACTCAATGAGTATGCTCAGGAAGATTGAAACAGGATGGGCTAGGAGACATTGGATAGAATCGCTGGGGAGGTCTAAGCTGACAAAGATCAGTTTTATTTTTGTGCCAGGGCATGCAGGTGTAAGGGGGAATGAACGTGAGGATAGGCTTGCAGGTATGGCTGCTGTCCAAAGCGGACGAGCAATGGACCAGGCTGATATTATAAATTCCTAAGGGAGAGAGGGCGTTTACATGATTCACGTAATAGCGGTGAATCCACAACACTAACCAGACTACAAGAACTCAAAGTTAAGTGTGGTGTAGCTCGACAAGAACGCTATGCTGGCAGACAAAGAAGAATTGTAAACCAACAAAGAACCGGTGTCGTTAGTCGCCACAGCTGATGGACATACTGAGGGAGAGATCGGAACACTTATGGACTAATTTGTTCGACGTGCAGTGATGGTGATCCGACGACTAAACTAAACTAAACATCTGTTCCCAAACTTGAAGTTATCACTTTGATGGATTGATTGATAGGACCATCATCATTGCACTTCGATGAGTAACCGTGTATGCTCCGATCTCTTTCTTACACAGGAAGATCTCAGCTGCAGTGCACAAACTCCAAACTCTGTAGCACCGATGATGATTGCAATGAGGTATAAAGTACAGGATGTTTCATAACTACCTCAACAGTTATTTTTAACCGAAAGTAAATACTGGTTTCTGTAAAGATGCTGAATCTAAGAATGTAAACACATTGATATGAACAAAACAAACAATAATATACCAAGTAACTTGGGTACTTCATGGGTTCCTCAGACAATCTTTGCTTTATGGTTACTTTTCCACTGAAACTATTCACATCAAAATAGTCACTGATTTGATTGGATGAGTCTAAGCGATACAGACGGGTGTTCTCTGGTTCCTGTTGAAGAGATTACAATGTCTAAGTAACAATCATGAATGAATTTTATAATCTATAAATCAGTTGGAATCAATTTCAATCTTGTTAATAAGAAGGAAGTTATAAAGAAAGGAATACACAAACAGTAGAGTTTGATGGGATGTCAGAATGAAGTTTCTGGTGTTTGTAACAATGATACAGCAGGAAAGAATGGACAAGAGTGGATATGAAGGTAAATAATAATAATACTAATAGTCGTCCAAATAAACACACACCGCCCATTCTATATATTTTTAAGGATATCGCCAACACATTGACACTAAGGTATTTAAGAAATCCTGACAATTTTCAATGTGGAAAAATGTGGAAATTCACTTAATGTATTAATATCTGTGCACTTTTGTTCACAGTTGATCAACATCTCTCTCTTGCTGTCACAGTGAATTTTCTGCCTTGTTTCACCTACCCACTAGATGCTGTAGAGACTAGACTAGCCTGGTATCCCATTAGATGCTCTAGAGCAGAATTTCCCAAAGTGGGGCTAGCACCCAGTGGTGGCCTTCAGGGGGATAGTGGGTTCAGAAGCATTTGGGGAGTTTTTGGTGGTTGTGAGATTGAATAATCATTAAAAATTTGAATTCTGCATTTTAATTCATCTTATGCCCGTCTTACACGATCCATTTTTCATCAATTTTCTATTTCATGTATATAATCATTTGAAATTTGACCATGTATGCAGAAATATATATAAATTTTCTAGATTGAAAGTAAAAATAGAATGTATATCATATATATATATATATATATATATATATATATATATATATATATATATATATATATATATATATATATATATATATATATATATATATATATATATATATATATATATATATATATATATATTTTATATATATAAAATATATATATATATATATATATATATATATATATATGGAAAGGAGGCGTTAGTAAGCTGTTACAATGAAGATGGGGCGTACAAAGTTTATGTCGTGCAAAGTGGGCGGTGGGCTGAAAAAGTTTGTGAATCTATGCTCTAGAGACTAGACTGGCATCCACTAGATGCTCTAGAGACTAGTCTGGTATCCCACTAGATGCTCTTCCCACTAGATCCATTATGTAAGAAGTTCAAAGGAAAATGCATGAAATGTCAATACTAACCAGCTCATCTTGATCACCAGCATTTACTGTTGTCACACTTGTTCCTGCAGAATCATAATCGTTGATTGCAGCTGTATACTGGGATGGTTGAAATACAGGTGGGTAGAGGTTACGGTTGAAGTTGACTATCACTGCTGTTGTGATGATGACATTGAGGACACCATCATCATAAGCTTGAATAAACAGCTAGAGAAAAGAAAAGATGAAGTTTATGAAATGTTACAGTATGTACAGTTGGGAGTGTTTTTGCTATTCTAGTTTATTTTAAATCACTGAAAGTCTTTTTACATTTTACCAAAACTACCTTGGTTTACTTCTTCATAGCTTTTTTTCTTGCACTTTATCTTTCACTTCATTAGCTTAACATAAACTCTCAATCGACTTAACCAACATTTTTAACTTTCTCAGTATCTATACACCCTCTTTCACCTTATCTAAACATAATGTGAAGACTTTATGTAAATTTACTTCATTAACGTAACAAAATCATCTACTACACTCACACTATTGTCCCACATGTCCTACACTGCCCTAAAAAGTAGTACTACAGGCACTAATACCCCCACACTTCCTTTCACCACTTCCTATAAAAACATACACCTTTCATTTCTAGAAAAAAAAAGCATGTGTATCTCAAAGATCAAACAAGATCTGCTTATATTTTAAACTAAGTTCAATTATCTCTGCTATCTATTTCTATTTTCCCATTCCATTTTTGTCCTTTCTCTCACACTTGACAGTTTTTGTTTCCTTATTCATCACTTAAAAGCATAATTTAAATTAAGGATTACCTACCACTACACAACATAATTTGTAATCTGATCTGCTAAATTACTTCAAAAAAATATTCTAGAAAAAAAAAAAAAATTGCAACTGAAATGACAAAAAAGGCATGACTTTCATTTACCACAACAGAAGATCTTTGAGAGGTCACAAGGCTTTTTGTCAGACTCTCAGTCAAAGTCAGTGATCCAGTGACTGGATCTATTGAGAAGAAATCGACAGCTTGACTTGGTGAAGAGCCACTAATTCTGTATTTAATAGTGCCCTGCGATAAAAAAAATAGTAATCAGTATTGCAAACATTTCTATTTTATGAATACAGATCATGATGTACTTATTAATATGTTAAACAATGTCATCATCATCATGTAGCTTGTCCTGAGTTAAAGCTTATCAATCTAACAGTCCTTTAGAATTTCTCTCTCTCATAGGCCAGATGTCCCACCTTTACAGCCCAAACCAGTCATGCTCAAACCATGCTCAAACCATCTGTTACATCCGTCATGCTCAAACCATCAGTTACAGCCGTCATGCTCAAATGAACAGTTACAGCCGTCATGCTAAAACCATCAGTTACAGCCGTCATGTTGCAAAGCGATCAAGTTATATCCAGAAACAATCTTCGAGGGTTTTCCTCTTATTCTCTTTGCAGGGATGCTTCCTTTCAAAATGGTCTTTTCTAACCCTTAGTGTCTTTTTAAATGTCCAAAATACTTCAATTTTCTCTCATTTCTTGATTTTAGTAGTAATAGATATTTTTTGATTTTGAAAGTTTTTATATGTATATTATATTATAAAAAAATTGGTTTTTTTTTTTTTATTATATATATATATTTAGTCTCTCTTCACTGTCCATGATATAGGGAAGACTCTTTCTGTAACACTAATATTCAAAAGCAGAAGTATGTTTTTCCACTGCCTTGTTAAATGTCCACGCATCAAGCACCTATGTTGCCACTGGGATTATGGCGAAAAACATAAAAACAAAGTACTGTAGTTTTACAAAGTACAAAAACAGTAACAATTCACAGCGACATTTAGACCAAAAGGTCTTACGACCAAAAGGTATTTATCAAGCAAAGAATACACCAGAAAGGATATACCACTTGGAATATGTACGCTCTTTGATAATCTTTGTATTCTGATCTTTGTTTTAATAACATAACAAATACAATTATTTAGGTCAAATAAAGATGAATACAAAATTGAACTACAAGATTGTAAATTTCCAAACTGTAGCTTGTTGCAAACATGTCAAATTTCTTGTTACATTTGACAAGAATATGAAATACTTACTGTTGGATTCATCTTAGTTGCTCTGATATTAGCACTGAAGACGGAATTTTTTGGCATGGCAATGCTGATATTTGTTTCATAAGGAGCATTGACCCAATCTATTGAGCGTATCATGTCATCTCCAGCCACAATAATGGTCACTGCAGTAGTACTAGTCTTGGCAGGGTTACGGTTGTCACTGACCATAACATCAAACTGAAGGGCATTAAAAATGATATTAGAAAGTATTAAGAGTCAAATGAAATGTTAAATCTATATGGATAAACACATAATAAACTAAACTAATAATTAGGTCAATTGATGGAATATAAAAGGAAGAAGACAACTATTAACCCTTTCACTCCATCATTTATTTGACCTCCAGATGTATTTATATAGCAATGTATACTGATTTATATTTATAAATGCAATCTTCATACCAGCACTGTGCTACCAGTACCAAACATGGGCACTGACAAAAGAACAAGAAAGGATAATTACAACCTGTGAAATGAGATGCTTGAGGAAAGCAGTAAATAAAACAAGAAGAGACCACAAACGATATGAGGAAATTAGAAGAGCAGTCGGTACAACATCTGCTATTAGATTCATTGAAAACAGAGACTCAAATGGTTTGGCCACTTGGTGAGAATGAAACCGAATACACCAGTTGCAAGAGAGTACAACCTGAAAATGGAATCATCAAGAGGAAGGGCAGACCAAGAAAAATATGGATTGACGGAGTTACAGACATCTTAAAACTCCACAATACCACAGCATATCAAGCGATCTCGGACACTGATCATCAGTTAAACCTGCTATGCCTAATGGCAAAAAAGCAGAGAAGCACAAAAGAAGAAAGACTGATTTAGTCTGCATACTGGATTTGCATCATTAAAAAAATACAAAGTGCCAGTACATCAGCTGAGAAGAAAGATAACTTAACAGCGCCACGTATGGAAGGATTCATTCCCCCGCTATGCGTTATCAACGGAAGCTCTGAAGTGACTTGCCTGGTCACTAAGAGTTAGCACGAACAGACTCCTGTATACACTCTCCTGGTAGCTGTGACACTAGTGTGATCTGACCTGTTGAGCTGTCCAAATAGAACATGCTTGAAGCATTGTTATTAGGGTCCAACTTGCTGAAGGTTAGACGATCCTGGTAAAGAACACACAAAAAAAAACAATCAATAAATCGAAACAAATGTGAGGTGTTACATTAAAAGAATGTTGTCTAATTGTTTCTAATTATATAATAGCAAAACAGATGCTAGACAGACTGAGCTCTTGAAAACACATACATTAAAGACAACACATGAAATTTAGAAAGAGTTATTAGTTACTGAACTGATGTTACAGCACTCTGGGCAGACCCATAGGTGCTCAGTCTCCACCAACAGATGTTGAATGGTATGTATACTGATGGTTTCTGTGGCTTGCTGGTTAAACACACTCCTCACTCTGCCCTTCTAGCATCCAGCTCTACTTGTACAATGATAGATTTAGAAAGAGGCAAACTTGAATTGAACAGTGGTCTATTTGAATAGTGGTATTGCCTTGCCACAAGAAAGAAAATTTGTGTTAGGTAACTTCACTAAGTAAAGAGTAAATTTTCATACCATGTGGTATAGTTGGGAAACTGTTAGCCCATATATCTATTTAACCACTGGCACAAGAATGATGGGTACAACATCAGTACTAGACTTCATCAAGAAACAACAAATTAAATGGTTCGCCACGTAAGCAGATTACTAACAGACAGTGCACCTCAAAGAGCAATGCTGCTCCGATACAATGGGTACAAAGCAAAAGGCCGACCACGCAAAAGATGGACCTCAGAGATAACAGAGGCGATGAAAGAGACTATCTACAAAGCGCATACTAGGGCCCGTTTTATAAATTTCTTCTTGACCTGACGCTGTGAGGCAAACAGGATTTGAGAAAAGAAGAAGAAGACAAGAATTTTGATGTGGTCAACATCACATACCGGCCACCTTTACTTTCCAGAGCTGTTATGGTACCCAGTTGAAGTAAGACTGAGACCTGTTTGCGAGTAAAATATCCTGCGCAGAGGGAATCAAACTGAGATGCTCATCTTGGATGTCAGAGAAATAACAATTGATCTACTGTGGCTCCCTCTAAAAACTCCATAAGCACCACTATCACTAGTCAAGTTGTTCTAACATGTGTCTCCTACAAACAGGGAACATGGATCTAGTTCATCTAAATATATTTCTAAAGAATCTGGTACAATTTAAGCTCTCATTCAAATTAATTGACATAATATTAAAGTATTTAGCCTCGGATATAGTATTTATATAATATATAATATAATAATAATAAATAATAATTCCTCTTGTACCGTTATATGTTACATAGGGCCTGCAAGTAATTTCTCCACACCGCTCTATCCTGGGCAACTCGCTCAATCTCCTCCATGGAACTGAGACTGATATTTCCTGCCTCTCTCAGTAAAGTTCGTTTCAGGGTCTCCTTAGGTCGACCTCTCTTTCTTGAACCCTTTGCATCCCACTTCAATGCCTGCTTTGATATTTGTTGATCATTTCTCCTCAAGGTGTGCCCAACATATCTCCATCTTCTCTTTCTTATAACAGTTGTCACTAGTGGTTGACCAGACATGTCTCTGATTTCATCACTTCTCCTGAATTCATTCCATTTTATATTCATTATTTTTCGCAGACATCTATTTTCAAATGCATTCAACTTGCTTTCTATATCTTTAGTCATTTTCCAACTCTCGCTAGCATATGTTAGGATTGATACAACATTTGAATTGAAAATATATAATATAGTAATTAGTATATGATTTAATGGAGAATACTGTAGGAACTGAATGTAGAACTAAATGAGGTCATTGACATAAAAATTATTGTATACAAAAATTACACTTACGCCATCTAGATCATTGGCATTTAAAGCAAAGACTAGTTTGCCAGTAGTGTAATTGACCGGGATTGTAGCTGTCTGTGGTCCTATGAATGATGGGGAATTGCTGTTGTGGTTTACAAATACAGTAAGATTCTTTGTCACACGGTTGTTAGGCCAAGCACTGTCATAAACTTGTATAGGTACCTGTGTAAAAAAGATCAGCAGACAATAGTATATTATACAATTTTATATCTACATACAATTCCTTTTTGTTTTGGTGTTGGGTAATTTTCCGTTAGTGCCGCCACGAGTGGACATTTGAAAAGTGTAAAAACTCAGCATCATTGACCGATTCGCCCAACACTTACGCGACATACGCAATGCTCTGTGAACCCTGTAGCCACCCATTTCAATGACACTGGCCATTTAGGTGCTCACGATGTCCAGGTCACAGCCATCCGATCATGTTCCTCGGATGATCGCAGTCGATTTGCTCTGGAGAATCGTTGATTTCTTTGTATGGTACCTTGCGACCACGCGGCTCAACGTATTACATTCTTATGCTTCTTAGTACTTTCTCTTCCCATGCTTTGTAATCTATATGGGTATATGTTGCATGTATTCATGTTATATTCCATTCTTATGCTTCTTAGTACTTTCTCTTCCCTGCTTTGTAATCTATATGGGTATATGTTGCATGTATTCAAGTTATATATTTACTAGATGTTTCATTGTTTCTTTTCCTTTCTATTTCTAGTTTTTATGTGTGTTTTTGTGTTACATTTATTTCGTTATTCGTTTTATTCCAGATTTTCCTTAGATACGTTTGTATTTGGTCGTCCATTTGTGTTTCATTTTAATTTGTCACTCCTGTTTGTTCGTTTGTTGATAAAGGCCTTGTTGGTCGAAAGTTGCTGTATTTTGTCATTGTTTTTGTAATTTGTAAAACTACAGTACTTTGTAATTACATGTTTTGCCAATCAAATAGTTTTACTGCAGTTCCATATATATATAGTGAACTGGCTAGAGACAAGAGTGAATTTCAGATGCAAAGAGAGCAACATCCTATAAAGGATACGCACCTTGATGATGAAATTTATACTAACAGCAGAACTGACATACCTCATAGCTTGTTGCAGAATCTAATTGTAGGTTATTACGAACTGTGACTTCGCAAGGGACTGAATTCACATAAAAGAAAATGTAAACTGCGTAGGATGCTACTGGCTCACACATAAGTGTTCCCTGGAGATGAAAACATAGTTATCAAATAAGCAGACTCAAAAGATGGATACTAAAATAGTTATCACATAAAATGACATTATAGATGAATAAAAGGTTATCAAATAAGATGACAGTGGAGATTACAGTGAGGATACGATGACAGTGGGGATACGAAATAACTATTTAAAAAAGATGATATTATAGATTAGATAATAATAGCCATCAATTGCAAGCAATGATGACAACAGTTTCAGATGTGTGCTGTTGCACCTCTCTGGTGTGTGCGGAGGTGACTGTCGAGTCCAATCCTCAAACACAATCCCTACCACAGGTGGGGCATACATGATCAAGGTTAGTCATGTGAGTATTGTGGTTTTGTCTTTTTTTTGTTGTGCAGCTCACTTTCTCTGTGCCTCAACAATACAACAATTCTCAGCTATGTGAGTTCCTCTTGTGTTGTTACAGCATCACATTTAGCATTCTTGCGCAAGGGATTTCCAGCATGTTGTGTCTATATTGAAGCATTTTAGAGACACTTTAAGAGTGTCCTAAAGCATTTTTTCTGCCCACCAACCGATCGCTTGCCCCTTAAAGCTCACCATACATCAACTGTTTTGGGATGTGTTTATCAGGTATCCGAGCAACGTAATAGGTCCTTCTCACTTGGGCCTTCTGCAACAGGGTGTTGACGCTTGGGATCTTGGCTCTTATGAGGACTTCGGTATCTGGAATTTTGTCATGCCAGTTCATGTTTAGTAGTCTGTGTAGTCAACTTGTGTGGAAGTGGTTTAGTTCTCATGGGTGTCTGCTATACACTGTCCATGTCTCGCTGGCGTACAGCAGCATGGTTAGCACTATGGCACAGTAAACTTTCAACTTTGTGGCTATGTTTATCCCATTCTGCTCTAACACTGTAACATGCAGCTTTCTAAATGTAGCACTGGCTTCGTATATCTTATTGCTGACCTCAGAGTCCATGTTTGCATATCTCGATAGGTTGCTGCCAAGGTAGGAAAAGTCTGCTCCCAGGAGACGCTGGTGTTTAATATTGATAACTGGATCATGGTTCTGTCCTCTAGGGGTGGGCTGAAATATGACCTCAGTGTTCCTGGTGTTAATGATAAGGCCAAATATATCACATATAGGAAATCACAATACTTGATGTCCTGCCCATCAAGGTTAACTCTGGGTAGGTCAACCCTAAATATGGAATTATTCGAAGAGCACTACAACAAATATATATTTTCAGGATTGACCTGAGAGTGAGACTTGCTACGCGAACACAAAGGGGTATGCAATGCTCCTTGAATGTCATCAGTTATTTCTAGTCTTTCTGATCCAGTCCGATATATATTAAGAAGTCATCTGCAAAATCATTGTCTGGCCTCACCCAGTAGGCTGAATTTTGGTTCCTCCTGCTATGTAGCAATAGAGGTGATAAAGAGGAATCTTGCGGTAATCCTGGGCATATGTGTGCAGGGTCTGATGTCCATGTTAAAAACGTAGTGCAATGCTTCTCTCCATCAAAGAAGCTGTTCATCAGTCAAGGATTAAGCCATATTTTATCAAAGAAATTATCACGATTGAATAAATTCACTTTACAATATAATAATAGCGTCCATCGCAAGCGATGATGACAACAATCTCAGACGTGTACTGTTGCACCTCTCTGGTGTGTGCGGAGGTGACTGTAGAGTCCAATCCTAGAACAGAATCCCGACCACAGGTGGGGCATACATGATCAAGGTTAGACATGTGCGTGTTGTGTGCTCTGTCTTTCGCGCTGCTCGTTTTCTCTGTGACTCAACAATACGATGATTCTCAGCTATTCGGGTTCCTCTTTGTTGTTACAGCGCCACATTTGGCGATCTTGCGCAAGGATTCCCAGCACGTATTGTCTATATCGAGCATTTCAGAGACACTTTAAGAGTGTCTTTAAAGCGTTTTTCTGTCCACCAGCTAAACGTCTGCCCCTTCAAGCTCGCCATAAATCAACTGTTTTGGGATGCGTTTATCAGGCATTCAAGCAACGTGACCGACCCATCTCAGTTGGGCCTTCTGCAACAGGGTGTTGACGCTTGGGATCTTTGCTCTTGTGAGGACTTCGCTGTCTGGAATTTTGTCCTGCCAGTTTATTTTAGTATTCTGCGTAGACAGCTTGTGTGGAAATGGTTTAATTTTCTTGCGTGTCTGCTATACACTGTCCATGTCTCGCTTGCGTACATCAGCGTGGTTAGCACTATGGCCTGGTAAACTTTCAGCTTTGTGACTATGCTTATCCCCTTCCGTTCCCACACAGTGACACGTAACCTTCCGAACGCAGCACTGGCTTTGGATATCCTATTGTGGACCTCAGAATCTATGTTTGCCGATCTGGATAGGAGGCTGCCAAGATAAGCAAAGTTGTCCGTTGACTGGAGACGCTGGTGTTTAATGTTGATGACTGAATCGTAATACTGCTCTCTAAGGGCGGGCTGGAACATGACCTCTGTTTTTTGGTGTTAATGGTGAGGCCAAACCTATCACAGGCCATTGAGAACTTGTCCATGTAAGTCTGCATTTCTTCCTCAGAGTTGGTAGCGAGGGCACAGTCATCAGCAAACAACAGGTTTGAGATAGTTGATTCTTTTACCTTGGTGGAGGATTTTAACCTCCGAAGATTGAATAGGTTACCGTCTGTCCTGTATCTAATCTTTACCCCATGTTCGTCGCCTTCCCAAAAGACATCCGTGAGCATGGCAGCAAACATCATGCTGAAGAGTGTTGGGGCCAGTACACAGCCCTGTTTGACGCCTTGGTGACATGGAAGGCTTCCGACAGCTCCCCTTCGTCAAGTACACGTGCCATCATGCCCTTGTGAAACTGTTGAACGATCTTGATGAATTTCCTTGGGCATCCAAATTTTTCCATGATCTTCCATAGACCCTCCTGTTAATCAGATGTCGAAAGCCTTTGTCAGATCGACAAAGACCATATAGAGGTTACGGTGCTGCTCTTGGCATTTCTCCTGTAGTTGGCGAGCAGCAAATATCATGTCTGCTGAAATATGCATCCTACAAGGCAATCGCTACAGCAACAGTCTCCTGCCTGGATTGGAAGTCCTTGTAAACATCATAAGCAAATGTGCCAACATTGTTCTAAGTCTCATTCAATGGATGGTAACTACCCAACCACATAAGAGATGTTGACTTTATAGATGGACACAAAGTTATATTAGTTGACTCTAGAGATGGACAACAGTTGACCCTTGAGGTGTACACAAGTTGATAATGCTAGATGTGAATACAAGCTGATGCTAATGATAGTCATAAAATGATTAAAGTGCGAGTAATTGACCCAAGAGATGGATACAAAAATATTTGTTTAAAACTTCCATATTTCTTATCAAAGTAAAACCAGTAGTACTCTTATTCTTCAGACCAAGAATACATTTTTCTAGATATCTTTCTTCTTTCTCCAATCCTGTTTTGCCTCACAGTGTCAGGATAAGAAGAGATTTCTAGAACAAGCTCTTGTGTGCGCTTCATAAATAGTGTCTTTCGTGCCTCTGTTATCTCTGAGGTCCATCTTTTGCGTGGCCTGCCTTTTGCTTTGTATCTGTTGTATCAGAGTAAGATTGCTCTTTGAGGTATACTGTCTGTTGGTAATCGGTTTATGTGGCCAAACCATTTAATTTGTTGTTTCTTGATGAAGTTTAGTACTGATGTTGTACCCACTTTTTTCTGATGTCTTCATTTCTCAACCAGTCTCTTCTTGTTACCCCCAGCATTCTGCATGGACACTTCCTCTCTGTCATGACTGAGATGAAGTGTGTAGATATCTCTCTCCAAAAATATGTACTTTCACTCCTGCCAAATGACTGAAAAAAATTATAACAAACCTTCAAGTCATCATCCATTACATTTCCAGTGAATACTGTAGTTCCAACAGAAGTATTTTCACTAAAGGTAACATTTGCAGGTAAGTTGGAGATGTCTGGGATTCTAAGGTCACGAGCAACATCTACAGTAATCATTGTCCTTGCAATCTTGGCTGGATTTCCATTGTCTGTTGCTTCCACATCAATCTATGATTGGAGGATGAAAAGTTGATAAACTACAAAGTTGAGAAACCTACAAAATCGAAGTCATACTGAATAATCACAATCACTTAATGATACTTTTAACACAGTAGCTATAAACAGACAATACAACATTCCACCCTCACACCAGCTATCTAGCTATAAATATACTATTCAGTATATATATATATATGGAACTGCAGTAAAACTATTTGATTGGCAAAACACGTAATTACAAAGTACTGTAGTTTTACAAATTACAAAAACAATGACAAAATACAGCAACGTTTGACCAACAAGGCCTTTATCAAGCAAACGAACAAACAGGAGTGTCCAATTAAAATGAAACACAAATGGACGACCAAATACAAACGTATCTAAGGAAAATCTGTGAAACACGTACAAACAAAGTACTATAGTTTTACAAAATACAGAAACAGTGACGATAAACAGCAACGTTTCGACCAACAAGGCCTTTATCAAGCAAACGAACAAACAGGAGTGACAAATTAAAATGAAACACAAATGGACGACCAAATACAAACGTATCTAAGGAAAAGCTGGAATAAAAACGAATAACGAAATAAATGTAACACAAAAACACACATAAAAACTAGAAATAGAACGGAAAAGAAACAATGAAACATCTAGTAAATATATAACTTGAATACATGCAACATATACCCATGTAGATTACAAAGCATGGGAGGAGAAAGTACTAAGAAGCATAAGAATGTAATACGTTGAGCCCGCGTGGTCGCAAGGTACCATACAAAGAAATCAACCGATTCTCCAGAGCAAATCAACTGCAATCATCCGAGGAACATGATCGGATGGATGTGACCTGGACATTGTGAGCTCCTAAATGGCAAGTATCATTGAAATGGGTGGCTACAGGGGTCACAGCGCATCGGCATATGTCGCGCAAGTGTTGGGAGAATCGGTCACTGAGCCTCTTGCCTGTCTCGCTGATATAAGCCTTGTTACACCGCTTACAGATAATGGCATAGATAAGATTACGGGACTCGCATGTGAACCCATCGTCAATAAGAAATGTGCCTAAAGGAAAAGATACAGTACGCGTCTGTATCACATAGGCACACATGTTGCAACGTCGACGGCCACACTGGACAGTGCCAAAATGAGTCTGGATATTGGACTTAAGGCGACTGTGTACCAACATATCCTTAAGACTTCTGTCCCGTCTGTAAGACACCAAAGGATAGTTGGGGAAGACAGAACGGGTCTCAGGATCTGATCTAAGGATAGACAGATGACGGAATAAAACATTTTTCACCAGGGAACTATGGGGGTGGTAAGTTAAGATAAGTTTTACTCTGTCAGAGTTAGTAGTCCTATGCTGGCTGGTAAGGGCCTGCTGGCGAGTGATTTTCTGAACTCGATGCATAGCCGAGACAAGCACCCTCTCCGGGTATAGGCGCCTACGAAAGAAATCAAGCATCTCGCGAGCTCTCTCAAGAAAATCATCGTCCTCGCTACAAAGGCGACGAAGGCGTAAGAGCTGTGAGAATGGCAAAGAGTCACGACAAGCCCGGGATGGGAAGAAGTATAGAGGAGAAAACTATGTGCATCAGTAGGCTTGTAATATACTGATGTAGTGATAGCGGATAGGCGTAAGGTGATAGTAATGTCAAGAAAGTTGACACAAGTAGTGGAGATGTGAGAAGTAAAACGAATAGAAGGGTTGAAAACATTAATGA
This sequence comes from Arion vulgaris, assembly GCA_020796225.1. Classification (NCBI taxonomy): domain Eukaryota; kingdom Metazoa; phylum Mollusca; class Gastropoda; order Stylommatophora; family Arionidae; genus Arion; species Arion vulgaris. Next base: position 6,114,153 of record CM036757.1, read on the forward strand.
AATTAATGAAGCGTGACAAATCGGCTTCAGGCATATCAGTGATGCCAATACAGTCATCAATGTATCTGTGATAGACAGACGGAAGGGGGCCATCATATGTAGTCCATACTAGGTGTTCAAGATAACCCACGAATAGACAAGCATAACTAGGTCCCATTTTAGTACCCATGGCAACCCCACTGATCTGCTCAAAGAATTGGTCATTAAACTGAAAGGAGTTAAGAGTGAGAACTAGTTCCACAAGACGAAGGAGAGCAGAAGTTGACACAAGTGGATTAGTTCTCCTATTGAGAAAGAACTGAGAGCTATAAGGCCGTCAGGATGAGGTATAGAAGTGTACAATCAGCACACATCAAGGAGGAAGAGACGGTAGGTTCTCTCGGTAGCAACTCAATGGTAGAAAAGACAGACAAAGCGTGGTTCGTATCCTTCAAAAATGACGGGAGTGTGGTGACTATGGGATTAAAGATGCTATCAAGGAATTAGGAGATGTGTTCCGTGAGGGCAAGAGCAAGCAGAAATGATAGGCCTACCGGATTGTGGTATTTTTTATAAATATACTATAACCATTTATTCCTTCATTGTTCATTTAAGGATCATCTTCGTTGCACATCGGACATGTCCATAATTGCTCCGATCTCCTCCAAGCATGTATCTCAGTGTGTTTAGGCTACTTCTCTTTTTCTCAAAGTATTCTATAGTCTTAATGCTTATATATTCCTTATGCTATCATTTTCTGGTTACTAGAATATTTTAACCAATCGCCCTATTTCTCACTTTGATCAATAACCCTGACTTACTTACTTACTCCTTATGGAGCATAGGGTCATAAATGGTTGTTTGCCACTTTTCCAAGCCTCTGACTTTTCTTTATGGCCTCACAGAAAAGTTGAGCACTCTTCAGTTCCTCAAAAAGACTTAATCTCCAGTCAGTTTAGGATGTCCTCTTTTTGGTTTTCCTTGTGGGTTCCACTCAAGTGCTTGTCTAGTGACACTCGACTGTGTCTTCTGTAGTGCATGCCCGACTCACCGCCATTTTCACCTCAGCCTGGGCCATCATGGGTTCTTGTCCTGTTCTTACTCACAGGTCTGTGTTTGCAGCTCTGTCATCCTGATTTACACCGACTAAATTACAATTATATGGGAGCCAAGTTCCAGAAGGAACAAGCTACTTGATGATGATGATGTTTAATTTATCACCTAATACTATATAGCTTTTTCAAATCAATTGACCATCTTCAACCATTATACAACACTGACAAAAGCTTCCAGTAATATCCTTCAACCACAATTGCACCAATATATCATAATACTCACATTGTACATAATCCTCTGATCTACGTCCTGTGTCAAGTTTTTTATCAAGCTGAGTACACATGTATTTCTGTCTATTGAGAAAAACTCTTGAGCTTTAGTATTACCAATGATGTTGCAAGTAACCTTGGTCTGTCAATGAAGAAGAAAATTTGAAATTTTTACAAGATATACTGCAGGTCAATAAAGAACTAACAATGAAAAGAAAATTATGCATCACAACATTTTAAAGAGACAAAAATAAACAACTATGCAAAGGAAAAAGATTATGACATTTTAAAAATAAAAAAAAAGAGGAAAAAAATTCTTTACAAAATAAATTTCATACACAAAAACGTGCACAGCACACAAGATCAAGTGCCATGTCCACAACAAAGGTTGGCTTTCATAGATCAAATGTTTTTGGTTATTCTGTCTTGATCAGATCAAGTGCCATTTCTACAACATCAAATGTTGGTTGCAGTGGAATTCCAACAATTTATTTATCATATTTCTACAACATCAAATGTTGGTTGCAATGGAATTTCAACAATTTATGTATCACATTTCTACAACATCAAATGTTGGTTGCAGTGGAATTCTAACAATTTATTTATCACATTTCTACATCAAATGTTGGTTGCAATGGAATTTCAACAATTTATGTATCACATTTTCATCAAATGTTGGTTGAATGAATTTCAAAATTTATGTTTACATTTTTACATCAAATGTTGGTTGCAATGGAATGGTATCACATAACAAAACAAAGTAATATCAAATTTTAAAAAATAACAATACAAAAAATAATGAGTGTCCACACATTCAATCACTAAAGTCACTTACACTGTCCATATCAGTAACACTGAGAATATAAGACCAGGAGTTGGGGTCTGTATTGACTGGCAAAGGAAAATGAATACTGGTTTGATTGAATGTTGGACCATACACGTTTCGGTTCACATTGACAAGCACATCCATGCAAGTACGGATGCTTGGGATGGATGTATCATATGAGCAGATTCTCAGCTGTTAATAAGGAAAACAATAATAATAACAGTGCAATTAAAAACAATTGTTAAATAATAATAAAAAATGAATTAACTGATTCATCCGTGGAACACTCTAGTGCACATATTCTTATCTGTCTGTCCCAAGCGTCTTTTAAAAGACGGCTACTATTGCGTTGAGTTTTATTAATTTTCACTCCGATTGTAGTTTTATATCAACCGGAAACTAAGTAGAAAGGAAGTACTAACGATAACCAAATCACAACATCGTGGTTTTGACTAGAATCAGAAGTGAAACCAAGTTTAATTTTCGTTTTCAAGTTACCCTGTGATTAAAAATAATGTCTAACAATTCAGAGTCTAGAAATGGTTTGTTATCAGCTCGTTCTGCACGTTTTACAGCTGCAGAAGCGCGAGATTAGTTGCATGAAGATGTAGATACTGATAGTGAAGATAGTGAAGCTTCTGATTCTGATGACACAGAAGTTTGTGATTTAAATACGTCGATTATTAATAATTTAAATAATACTAGTAGTGTTTCCCAACCAGCTGCGAGAGGGCGTTGCCCAGTCAGGTTCCAGATGGTCGTGTTGCTAATTTGCAACAGTTAGTAAACCATATATTCCGTCAATATTTTCTTAATTTTTGTGTATTCATAAATGGATTACTTATATAAAGAGAGCAGTTACACTGATTTATTCACCATATTGTTCCTCAAGGCCCTTGGTAAGTTGGATTTTTGTTCTCACAATTTCAATTAATTTTTTATTACATGCTAATATTTGTCATGCACAGTCAACACAACATTATATTTTCGCATACAATAAATATTTTATGAAAGTACAATCATTTATCTTTAATTTGATATATAATAAGTTCAACTTTAAATCATATTTAGAAACAATATTTTAATTTAACTAAAGTATGTGCAATATTTTTGAAGCTAAAAATAATTCCGTCCAGAGGTGAAAAAAACCTGGTACTGAATCAGTTAACAATAATATAAATGAAATATCTCTATGAATGAAAACATTAACATCTTATGTACCAAATGTCACAGAGTGTGTCCGTTTGTCTGATCATGTACCGCAGACTGTCATAATTTGTTTCATTGTAAAATTAGTTATAAATTTACATTAATAATAATAATTCCTCTCATACCGCTATATGTTACATAGGACCTGCAAGTAATTTCTCCATACCGCTCTATCCTGGTCAACTCACTCAATCTCTTTCATGGAATTGATATCTACATTTCTTGTCTCTCTCAGCAAAGTTTGTTTTGGGGTCTCCCTAGAGCGTCCTTTCTTCTTGAACCCTTTGCATTCCACTTCATCCCAATAAATTTACATTAGCCCATTCTAATTGTCACTGGTTCTTAATTTTCTTTCATTCTCAGGATAGTACACCTGAGTTCCTAGCTGGTCTATAACACTTTATCTTTAAGAGTTGTTTCCTTAAGCATCAACCAGGTTCTTTGATCTGGTAAGGATTAGGCAGTCTTGCAAAACATTTCCTGAGGTCTGTCTGGGTACTCCAATATCAGTCTCTTTGCGCCATTTTGTTCAGTTCGAGTCTGATACTATAATGTCCTGCTCTGAACTTAAATATCTTTGTCTGCTCATTTCTACTGCCTGTATGTTGCTGGGTCCCTCAAAGGAAGCAAAGAATAGTAACACTGAGATCTACAGGTATGTTGTAAGGTGACTATTTATGTTGTCTAAGGAAGCAAGAAAACACTGAATCCAGGTGAAAGTGACTAAAGTAGGGGCCTAGGGTAACTACCCTAGTAAACAAGTAGTTTTACTTGTTTTAGTACTTAGTAGTTTAACAAGTTGTCGATATGGAGCATTCAAAGAAGAAGAAGCTCAATTCTACTAAACCTTTTCAGGTTGTCTTGTTCTGACATATAGTTTTCATGTACTTCCTTTCACTCCACTGCATGTATTCTTCAAGAGTGTCTTGAACTTCTTTGTAACTTTGGGATAGGTGAGACTCCACTAGGTTGTGTCCAGTTTTTGCCAGTGTGTCTTTGCCTTCTTGTTTTAATTATATGAAACTATAAATTGCATAGAATTGTAACTATAATAAAATTATTCACTTGTATGTCTAAAAGTGTATGCAAAACAAGTACAAGACAAAAAGCATTGCTTACAGTGTATGGATTCGTTTTTAGTGGGTCATTGCTGAGGTCGTAAATGATACTGATTGCACCGGTCTGTGGGTCTACAGCAAAGAAGGATTGGGAAGGATAGACGCCGACCAGGTCATAGCGAATCTCACCCTGATAGATAAAACAGCAAACAATTGTATTATTAACATTTTAAATCAAGAGAGAAAATTTTGGATAGCCTGACTTCATGGCACAAAAGAGCGTCAACATCTGTGATGATAGCAAACACCAGGGGCATAGATTTATGGAGATCCATGATCGCCTACACCAGCCAGAATTACCTGATGATGATAATTTTTAATTATTATGTGTCATACCTGCTGGCATAGGTGATCATGAATCACTACAAACGTTTGTTCTGAATTCTAACTATCAGTTCAGAAACTGACTTGTTTTCAGTTTCAAGTTAGACTGTCCAGAATTTTCTCTCCGTCATCTTATTATCTCATCTCCAATTTACTTTGTCAGCTGCCACAATGTTCTAAATTTTCTTGTCTCATGACATGTTCAAATACTGAGAATTGCCTATTTCTTATGTTGATAATGAGCTTTCTGTTTGTTGTACTTTTCAACACATTAACATTAGTAATTTTAGCAGTACTTTGAATTCTCAACATTCTTCTGTAAAGTCACATCTCTATGACCAGCAATTTTGTTATTTGCTTATTTCTTTATCTAGTGTATATTTTAAAATATCAGACATGATTCCAAAATCTTGCTTTATTGAACTCATGTCCTGCATTTTAAACAATTAATTTAAACCAAAACAAAAATCAATTAAACACAAAAGGGCTATAAACAATTATATATATTTATTAATCCATCCAGTTGCTGCTATCATTTGGTCATGGAATTTTTGTTTGTAACTTAGTTTAGTGACAAATAATGTTGCTGGCTTTAGATGCATGATGAATCACAAATCATATTCTCTTATTTAGACTGATAACCAGACACAGGGTAAAATGGATTTATTTGTTGCAAATATAGTATAAACAACAGACTTACAGATTTGTTTTGTTTGGTGGCAGTAACTTGACCAATGACTCCAGACGGTGCAGTCTCATTTACAGTAATAGGATTTGCGTTGTTAAAGATTGGACTCTGCTCTGTTGTAACAGACACTCTGATAATGGCCGTGGAATTCTTGGGAGTAGGTAAACCATTGTCACTGGCCACAACAGTACACTGTATGAGAATAAATTAAAGTGCTTAAAACTTGTCAGGTACTTTTATAACATTATTTTGAACATTTTTCCAGTTAGTCCTTCCTTTCTTCTTCTCTTTCACTATTTACTTCTTTATATATCTTAGTGGTAGTGAACGAACTTCGTAGGACCTGATATAATTCAGAAGATCGTGACAATATCTTGTAGGAATTTTATTTTTTAATTGTGCGAATGAATTTGGACCGGGCAGCGGCTTTCCAGGCTGCTCTTCTCAATTTTGAATTACCAAGGGTCCATTTTACGTGCTTAACTTGAACACAGGATCTATGTTTATCGTCCCATCTAGGACTATTATCAGGGATTTATGGGAAAAATATCCAGGTGGCTCCACGAGGGGAAAAAACAGAGTATCTTTGGATCGAGATGCGAGCAGTAACCTCTACACCAGAGAAACTCCCTTATTTACTTACAGTGCTCTAGCCCCATTCTTAGACTTTGTGTAGATAAATAAACTTCAGCAGTAGTATGATAAAATATAGAAAGTAATAATATATGATAAGCATTCATGCTAATTATAGATGACAAGATGATGACGTACATCAATTTGTCCTTGTGCTAGTGTGCTTGGAGAGGTCACAATGATAAACTGTCCAGAATCAGCAATTACCCGGAAGTTATCTAAGCAAATCTGTGGCCCAACCAGACTGTATGTGATCTTATCCTGCAAAACAAACAATATACAGGATTGGCATTCACATGTAAGGACAATACTACAATAATGTAATATTAACTCTTCCTTTAGCATCTAAACTATAAGTAAAAGCAACATTTGTCTGATGAAGCAGACAGCTGATGGTAAAATTCAACCATAAGTTACTTCTTTACTAGAATATTTTAAATTAAACAACTAAAAACAGTATGGAACGGAACTGATAAGAAAACAAAGATCAGAATACATAGAGCATGCATATTACCATGGCAACATATGGGTTTGGAGCATGGACATTTAACAAGGTAGTGGAAAATGAAAGATAGATTACAAAAAGTGACGACATCAGAAGCAGAGTGGGCATAGCTTCATGCACTGAATACATTGAAAGACAACAAATGCAGTGGTTCGGACATTTATCTGATTAGCTATTGAATTGAAAAACGGGTTGTGGCTGAATTAAATTTAGGTCATATTTTCCCCATTGTAGGTGTATGTACAAAGTCAAATGCAGTTTTCTTAATTAATAACAGGTTTTTATGAGTAAGATACCATTTTTGATGTAAATAAAATTTCTTTAAGATCATTCTAAAACAAATAAATAGCTGCACTACCAGCAGGTTATAGGAGCCAATCAGTTAATTAATGAGAATAGAATACAACCACTAATACAAGCATACAATAAAATATCATCATCATCATTGGCCTCTTTGTCTCAGGAGACAATAGGGGTTGCGTCACGTAGTATGTTCTGTGCTGAATCACAACGTTTCATGTGGCTGTAATGGCCTATTCTGAAGTGGTAATCCTTGCCACAGTTGCTGCAGGTAAATCTGGAGACTAGAGCCGATGCATGGGATGTCTACAATAAAATATATCAGGTAATAAAACCAAGGGAAGACTGAGAAAAGATGGATAGACAATATCAAGACCATACTAAATAAATATGGATATAACACAACAAGGGCGACTCATCTAGGGCCTAAATTGCAAATTGAAGCTCTCACCCTACGCTTAATGACAAGAGTGGATAACTGAGGGCCACAGAAATGTGGTTTTATAGAAGAATGATGAGAATTCCATGGACTGCTAAAAGGACTAATGTTGAGGTGCTGAATAAGTTCAAGACACAAGAGAAAGCTTATCATCAATATAAGAAAGAGGCAGTCATTTTTCGGGCATGTGATGAGGAAGGGAGGTTTAAAACACATTGTGACAACCGGTAAAATCAAGGGTAGACGAGACAGGGGAAGACAGAGAGAGAAAATGTTGGATAGCCTGACTTCATGGCACGGTAGAGCGTCAACATCTGAGTTGATAGCAACCACCAATGACAGAGATTTGTGGAGATCCATGATCGCCTACGCCAGCCGGCACGGCACCTGATGATGATGATGGATAACTAAACTTCATCGTCCACTTGGGTAATGACAAAAGAAAATAGTTAATTAAACTGGCAAAAATAGTAAGTAAAGAAATAATAACAATCAAGCATCCAAAAACAGTTTAACAGAGTACACAGATCTAGATAATATGTTGTACTGCCCAGTGGTTACCGGGCCCAAATTTGGGGTGTAAAGAATAGAACCACTGTTACCTGCCATGTATGTCATAAGAGGCGATTAAGGAGGTTTGGCTGAAATCGGATTCATGTGTCCTAAACGTGTAGAAGTCCATGCGTTTAGAGGCCTACCAAACCTATATGCAATGTATACATGTTCTTGGCAAAGATTAAACATATCACAAAGAGTGATTAAAATTTGGTCGTAAAGAATGAACGCAAAGCAGAAGAAGATATGTTGTAGAAAACTAAAATATTATTCAAACTTTCATAAGCTGTATTTTTCAAATAGTTCATAAAGGATGATTTACTGATAAAATGAAACCATTCTAAACAATAGGATTGAGTGTGAATGTAAGATATACATAGTTCTGGAGTCACCAAAATTTATATTTCATAAATAATGAGTGTGGGATGGATTAATGTAATGAATACTCATTTGGCTATCAACTTGGACATGAGAGGGTTATGGGTTCAATATGGGTTCATTCCCCATGTGAGGAAAGGAATTCACTCTTCTACCTCCTGCACATCAGTTCCTAGAAATGTGCAGTGTTGTGACTTCATACCCTAAGGTCTGAAAATGCTACTGGAAATGTTTTATTAAGCAATGAGTAAAACACTTACCCCATCAGCATCATTTGCGTTGACTGTAACTAAGCTAGAGTATGGTAGAGTGCCCATTGTGACACTGGCAGCATGTACTCCCATAATGAAATAAGGACCATTCACATTTCTCGACATGATAATCGTCAGCATAGCATTTGATGGAAAGTTAGGGTTATTTATATCTGATGCACGCACATCAAGCTGAAAGAAATAACAAATCGTCTTTGTTGACAAAACCTCTCTATCTCTAATTTCACTTCATTCACAATGTAACAATTGGCTACAACTTATCTGTAATGTTTCTTCTTCGCATGCTCCATACTGACCACTTGATTGGCTCCTATAAGCCGCTGGGAGCATCTTCATTTTCAGACTTTCAGGAGTCGGGAAAATGATTGATTGATAGGACAATCATCATTACACTGTGGTGAGTAACCATGTGTGCTCCGATCTCTTTCTTACACAGGAAGATCTCGGCTGAAGTGCACAAACTCCGTTTCACTGGAAAGGTTCCCCTTATAAATGAGCATGTGGGCACAGCTAGGATGGCAAGCTGTAGAGCAACTTATAGTCAACATTCTGAATGCCATTAGAGAGAATGGTCAAAAGTTGTTTTAGGTGGAGATGTTGTAGATCCTACATCTCTGTCCCAACTGCAGGAGCTAGGAGTGAAATGTGCTGTTGTTAGAAATAGGCACTATGCCGGAAGTAGAAGTTTCATTAACAAAGTACTGGTACCATCAGGTGTGTACTAGTGGATATACTAGAGATGAGATTGAGGCACCTATGAACTTGTTCTACGTTCAATGATAATGACCTGATGACTAACCAACTATTTATATATAATCAATAACAAAAATATTGTACATGCTCTATTAAATGGTCTATATATGAAAGACAACACCAAGTTTTTCCCCCCTATGTGGCTCAGTCTATCTCCACAGAAATAGTACATCACTTGCCCAGAGTATTGCACAAAACTCCGTAGCTCCAGCAGTTTTCCCTAGGGATATCTAGGGAAAATGCACTTGGGAATCGAATGGCAGGTCCATATTCAAACCAATAACATTCAGAATGCAAGGCAACGGCATAACCACAGAGAACCTTAACATAAAATGTACACACTTGCAACCTCAGTCCTGATTGCATTGATTCTGTTCCACATATACATTATATATTAACTGACAAAGTTAAGTAAATAAACATAAACTCACTGTATACTGTGGATCTGTAAAACCTTTCAAAATATTCTTGACATTGGTGACTCCTGTTGTTGCATTGACATCAAACAGATATGTAGCTAGGCCATTCCCAACAGCTTCATAACGAATCTGCAGCAGACAAATAAAAGAAAAATGTAGTAGCTAGAAAAGATATCGAAGAAAACACGGTAGTAGTTAGTAAACTTATTACATTTGAAATGTAGTAGATAATAAAGGTATCGAATAAAATAATGTAGTAATTAGTAAACTTATTACAATTAGAATATGTAAAGTAAACTTATTACATTAGAATTAGTAACTAGTAAACTTATTACAATTATAATGTAGTAGTTAGTAAACTTATTACAATTAGAATGTAGTAGCTAGTAAACTTATTACAATTATAATGTAGTAGCTAGTAAACTTATTACAATTAGAATGTAGTAATTAGTAAACTTATTACAGTTAGAATGTAGTAACTAGTAAACCTATTACAATTAGAATGTAGTAGCTAGTAAACTTATTACAATTAGAATGTAGTAACTAGTAAACTTATTACAATTAGAATGTAGTAATTGGTAAACTGATTACAATTAGAATGTAGTAGCTAGTAAACTTATTACAATTAGAATGTAGTAACTAGTAAACTTATTACAATTAGAATGTAGTAGCTAGTAAACTTATTACAATTAGAATGTAGTAACTAGTAAACTTATTACAATTAGAATGTAGTAATTAGTAAACTTATTACAATTAGAATGTAGCAGCTAGTAAACTTATTACAATTAGAATGTAGAATAGTAAACTTATTACAATTAGAATGTAGTAACTAGTAAACTTATTACAATTAGAATGTAGTAGCTAGTAAACTTATTACAATTAGAATGTAGTAACTAGTAAAGATATTGAAGAAAATAATGTAGTAAAATGTTAGCAAATTGGAATGTCAATACAGTAAAAATCAACAAAATGAAAAATAAATTGGTAAACAAATTGGAAGTAGAATGTAATACTAGAAAACAAATTGAAATAACAATGTAGTAATCATTAAAACTGAAAGCTTACAATTCCATTTAAACTATTTGCCATGAAGGTGAACACAGAAGTTCCAACTGGGATAGTTTCTTCAACTGTTATTGTAGACTGGGTGGGTTGGAAAATAGGTCGCTGTATCTGCATAATATTGACTGTGATATCCATGTCTGTAGACTTGGGTGGGTTGCCACTATCTGTGGCTCTGATGACCAACTGTGTGCCATTCAGATAGAGAAATAAACAAATGATGTAATATTGCAATACTACTGTCTAAAAATACACTATAAGCAAGACTATCTTGTCAGTAAAGATCAGGTTTAGCACTTTTGTCAAATACAAACAAAATACACTATAAGCAAGACTATCTTGTCAGTAAAGATCAGATTTGGCACTTTTGTCAATTACAAATAAAATACACTATAAGCAAGACTATCTTGTCAGTAAAGATCAGGTTTAGCACTTTTGTCAATTACAAACAAAATACACTATAGATGATTGAAATAACCAATAACTGATATGTTCATCAATCAATGACGATCTTAGCAGATGTAATGAAAGTACAAGTAGTAATTCTGCTGTTCATCGCTTTTATCTCTTCTGACATATAACAGCAAAAACTAACCGTGAAAGATCCAACATTCAAATTTGTCAATGGTTGCTTCACATAAAGCTCTCCAGTTACTTGATCAAGATAGAAATAGGACAAGCCAGGTCCACCATTCTTGTCAGAAATAAGCCTGTACTGGATACTGGTCTGAAATGATATTGACAAAGCACAGTTGAATTTAGAAAGTTTGTACAAAACTACATATAAAATATAAGTACTAAATGCAAAAATGAAGCTGGTGCTTGATAAGTAAGATACAAAACGGTATGTTATAATGGAATTAACTATTATAATGGAATTGACTATGCATACATCGTGAATGAAAATTGAAGTCTTAAAAAAACAAAAAAGCGACATAGGAAAGTAAACCAACACATTTAAAACATATATACTCATTTATGAGCAAGACAAAAACAGAAAACCACGACACTGGGCAACAACCTGGTAGCAGTGTGACGACAAAAGAAAGAAGAAGAAGATACTCATTTATGTGATACGGGCAAGTCTCAGACACTAGACCGATTGCGAGAGTTAGGAGTTAAGTTTGGACATGCCAGAAAATGTTGTCTTGGTGGTAGAGAAGGAAGATATACTAATCAATTTCTCGTGTGTATGGTGAGCTTGTGGACTTTGGGATGGCTGCTGTAGTAGAGGATGGAGCATGGATGTGAATTCCCAATGTGTCATGAAGTCGATCAAATAACTTTACATAAAATAACATTCAAGAGCTAAGATACATAAATATACACACAACAATATTATAAATAGTATGTTTTAAATGTAGATCATGGTCTGTAGCTAGAAATACTAATTTCTTGCAGGAACCAGAACACTCATTTTATCTTCTTACATGCAAGAATCAGAACAGCAGGCTTAGATTCTCTCAGTAATCAGGGTAATAGTCTTATCTTCTTAATTACAGGAACCATGATTCTCATAGGAATCAGAATGATAGTCCCCAGTCTGAATTATGAAGGTCTAGAACAGTATTCTCATTGGAGAAAATAACCAAACACAAACTGTCATAACATGGAATAAAGAGGAAAGGCAAAAAAGATGCAGACCAAAGAAGCCTATTGGAGAATGGAGGCTACTTCTTTCATCTGCTTTAAATAGAGAACTGTCTTTGACAAAGTGACCTATGCCATTCATGTATGTAACATGTCCAAGACATCTCTATCGTCTTCCTCATGTCTTAAATGAAATGCTTTTCTCAGACGATCAGCCAATCATATTATCAGCAGAACAGATACAACACCACATTAACAGACTCCAGTTAACATGCAATAACCGCAGCATAAAAAACAACATAGATAAAATCAAAGCAATTATATTCGCTAGAGAGGAAAACACTACCAATATCTCCATCGATAAGCATTAATTAAAATATGTTAAAGACAGCTGAGAGCAATTTTTTAGCAAATGGAATACCTAACAAAATAAAACATAAATGCAATAAAGCACATTAAATCATAGTACAACAGGCAGTAAATTAAAAATGCAAACAGGTCAACATGGTTACTAAAAGAGCATTGTACATGATCTTTCTCTCAAAATTATGCTATTAGTGTCAAACCTGGATGTTTACAAACAAAAGTTGGTACAACATCAATACTGAACATAAAAAAACAACAAGTGAATCTTTTGACCACATAAGTAGATTAACAACAGACAGTGCGCATCAAAGGGCAATGCTATTCAGATACAATGGATACACTGCAAAAAGTTGCTCACACAAAAAAGAGCTCATTGGTTATGTTTGTAAAAACTCTCGTATTGCTAGGCTAGGCGATTGGTGTCGTAAGGACTAGGGTAAATGGTTCGAGGCCCATGTTTGTCTATTTGTTTTTCGAAGCTCTTAATACCTGTACCATGTTTATTTGTTGATCACACAAAAAAGGAGGACCATAGAAATAACATAGGCAGTGAAAGACACTATATACAAAGTGCACACAAGAGCCCATTCTAAAAATATCTTCCTATCCTGATGCTGTGAATCAAAACAAGATTAGAGAAAAAAAAACGAAGTAGGTAACCCAGTGGTTTACAATGAGTGTTCTGCACTTGGCTCTCCATCCAGCAGAGTTGGGGTACGCTAGTCTTTATTAGGAAGGATGAAAAGTGGAATTAAGTAGCCTGCTGACAACCCATAGAAAACACAAGCCAACCCCACCACCCTGTGTAAACCAGGAAAAGGTGATCGCAAGGACCACGGCTAATAGGGTCCTGGTTCACCTAGGGGGATGAACTTTCCTAGGTTAGCTCTTCTTCTTTTTTTGTTCACGGCTTAAGGAGGCGAACCCGAATAAAAAGCATGCAGAAAATGGATGGGCTGACCTATGGATTTGTAAATGTCTGGCACAACAAACTCTCTTTCTAAGGCCAAAATCTCGTATAGACCACAACAAGTGGTTTAATAAGCAGTTGATCTAGAGCATTGGTTCCCAAAGTGGGCGTACCCCCCACAGTGGGTGCTGAAGGCGAGTGGGTGAATAAGCATTTAGTGAGAGTTTTGTTCATGATTTTACAATTGAATAATCATTAAAAATTTGAATTCTACATTTTAATTCATCTTATGCTCATCTTACACAATCCATTTTTTCATTAATTTTCTATTTGATGTATATAATCATTTGAAAACTAACCATTTATGACAGAAATATATATCAATTTTCTATGTAAAAGTGAAAATAGAGCTATGTGTATATATATATATATATATATATATATATATATATATATATATATATGTGTGTGTGTTGTGTTGGGGGAGAAAGAGGAGGCAAACTGTTATAATGGGGGGGTGTTACAAAGTTTATGTTGTGCAAAGTGGGTGGTGGGCCGAAAACATTTGGGAATCTATGATCTAGAGTGAAAGCAGAATAAACTAACCTAAGAACAAAATCTCACACAAAGCGCAAGAGCTTACAAAATGTAGATAATTTTGTCTAAACTCAACGAGGATAATAATAGCCCAACCTCATGAACTTATTTCAGACACAATGATCAACTCACCCCATCGAGGTCTGTAGCAGTAACATTCAGAACCATATCTTGCATCGGATGAGTTTCTAGCACTGTGACTGTACTAGAGCCAGTGAAGATAGGAGGATTGACATTTCTAAGCACTGTGACACTCACAGTACATGTACCTTGTATCAAAGGCTGGACTGTGCTAAAGACAACCACTCTGACCTGGTGAATAAGATTATAACGTAAATTTATCTGCAAACTCACATTATTTATGGTATATATATATTTTCCATCGTTCTTTATATGGAATTTTTCTTGATCCCTTTCTTTCACATTTTAATTTTGAACAACACTTCATCTTTAACATTTTTTCTTTAGTTTTCTGTACATCTTTCCTTCATCATTATTTACTTTCACTGATCACAATTTATACAATTATTGTCATCCATGGCGAAACACATAAATACAAAGTACTGTAGTTTTACAACGTACAAATACAATATACAGTGACGTTTTGATCAAAAGGCCTTTATCAAGTGTTTCGCTATTGCTACATAGTTTTACTGCAGTCTTCTCTTATATCAATAATACTATTGTCATCTGTAACACCATATTCTAAGTAATACGATTTGATAAAATATTTGTCATCCTACCAAGTATAGAGTGCGAGGCTGATTGTCTGTTCGTAGATCATTTATCACACTTAGAAAGCCATCTGTGGTTCCAACAGCAAAGAAGAAGTCACTTGGGTAGATGCCAGTAACATTATAGTTGATGATTAAACCCTGATCATAACATAATATATTCATTTGTATTTCATTCACAAAAACATAATATTTAAGTAACATCATTATCGTTAATCTGTTCATGTTATCTAGTTGGTATGCCATAAAACTGCAGATTATATATTCTGTATATATAACGTAGACTGAAAACAAAATGTCAGCCAACTATTACTATAAATAATGAAAACGTTGAAAGTTTTGTTAAAAATTTAGCATATTTTAGCTTCGTAATTATCAACATCGGGATGAATTAGTGAAATGTGTAAGCGTTCGCCTATCCACTTAGACATGAGTGTTATGGGTTCAATCCCACACTAAACATTCCACATGTGAGGGAAGGAATTGACCCTCCTACACACTAGGACCTAGAAATATTAAGTGACAGGCACTTCAAATCCTCATGTCTGAAAAGACGACAGGAAATTTCATTTTATTTTATAATTAACAACAATTGAGACTGCCAAAAATAAACTAGGAGACTAGCCATGGCAGTTCCAAAATTAATTAGTATGAAAATAATATCCTATGGCATAGCACAAACAAATGTAACATTTTTAATGACATACATTTTTCCTATGGCAACATATGAATGGGAATCGTAGACCTTCACGCAAGCATTAACGAAACAACACATTTTCCACTATTACTAAATTCAATAAAGGTTGCAAGGAAAAGGAATTCAGTGGCTTTGGATGCGGAATGAATAACACATATGGAAAATTGAATAATTAGTATGGAGAATTGAGTATTAAGTATGGAGAATCTAATGAGTTGCAATGTGTTGCTGAGGTTTGCAAGAGGAGCAAAAAGTAGTAACACTGCGCCCTACAAAGCTTTTAGTAAGAGGCAATGGAGGTAGGGGCCTAGGACACATCGTTGCAGAAATCCAAAGTGCTGGCCTACTTGTAGGTGCACAACCGGCACAACGTACAATTACTCTTAGATCACATACAAATCATAAAAAGTGGTTTAACAAGTGGTCGATATTGAGCATTTGAAGAAGAAGAATAATGAGTATGGAGAATAGAATAATAAGTAGAAAGAATAGAATAAGCGTGGAGAATACGCACAAAAAATTAAGATGGATGCCAGCTGGAAAAAAATCAATATACTCCATCCAAAAATGAAGATGACAGGTGTATGAATGTCTGAACACTTTCAGAAGCTTATACATCTTATTGAACGCTGGACATAATGATAATGAAGATAATGCCAGATGATATAACGAACACAGCATTGAGATATCAGAAGCAACTTGGAACAAGGAGCATTATTATAAAAGTTCTATATGAACCTACCTGTTGGTTGCTTGTTGCATTGATCTCACGTGAGATAATATCATTGATGGCTTGTGTATCAGGAATTATAACATTGTATGTAGGTTTGCTGCAAGAAGGTGCTGCAGAAGGTTTGATAAATGGTATTGTCACAGTTGCCATGGCATTCAATGGTAGGATGGCTCGATCAGTTGCTGTGATTGTAAACTATTACAAAAAATAAATGTTTAAAATGTTAATGCCTAACAGGTAGTGAAATAACTGACAAACAAGAACATACAGATAAATAAATCATATGAAGGTGAAACAATATAGTTTGGTGAAATAAAAATGATACTGCAATATTTCGATGCAGCAACAAGGGTGTGAGTTGAAACAGTTCTTTTTTAAAAATTGTGCTGAGATTAGGTGCTCTAAAAATTATATGGCTAGAGTCAGCAATGGAGAAAAATGAATTACAAAAGGTGTATAGAAATACAGAGAGATAAGCGAGATATGAATTACAGACAGGTAGGTAGAATATCTAGTGACAGGTAAATGATATGAATTATGACAGGTAGATAGAATATCAAGTAACAGGTGAGTGATATGAATTATGACAGGTGGATAGAATATCAAGTAACAGGTGAGTGATATGAATTATAACAGGTAGGTAGAATATCAAGTAACAGGTGAGTGATATGAATTATGACAGGTAGGTAGAATATCAAGTAACAGGTGAGTGATATGAATTATAACAGGTAGGTAGAATATCAAGTAACAGGTAGTGATATGAATTATGACAAATGAGTAGAGTAAGAAATGAGAGATATAAATTACAACAGGTGAGTATAATATTCAAGATAACAGCAGCAGAAATCTTGGTGAGAACGTTGTACTAAAGTTACCTGCAACTGGTTTTGTGTCGATTGTAAGCCAGAAAGAGAATTCAACAGAAACATGCAGCCTGTGGAACTATCAAGGAAGATATAGCTGGCTGCATTGTCTGTGTTGGACATAGTAAACGTTGGTTTATCCTGAAACAAAAGGTATTTGAAATTGATGGATCATATGTCAAACTACTTAATGTATAAGTGGTGCCTAGAAAATCAACAACTTGTTTACTGTACTTGATCATGATGTCCTGTAAAGGATATGCAAAAATTTTCCTTTTCATTTCATTTACATTACTATGAATTTTCTTCAGTTTCTAATATTCAACTACAGAAGTACTTTTTTCCTTCCTTTCACTGGCTTTAAATATAGTCTATATCTATGGCAAAACAAGTGGCCCTATATCGATAATGTCATAATTCTATATCTACAATGTTGTCTTTAGTATAAACTTCACTGTATTTTCTAGTTCACACATTATTCCATGTAGTTTTCTTTCCAGTGTTGTTCCACAGAACCATTGAGTTTGTCTCAGTATATCATACCATGACTACGCCAGAATTCAAAGCTGGCGAATGAAAAAAAAAAAAGTTCAGGCATAGACTTTGCAGCCTACTTTAATTGATTTTCAACTGTTAGGAACTCTTTTAGATGCACCTAACTTGAACATATGATGTAAGTTGTATCGTCTATATCCAGTAGGACTAGGAACTCGGTCTCACCTACATTGATATCAGAGATTACTGGAAAATCCTGATTGCTCTATGCAGGAAACAAACAAAGTACCTTTGGAACGAGAGGTGAGCACCTTACTTCCAAGTCACAGAGATCCTCTTAATGGTACTTGAGAAACTTGAAAATGACTGCTAATTTACATAAGAATTATATAGGCAATATTACTTGTTTGTTCATGATGTCATGATGTGAACCCCATCTTGATGACTGACAGTGACATATCCATGAAGTACACATACTAGCCCCATCTTGATCACTGACAGTGAGACATCCAACAAGTCCATATACTTATCCCAACTTGATCACTGACATCTAACAAGCACACATACTAACCCCATTTTGATCACTGACAAGTGACACATCCAACAAGTCCATATACTAAAACCATCTTGATAACTGACAGTGACACATCCAACAAGTTCATACTTACCCATCTACACTACGTACATCACAACCCATTCATCTTGATCACTGACAGTGACACATCCAACAAGTACACACACTTACCCCATCTTGATCACTGACAGTGACACATCCAACAAGTGATCCTAGTTTTGTTCCAGTAGGTGAGACATCAATGGGAAATGAATATGGAGTGAACATAAACATTGGTGCATACTGGTTACGTGTCACGACAAAACGGATGATAGCTGGAAGACTATGGACCAGAGGCAGCGATGTGTCATATGTATAGATCTCAAACTGAATAATAAAAACAATGCATTTATTTATATTGGATCTATTTATCCATTTCTGCAGTTAAGTGTGAATATGATGGATTTCTTACCATCTCAAGCTCAGTTTTGATTTTGAGTCTGGGAAAAACATATTTTTCCTTGTTATTTGTGCTACTATACTGAGGATGATATATGATATGTGGTAGAAAATGATACTGAAGGAGAATGTGTGGTCAAGAGGATAAGTTGTGACAGAGGAAGATATGAGATCAGAGGAAGATGAGATGTAGGAAGATGAGATGCTATGGAAGATAAGATGTAACAGAGGATGCGATGTGAAGGAAGATAAGATGTGAGATCGTGTAAGAGATAAGATGTAACAGGATGTGATGTGAAGGAAGATAGATGACATAATCGTGAAGGATGAGATGTAACAGGATGAGTGAAGGAGACAAACTGCCGGGCGCTGTGTTTGAACCAGGTACTTTTGGGTTGTCATCGAGCTCACTACCGTTTAAGCTACAGACGCCTACTTCAAAAGCTATACAGACATCTTTAATATCCAGACTACAAGTACATTGGATGCAAATATGTCTGCTCTCTCATCTCTAGGACAGTTGATCCATGTATGTACCGATATGTTGGAAGTCTCGATAGATGACAGTGATAGTGCAACTTGTCTAGCTGAAGATTTGATGCATGGGCTGTGAGTCTGTCACAATTATTTCTCTACTAAATGGAATTTCACAAGATTCATTTATGGGCAGCAGTTATAGACTTAATCTCCATTCTCATACTGAAAAAAGTTGTCCTCTATGCTTCACTTCAATATGACCCTCTCAATAGAAGATAATAGAAAAATGCAATCCTGATTTTCCCAGATTGATTGGACCATCATCATTGCACTTCAGTGAGTAACCACATGTGCTCTGATCGCTTTCTTACACAGAAGATCTCAGGTACCAACAAAGGTCCCGATGTAATTTCGAAGAAAGTGAAGATATTTTGTAGGAATATTATTACAAATTTATTTTTGGCGATGAATTTTGCTTTATTGCCTGTCTTCGATAGGACTAGGTACTTGATCTCCTCCACACTGATTTCAGGGGTCTCTGAAAAATACTCCAATGGTTCCACAAGGAAGCAAACCTAGTACCTTTGAAAAGAGAGGTGAGCACCTTACCTCTATGCCACAGTACCGATACATCTGTATATACAACACCATCATCATCATTCTCTGCTAACACATACCTCATAGGTGGTGCTGATGTCTGTGATAAGGTCTCGAATCAAACTGATAACACCTGTAGTGGTGTTGATACTGAAGAATGCTTCAGCTCCATTTTTGCCACTTGAAGCATACCAAAGCAGGCCCTGTAGAGTTTGTAAATATTATACAATGATCTCATACATAAGTAAACTGCATAGATAAGGAACTAAGTGTACTAAATCACACAAGTTTATAGAACAGGATACCAGTTCAATGGATGTTCACTTCAATGGATGTTCACTTCAATGGATGTTCACTTCAATGGATGTTCACTTCAGGTCCAGGTTAATAAAAATAAATGGTCTAAAGCCAAGGGGTTGACTTCTTTGCACGGGTTTTACCCTCATATGTCTCGGTCCCTCTCCGAAGAAATGGCATGCCACCTGATGAGAGTACTGCACAAAACATGAACCAGGCAACAATCCTAGGGTCTCTCGAAAAAAATGCACTCGTGAACAGAACAGTACGGTTTGGATTCGAACTCTTGACCTTCAGAACGCAAGGCAAAGGCTTAAACACATTGCCACAGAGACCCCCAGAGTCATGTAATAATGAATGCTTACATAATATCATATTCAATCATAAATATTACCATCATGTTGCATGTAATAGTAAATGTTTACTTCTTATCATAGTAATAAATTATTTTTCACTTCATTGAGTATGTGAAAAATAAAAATTACTGCATGTCATATGTATTAAAAATTGCCAATTTCAAATATAATAATTGGGGCTGCAGACGCAATAAAATGACAATGATGTGCCAGGGTCAGCTAGCACTGATCAAGACCCCACCTTACCTCCACTTGGTGGCCCTGAAACAGACTAAGGCTCAGTATTTTGGCAAGTGGGTGGTGATCGAGGAAGCTACCAAACAGTAAGGTAGTAGTGTGGGAGCAACCTCAAATACTATGGGATCTGTTAGCAATAAAGACTAGCAGAATCCCAGAGAGGCTGCATTCACGCATGTCTCCTGTCTGACGTCCATAGATACATGACAGTTAAAAATGTAGTAGAAATGACAGCTAAAGTCATTAACTATTAGCACCAAACGTCAAAGGTAGCACCAAAGTTGTCAACTTCAGGGAAGTCCCTATGAAAATCTGAGATATTCTGCCTGTGTCGCATCGACTCAAGGGAAGACTGCAGTTAACATTGTACTAGAGGTAAAACACAGGGAACGCAGTTGGGCAAGCGCAAAATTAAAAATTGTGTTGCAGAGTATAACAAAACTTTCCACCCTGGAAGAATAGAGGCTGGTTATAGTCGCCACGTGTAAAACCAAAAATTGCATTCCAGGGATTGAAAATATTGTCCTACTGGGGAACTGGAGTGGGAGATGTAGGCAGAGTGTGAAAATCAAAGTTGCATTCTAGCACCCCACGAAACTGACCTCCCTGAACACATGTTCTCAGCCATAGCCCAATGTTTCTGCTTCTTCGGAAGGGAAAATACAAAGTAGGAACTAAAAATTGCCGGTGACGACAAACCTCCCAGAGCGGTTGAGTGAGTTCTTAAACCGGAACAACATCAACAGTCATAAAGTGACAAACACACTTCATGGAGTAGATCATACCTTATGATGCAAAAAATGCTAAGTATGATCAAAAGAGTGGTTTTTCCAGAAAGGATGGAAATTGGGAATGTCAGCAAAGACAAATCTAAACGAGTCCAAAGATATGTGTCCCAAAATAGATGAAATTGTTACTAATCCGGAACGACCTTCCTCAGTCAAGAAAGGTTGCAAAGTGTAAACATGTTCTTTGGCACAAATCATATTATCGATATAAGGGAAGACTGCAGCAACACTATGTAGCAATGGCAAAAACACAAATCATACACAAGCCCAAATATATTGCAAAAAAATATTATCTTTAAATAGTGTTGGACACACGATGCAAGAAAAACGTGCAAGGGACTGTCATGCGGGACAGATCCAAACATTTCCATCGGCAGAAATTTTGAATGTGCATGCCCTTCACATGTAGGGACCTATGAGTCGAGGAGCAACATATAGTTGTTCTTGGAAAAGACCAAACATATCATAAAGAGTGATTAAACTGATTGTAAAAACAAATACAAACAAACATATGCAATAATTAAATTTTCACTAATTTGCATGTAATTTACAATAGATAGTATTATAACACCTAGTGGACCAGTGTAAAAATCATGTTTTTACAAGATATTTTTTAATCATACATTTTTATGCAGACATCTGTATTAGTTTCATCATAGAGCTGTTATTTGTTATATATGGAACATTTACTCTCTTTCTCTCTCTCTCTCTCTCTCTCTCTATATATATATATATATATATATATATATATATATATATATATATATATATATTTAATTTGCAGGAAAAAATACTACCCTTCTTAGTAAACTATAAAGATTTAATTACCTGCTACAGCAGAAACATGAGCTGTGTAACAAACCTCTGAGACCAAAAAGTGATGTACATGTCATGTTTGGTTACTAAACTGACATCATTGCATTCGGGCAGACCCATAGGTGCTCAGTCTCTAACAACAGATTTTGATTTTGAAAGTATGCATACTGATGGTTCCCATGGCTTGCTTATTAAACACACTCCTAACTCTGCCCCTCAGGCATCCAGCTCTACTTGTACAATGGGTAACTCCAAACTGCTTAAATCGCTGGATCGATTCCACATCTATTCCAGTGTCAGGATCCAACAGACAGTCTTGAAGAGACCAAAGAACATCCCCCTTATCCATCTTCAACTCCCCACAATCGATGCAAGCCTGTCCGCTCTCTCATTACCGCAAATACCCGCATGCCCAGGACAGTCATGTTTGTCAACTGTTACTAAACTTTGACACATAAGAACTTAATTCCAAACCAGCTCAACAAAGATATGCGGAGTACCGTCTTTTTAAAATGATCGTCCATCATGGGTGATGATGACCACACAATTTTCATCCAGGAAATGTAGTTGCGTTATGTTTGTCTGTGTGTGCGTAGATGACTAGTGAGCCCGATGCGGGCTTCAAATGCTCTTGTACGGTGTGGGCAAGGTATACTTGTGTTTTAAATATATATTTGTTTTTAAATATATATATATTAATCTAATTACTAATATCATTTCACTAGGACATGCCATCTCCTGAGAAGTCAAAGGAGGGATTAGGACATGATAGCGTTAGAGGAAACTGGAGAGAGGATCACAATCCTATTAGTTACAAATACATGAGGGATCAAAGTCTAGTGTTCTACCAGCACAGTCCAACGTATATTACCTTTTTATCAACATCTTCTGCAGTTACAGTGGCAACAATTTTTCCACTCCTGTCAGTCTCATTTAGATTCACAATGGATGGCACACTGACAAATCGAGGTATATTATCTCTAACTACATCAACAATGACTGTAGCTATGGCTTGACGTTCTGGAACACGGTTGTCTGTGGCTCAATGCTACACTGAAAACACGTTAAAATATATTAACCTGCTGCAAAAAAGTGGTGCATTTTTATTTCTACATCAAGTAATGTACTTAAAGTTGATAACGCCGCCTGCCCAGCATGTTCGTAGCGCGTTGGACTGCGGGTGACAAACCCTCTGTGAGTACGGGTTAAATTCCGTGGGCTGGCAGAAAAGTCACAGGTTCTCCAGATTTACGGTATCGTGGCACCAAACCGAAGGTTATGATGTCCATGACCTGAGCCAAAAGCTGAAAAGCTCAATGCTTCTGATGAAAAAAAAGTTCATAACCTATTAGAACATGAATAAATACATATTTAAAAATGAATAAAGGACAATTCTTTAGAATTTAATTTAAAAAAAAAAAACTAAGAATAAAGAATACAGGAAAATATATTTTTTAAATGAATATAGTCTCTCATCAGTCCACATTTGCTGCAGTTTAACGTCATGCAAGCATGGGGAACTGAAGTTTTCTCTCATGTGCTAGATGTGTAGCTGCTATGCTGTTTTACTATTTCTATGGTTATTGTATATCCACCTGCTTCTAGGTCTTTCCTTATATTAGATCTTTAATTGTGTGCACATAAGGTAACTGATTGGGATCTGTTCTACTGAATTTCAAACCATTTTACTTTCTGTCTTTCTATCATCTGATGCCAGATTTTGTTCTAGCAATATTCCTGATTCATAATTTTTAAGAGTTCAATAGTAAGTTGTTAGTAAAACTCGTTTCTTAGGCTAGTGGTCTAGATTCAATTCCACAGTGGAATCTAATATTTTTCACCGCAATAGTTCGAGAGCCTCAATTGGGTACCAGGAAAAGTATGGGAAGTAAAAGACACATGTCTTTGAAAATGAATAAATACATGTAACTAACTATCAATTTTGATTCTCAGAGTTACTAGACACATTGGTAATGAATTATCAAAACCCTACACAAATTAAAATAGGCTGGAACAAATTGTATTTAGAATTAAGACGTCTAGGAAATCATCATCTGATTCAGTCTAGTCGAGACAATTCAGAGTTATAAAAGTTATATTCTAAACACCTTATCCATATTATTTGTTTCCCAGTGTTTATATGCAATCACTTAGTCCATTGCCGGTTTCATTGTTAGTTTGGCTAATCTTCTTTGTGGATTTACCTGTATAGTGCTCTTGTCTAGCCACAAAAATTTTACTTGGAATTCTTATAGTCTGGTAAGGTTGTAGATTAACACTATTGAATCATTTACATGCCTCTCTCCTTTAGGAATTTAGAATACCAGTTCTGATTCATTGCTTGCCCCTTTTACAGTAGTCATACCTCAAGCCTATCGGCACGTTCATTTCCCTTACACCTGCATGCCCTGGCACAAAAATAAAACATTTTTATTGCCTAGTCCTCCTCAACAACTCCAACCATTGTCTCCAAGCCCAGCCTGTTTCAATCTTCCTGAGCATACTCATTGAGCCACTGAGAAAGCATGCATGGATAAAAGTCTATGACCATATGGTAATATTAAAGACATACAAAATGTACCTACCATATACTGGTTTCGTGTGTTTCCATTAATAGGTTGTTTCACTATCATCCGTCCAGTTAGGTCATCAATGTCAAAGTAATTTTACAATCTTCATCATTGAAGATGAAGTAACGACAATGTCCTACAAAAAGGAGCAATATACAATCACAGTTGAACACGGTACATAAATTTCATTTAATATATATATTTATAATGTTATTGGTTACTGAACAGATGTCATAGTCATCTGGACAGACCCATAGGTGCTGAATCCTCATGAGTAGATGTCAAAAGGTATGATGTTGATATGGTCAATCTAGTTAGTTGTGATTTCAAGCTCCTTAAAATGCAGTGTAGATTCAACATTAATTTTAGTGTTCTCATTGAACAGGTGGTCACAAAGCAACCAAAGATGACACCCTTACTTTATTTTTACATGTCTTCCTTTAAATCACAGTGTTAGGGTATTAAATTATACTTTAGACATACAGTGTGTGAGGGAATATATGTTACTTTGGACACATGTGTGAGGCATATGGCTCACTTTAAGAACATATACCCTGTGTGAGACCTGTTCATGTGGTTTACATTTGGATCATTAGAGCAGCAGTAGTGTAGGGGTTATTGCACTTACTTTGCAGGCGCATGGTACAGGTTCAATTCCACAGTAAGATTGGAATTATTTTCCAACTGTAACGTCTCTTTGGCCCACCTAGTCTTAATTGGGTACTAGAGAAACACTGAGAAGTTAAGGTTGTTGGCAAGATGTTGACCACATTATCATCGCTGTCGATGGTCAAAACATCTGTTGACAAGGTCTGAATCTTATTTGTATTTAACTTGGTGACTCACCATCTTTCCAAGCCATACAGCAACACAGATTTCACATTTAAGCCAAAAATTCTGAGCTTTAATGGTTCACTTGAAAAGAGCAAAATATACACCTTCACAAAGGTCATCAAAACAGCACAAAATATTTAAATATACTTACTCCATCTCTATCTGATGCACTCAGGCTGGCCACAAGAAACCCTTGCTTTTCATATTCGTATATAGAAGTCTGAATAGTAGATGTATTAAATGATGGACTGTTCTCGTTTCTTGATACAGTAATGGTGGCAGTGCAGTAGCCAATCTTCTGAAGATTACTCTGATCATAGACTTCTGCTGTCAGCTGATGAGCATATACAAAAGCATACAGGGAAGTGTCAACAAATAATATCAGCATCAGAAGAAGATAGCTTTGTTATAGACGGTAGTTACAGAGCTATCATTTACTGGAAGTTACATTATTTCATCAACTTTCAGCTGAAGCAGTGGTAAACAAAGCACCCACAGTTTGTTTCACTGCTTCAGCAAGTTACATTTTTTACAAGAAACAATTTTTGTAAAAAAGCAAGAAACAATTAAAAATATATTTTTACAATAGCTTATCAAAATAGAAAGCGACAATCAAGACTCCATGTGGACATGTTCAGGTGTTTATTAATGTGAACATCTTTCTTTATGTGTTTAGTAATGTGGACATCTTTCTTTATGTGTTTAGTAATGTGACATGTTAGGTGTTTAGTAATGTGGACATCTTTCTTTATGTGTTTAGTAATGTGGACATCTTTCTTTATGTGTTTAGTAATGTGGACATCTTTCTTTATGTGTTTAGTAATGTGGACATCTTTCTTTATGTGTTTAGTAATGTGGACATCTTTCTTTATGTGTTTAGTAATGTGGACATGTTCAGGTGCTAATTAATGTGAATATTTGGAGGTACTAAGTAGTCAGCACTGTACAGTTGCAGTGACCTGGTTTCGATCACTAACACATACACATTTAGCTTTTGAAACAGTTCATACCAAACAGATTTTCTGACTTAAGGAAAAATAAATTATTATAGAGGTTGGTTCATTTGAAACCACACTGGATTCAAACCCACGAACATCGGAACGTAAGGCAACAGATTAACCACAGAGAAATTATTAATAATCTTACACACCAGATGTTGATCGTCCCCTAATTTGCGCCAAATAGATCAAATTTATTAATATCTAAAGAACAATCAACTAACAAAATAATGGTGAGTGTTACGGAGGACAACTTCATTGTTGACATATATATACTTACATTAAACGTGTTAACAGAGGTGTAAGTGAGTGGGTAGCTGACATATACATTTCCATTAGGATCAATGTTGAAGAATACTCTGGCTAAATCATTTCCACTTGATCCAAAAATTAGTGGAGATCCCTGTTAATTTTTGCAAAAAATGGACATAATTTAATGTACTAAATATTCATTGTTGTAATAGCTTGTAGACAGAACTGATAAGAAAATAAAGATCAGAATTCTAAGAGCATGCATATTCCCAGTGGCAACGTATGGGTGTGAAGCATGGACATTTAATAAAGCAGTGGAAAAACATGTAAGTGCTTTTGAATACAAGTGTTACAGAAGAGTCCTTCGTATATCTTGGACAGAGAAGAGAACAAATAGATCTATCCAGAAAGAACTCAAAATCAAAGAAAACTGGCGATGCTACAAATAAGAAAGAAAATTGAGATATTTTGGACATAAAAAGACATGAAGGGCTGGAGAAGACCATCATGGAAGGAGGCATACCGGCAAAGAGAGAGGAAGACCACGGAGAAGATGGATTCAGGATGTAACTGATGGTTTGAACATGACAGCTGCAGAGGCAGGACATCTGGCCTATGAGAGAGAAATTCCAGAGGACTGTTGGGGTGGCAAAGTTCTGCTCAGCACAGGCTATTTGATGATGATGAATAGCTTGTAGACATGAGTTGTTCATTTACTGTCTTAAGGTAACACATTGTTCATTGTTATAATAATTATGAGGTTTCAAGTCTGTCGAACCAAGTTTTTGTCTGTATTGTAAGACAAATGCCCTGCAGGCATTGATGAGGATAATACCTTTGTAATTTTCTTTCAGGATTCTCTGCAAAGGATAATCTTCTGAATAAAGTCTAAGTCAAGACCTATTGACTCATGTATGTTGTCAATCTATTTATTTATCTGTCAGTCACTTTTTCATTTCTATTCTATGGATTCTTTAATGATGATACAAAAATATGTTTATTTGTTTATACAACCGCAGTTTGTTTACATGTTCTGATAGATTTTCTCATGCAACAAATGTTTATATATATATATATATATATATATATATATATATATATATATATATATATATATATAATAATACATACATACATATATATATATATATATATACATAAACATCAGCCAGCCACGGAACCATCAGTATGCATACTCTTCGATATATGTTGGGGAGACTAAGCACCTATGGGTCTGCCCGGAGTGCAATGACGTAAGTTAAGTAACCAATAACCAGTAACCAATAGATATATCATTATCATCATTTCTGATCATGCTCAAATGGCACATAAGAAAGAGACAAAAAATGTCCATTTAATTTTGCACTTTTCTCTCTCTCTCTCTCTCTTCACCTTTCAACTCCCAATGGAGCACAGGTCTTCTACAAACTTCTTCCATCTCTTCCTCTCTCGTCCACCCCACTCTTTCAATTCTTTCCATGTTTTACCTATCCTTTTAATATCAGCCTCCAGCTCCTTTCTCCAGGTCTGTCTAGGTCTTCCCCTACTCCTCTTTTCCTGCGGGTTCCAAAATAGTGCCTATCTACTCTTCTCTCTTTTCTCTCTACCTCAAACATAATCTTATGTATGACTGAGCTCTGCTTCAAATGTCTGCCTCTATGTGCCCCTAGGCATTCTTTTTTTCTGTTCCTATGGTGTGCACTGTTCCTTGGCTACCTTTCTTTTCTCATCCTGAGGACCTGTCTAATCTATGGCTATCATCTCTTTTATATCTCTTTATATTTATGTCTTCCAGATCAGTTAGTTCTTGAGGACTCATATTGTTAATCGTTTACTACCAGGTATATCTAAGAATTCTTTTAAGAAGTCTTCCTTGAATCTTCTTAACATACATTCTATTAAAAAAAATATTTTCTACGTCTCAGATCCATAGACTATCCGAATCCATGTTTTGTACATGCAGAGTTTTGTCTTAGTGCCATAGATGTTATTGCTTATTGGTTACTAAACTGACGTCATTGCACAGACCCATAGGTGCTCAGTCTCCCCAACAGATATCGCAGAGTATGCATACTGATGGTTCCTGTGGCTTGCTGATTAAACACACCTCTCACTCTGCCCCTCAGGCATCCAGTTCTACTTGTACAATGGGTAACTCCAAACTGCCTAAATCGCTTGATCGATTCAACATCTATTTTATTGTCCTCATTCAACAGACAGTCGCAAAGAGACCGAAGAATATCCCCCATATCCATCTTCAACTCCCCAGCAATCGATGCTGTTGATGCAAGCTTGTCCCCTCTCTCATTACCGTAAACAGATGCATGCCCAGGACAGTATATCCACGTAAGCCGCTG
Organism: Arion vulgaris; assembly: GCA_020796225.1. Classification (NCBI taxonomy): domain Eukaryota; kingdom Metazoa; phylum Mollusca; class Gastropoda; order Stylommatophora; family Arionidae; genus Arion; species Arion vulgaris. Next base: position 6,143,514 of record CM036757.1, read on the forward strand.
GAGGTACTTCTATAGACGACATCCACTCATACCGAAACCTGCCCTACTGGATCTTGTGAAGCATCGACTGAGAGTCAGATACAGTATTGGTCCTCTCTGTTTTGCACTTCGACAATTCCATAAATGTTAGATCTCCATAAGTTTCAAAGTCTGTTATAGGCTGCACTTTGTTCTTCTAATTCTTCATTTAATTAAAGTCTAAAAGCAGAATGAATATAAGCAGTGAACCACAACTTTCCTTGAGTAATTTTGTTGATAAAACAATTACTAATTAAACAATATTAATATAGTTAGCTGCAACAAACTTACTGAATTGTCATCATCCTTAGCCTGGAATGCAAATAATGGAGCGGTGCTAACTGGAGAATTTTCCGAGACAGTCTGTGTGATTATCCCGGCAGGACATCCAGGTGTGAATCTGTCTCGAGTGATCCTGATCACAACAGTGACCTGAACTGATTTACTTGGGACTCCATCATCATATACAACAACCATAAACTGTAAAATGTAAGATGTTAATGGTGAATTACCAACCAACAAAGCTGTAGGGCATATTTCAATGGTACACAAAACGAGCATGACAGTTTCTAAACTGATAACAATCATGACAATGCTGTAGTAATCACAACAATCATGAATACACTCTTTTAATCATAACAAAGAATTACCTACAGCAAAAATGTACTTAATTGCCCATTGTACAACTCATATATTTGAGTCATTTACACAGCTTGCATAATTTTGGTTAAAATTATAATGGTACCAATGTGCAACCATAAATATGATAATTAGTTTTGTCGTCAGATCATCATCAACTCACATCGAACCACTTAGTCCATAAGTGCTCTGATCTCCTCCTCAGTATGTCTCTAAGCATATGGCAACAAATGATACTGGTTCTTTGTGGTCTATCTCTAACTCTTGAACTACTAGTATAAATGCTCTGTCTCTCCTCATATGTTTACATTGGCAATTCAAATATGGTTTTTGTTGTAGATTCTCCACTATTACTTGAATATGATAATTAAATAGTCTTAATATAATCCTATCTAAAACCCTCCATTTCTTTAGTAACTTTTCTGTTCATACACTTCTTTAGTAATAGTCATATCTATTTTCCTGTACTTTGTACTTAAAGTTCAATATATTTTTATTTTCTGTACTAACAGACCAATCTACTCATATTTCTTTTCACTTCTGTCCCAAAAGTACAATGAAGTTCCTTCATTTCCCACTAGAATTTCTATATTCCTTCTCTACTGTTATTTTTTTTTAAAATTTGGCCGCTATTTACACAGGCATAGTCATGGCGCCTAATACGGCACTTCGGATTGAATTTTGCATGAAGGCTTGCTTTCCTTAGCAGTGTTCCTCGCCATTCAGGCAAACTTTACTCCAAATTCAGAGGTACTTGTAATTAAGATCCCCACATAAAGGATCAGGTTCTCCTTTAGTTCAACCGTGCACTAAACGCACATTGAGAATTTTTGGTCCAAGCTGGCCCTGAACCAGAGAATTTTCTCGGCATGTGGTCAGTAGCCTAGCTATCAACTTCCTTATTGGCAACCACACTTCTGTTCTACAGTCTAGTCTATTTCACTTCAACTTCTCTTAAAATAGTCATGACTATTTTCCTATTTTTCTGTAATAAAAACTACACAATAATCTATATTCTAAATACATATGACAAAAATAGAAGCACAATCATTACCGAATATTGATCTATGCTTGCATTGGTGAGAGACTTGATCGCACGGATGACTCCATCATATGCACCAATAGAAAAGAACTCCAGAGCAGTAATACCATTGTTGTCCCGTAAGATATGAAACATCACATTATTCTATATCAGAGAAATATAACATAGAATAATTCTGACAAAATAAGTTCAATTCAAACCACATAAATGAATAAATATTTATTAAATGAGATAAATGACTGTTTAAGATTTTGTGAACTCATTTTTTCTATGCAAAATTTATGTTTTATTTATAAAACTTATAATTGTATGTTTATATATTTAAAAAGTGAGGAATGTCTTACATTATCTGCGTCTGTAGCTGCCACCTTTACTACACTGATACCTAAACCATAATACTCGCTGATGGTTGCAGTATATGTAGGTTGAGAAGCAACTGGACCATTCGGGTTGTGATCCACATAAATGATAGCAAATGCTGAGGCAGTCTGGGATGGGTTGAGTACATCATAGGCTATCAGCTCCAGCTTGTAAAAGAATATTTTAAAATTGATGTCAGCATTTGCATAGCAATGTAGTCATACACAACTCAACAAAATTTTATGGACCAGAAAGGGTTGCAGAGGTTATATAAAAAATCTATATAAATGGAAAAAGTAAAGAATCAAAATATAGTTCTTTATAATGCATGTTATGTGTATGCAACACCTTATTGGCTTCATTTCAGTAGCATGAAGCCAACAGTTTTAAAAGACATTCATCTATGAAAAGTTCAAGTTAAACTTGTAGTTTCATGACTCCAAGCAAGTTCATTAATAACTGTGTTACCACTTCTCGTGATGAGTAAAGTACAATGGGGATAAGTGAGGTGAGATAGCATGGAACAGACATGGTTCAAGAAAGAAAGGACACTCTAGGAAAATCCTGAAAAGAACACTACTGAGGCAAGAATTATCAGATTAAGTTCCATCATCATCATCAAGGTGCGTATCCTTTATAGGACGTTGCTCTCTTTGCAGCACATCTGAAATTCACTCTGTCTCTTGACAGTTCACCCATTTCAGTCGATGGTCATGTTCATGGTTTCTTTAATATCTTGTAGCCATCTTCTTCTTGGTCTGCCTCTGCGTCCTGGAACCCTGCCTTCTAGTATTGTTCTTTCCAGGCCATCGTGACGCTTGATGTGACCAAAGTATGTAATTTTTCTGTATAGTATGTTGTTTATCAGCCAATTCTCTTTAACATTTAGTTCTTTCAGGACATCAGTGTTCTTTCTTTTTCTGTCCATGGTATTCGTAGGATCTTTCTGTAGCATTTAGTTTCGAAGGACTGGATTTTCAATCTTAAGTTCCATAGTAGAGATTAAACAAGTTGTCCAAAATAGAGCGGCATGGATAAATTGCTTGCAGGCCTTATGTAACATAATGGTACAAGAGGAATACAATATATTATAAGTGGAAAAAAAGAAAGTGAGCCTGAAGGTATCAAATGAAGAGGTTATCTTTCTTTCTTTTCTCTAATCCCATTTTTCCTCACTGTGTCAGGATAAATGTGTCAGGATAAATGTGTCAGGATAAATGTGTCAGGATAAATGTGTCAGGATAAATGTGTCAGGATAAATGTGTCAGGATAAATGTGTCAGGATAAATGTGTCAGGATAAATGTGTCAGGATAAATGTGTCAGGATAAATGTGTCAGGATAAATGTGTCAGGATAAATGTGTCAGGATAAATGTGTCAGGATAAGAAGAGATTTCTAGAAATTACTTTTGTGTGCACTTCATAAACAGCATTTTTCCTCACTGTGTCAGGATAAGAAGAGATTTCTAGAAATGACTTTTGTGTGCGCTTCATAAACAGCATTTTTCCTCACTGTGTCAGGATAAAAAGATATTTCTAGAAATGACTTTTGTGTGCGCTTCATAAACAGCATTTTTCCTCACTGTGTCAGGATAAGAAGAGATTTCTAGAAATGACTTTTGTGTGCACTTCATAAACAGCATTTTTCCTCACTGTGTCAGGATAAATGTGTCAGGATAAATGTGTCAGGATAAATGTGTCAGGATAAATGTGTCAGGATAAATGTGTCAGGATAAATGTGTCAGGATAAATATGTCAGGATAAGAAGAGATTTCTAGAAATGACTTCTGTGTGCGCTTCATAAACAGCATTTTTCCTCACTGTGTCAGGATAAGAAGAGATTTCTAGAAATGACTTTTGTGTGCGCTTCATAAACAGCATTTTTCCTCACTGTGTCAGGATAAGAAGAGATTTCTAGAAATGACTTGTGTGCGCTTCATAAACAGCATTTTTCCTCACTGTGTCAGGATAAAAGATATTTCTAGAAATGACTTGTGTGCGGTCATAAACAGCATTTTCCTCACTGTGTCAGGATAAAAAGATATTTCTAGAAATGACTTTTGTGTGCACTTCACAAACAGCATTTTTCCTCACAGTGACAGGATAAGAAGAGATTTCTAGAAATGACTTCTGTGTGCACTTCATAAACAGCATTTTTCCTCACTGTGTCAGGATAAGAAGAGATTTCTAGAAATGACTTGTGTGCGCTTCATAAACAGCATTTTTCCTCACCTCTGTTATCTCTGAGGTTCATTTTCTGAGGATTGCCTTTTGCTTTGTATCCACTGCATTGGAGTAACGTTGCTCTTGGATGCACACTGTCTGTTGGTAATCTGCTTATGTGACTGAAATATTTAATTTGTTGTTTCTCGATGAAGTTCAGTACTGATGTTCTACCCACTTTTTTCCTGTTTTTTCCTGATGTTTTTATTTTGAAATCAGTCTCTTCTTGATACTCCTAACATTCTGCATAGACACTTCCTCTCTGTAGTGACTAATTTTCTTCTATCGTTTGATGTCAGCATCCAGGTTTGGCACTGATAACATAATTTGGGGAGAAAGATTGTGTTGAACAATGCTTATTTAGTGTTCATGGTGACATGTTTGCATTTAAAAAGTGGTGTCATGTGTCCTATTATTTGATATGCATTATTGCATATATGTTGAATTTCATTATTATATTAAAAGTAGAAAAAGAGAGAAAGGCTCAATGTATCAAATGAGAGTTTCTGACAGACTAAATGTGTGAACTTACTGTGTAGTAAGAAGTTTTAGTTGAATCCAATATCAGTGACCTGTTGACTGATACTGCACCTGTGTTTATGTCCATGTTGAAGTAATTGAAAGAAAGTGGAGCACTTAGGCCATACTTCATGCGCTGCTGTAGCTAAATAGAGAGAACATATTTATATCAATATAAGAAAACATCATCATTTTTCAGGCATGTAATAAGAAAAGAAAGGTTAGAACACAGTAACAGTCAGCAAAATAAATGGAAGATGAGAAAGAGGGAGACAATTTTGTACAATCAAGCTTCATGGCACAGAAGAGTGTCAGAAAGCAAAGTTATAGTCAGTACTTCTTGTTGCATTCACCCGCCATGAATTCAGGCATAGTCAGGGTGCATGGTGTAGCGCTTCTGATTTTTGCGTGAAAGCCTGCTTTCCTTTCTATCAGTATCTCCTGTCATATAGGAATGTCTTCTCCACCTTCAGAGGTACTACAGTCAGTACTAAGTACAGACGATTTCGTAAATCCATGATCATTTATGTTAGGTGTGGCACATGATGATGATGATATCATTTGAAGTGTATACTGCTTTTAGTGATAACTTGTCAGTACTCAGTAAGATATAATTGTTAGTTTTTCTCAATAGGTCATACTAAATGAGCTACATCACTCACTACGCACACCCTCCTTCAGTCTATAAATTCTGTTGTTGACTTCTTTTATGCCATGTTGTTAGAATGTCTAGATCTCTCTGAATTATCATCTCTTTATTTCATAATCTGTTTCTTCTGTCATAACTTGTTTCATTTTCTTAAAACATGCACAGTGAGAAACCAAAAAATGTAATATAAGTTTTCTTAAACATGCAGTGAGAACAAAATTGCTAATATAGTTTTCTTAAAAGAAAGTCAGAAACCAAATAATGTATCCTGTTTTTCTTAACTTGCACATGAGTCAAAATAATGCTATTATTTTTCTTAAAACATGCAATGTGAGAAACAAAATAATGCTAATATAAAGTTTTCTTAAACATGCAAAGTAGAGAACCAAAATAATGCAATATAAATTTTTCTTAATGTGACAATGAGAAACCAAATAATGCTAATAAAGTTTTTCTAAAACATGCCAAGTGAGAAACCAAAATGCTAATATAAGTTTTCTTAATGTGCACAAGTGAGAACAAAATAATGCTAATATAAAGTTTCTTAAAACATGCACAAGTGAGAAACAAAATAATGTAATATAAGTTTAGGCTGTAGATTTATTGTCTGTTATATATGTTATGTCTGCCGATAAAGTCAAAATTTTTCATTTCGTATCTTTCTTCTCGCTTGATCTTTTGGTCAAAAGTTGCTGTGTATTGTTTTTGTAAAACTACTGTTTTTTTCACGTGTTACTCTATTAATATAAAGGACGAGATTTTATGTAAATCAAAATATAATTTTTCTACAGGACACATCCCATAAAACAAGAAATCTAAATTAACTTACAGAAGCAATTGGAATATCATCATCCAAAGCTGTGGACAAGAGAATTGGCACGTTCAAGATTTGGTTGCTTATAATATTTGCATTGTAAGTCTGTTTGGTGAAATATGGTGGACGATCAGCAGCTGCCGTGTGATGGTAATGGTGCACAGCGTTGGCGTCTTTCCTCTACGATCAATGGCAATGATAACCAGCTGACAATGGAAACAATTTTTTTATGTATAAAATTATAACAACAATCTGCAATTATTGTAATCTTAAATAGGTCTATAAAGTTACTATAAAGCAAAATAAAAGTCAATATAAAAGTTACTATAAAGCAAAAAAAAAACAGTAAATGTATAAAGTTACTAAAATGTACAAAAATGACCATGTATAAAGTTACTAAGTTATTATAAAGTAAAAAATGTACTTTATAAATTAACTAAAAGTAAACAAAATCATCATCATCAGGTGCCGCTCCACATCGAAGGTTGGCTGCAATGAATCTCCAGCATCCTCTGTCTTTCGCCTTGGCATTGCACACTGCCAGACTGTAACCTGTCCATTTCTAAAAGTTTTCCTCCCACTTATCTCTCGGTCTTCCTCTTGCTCTCCCCCCTCAACTTTCCCCTCTAGTAAATGTTTTATCCTGGTGTCATGTCTTTTTATGTACCCAAAATACTTTACTTGTCTGAATTTTATTTCTCTTAATAATTGTTTCTTCATGCCTAGTTTTCCTAAAACTTGTTTATTTGTCTGTTTTCTGTCCATGAAACTCTGCTATTCTTCTATATATCCACATCTCAAATGCATCAATTCGGTCTTCTAACTGCTTGTTCATTGTCCATGTTTCCAAGCCATACATTAATATAGGATATATATAGCATTTCATCATTCTCATTTTTAGCCTGTTTGTAATTTGTTTGGATGTCAATAACTTTCTCATACTATTGAAATTATCCTTGGTCATTCCTATTATCTTTTTAATTTCTGTAAACAAAATATAAAGATACTTTAAAGTTAATAAAATATAATATATAAAGTTACTGTAAAGCAGACTGGTCAAACCTAGACATCAAGTCACCCTGTAAGTCTTTATTTACTGTAATATTTGGCAAACTCAACATACGTTGGGTTTTAAAATAAATAAACCATACGATTATGGAAGAAAATGTATGCACACAAAAATCCAACAAATTCTATAGTTTAAATCTTCACAATTTTTCATATTAACCTGATAACTGTCTGAAGCATTTCTGAGATTGTCCTTGATCTTCAGCAAGTTTCCATCCAAGTAGAAGAATCTGGGTCCATCTGATGGTACTGAAGATGAGATGTTCAAACTCAGTGTCTCCTGAAAAGCAAAAACAAACTTGATTGTTCCGGAAATAAAAGAGTTTTATCACTGTTGCAAATATCACGACTGCCTTTTTATTTTGCCCCAGTTTGCCTGATAAGAATTCAGGCATAGTCTAATATGTCAAACTGATTTTTGCATGAAGATTTACTTTTCTTACCATTAGTGTCTTTCGCCATTCAGACAAGTCTAACTCTAACTTTAGAGGTACTTGTAATTTAGATCGCCAAGTAAATGATCAGAGTCTTTTGTAGTCCAACCGCACACCGAGAATTATTATATTTATGGCCAAGTGACATCAAACTCTGGAATTTCCACGACCTACTAGCACAGAATGTTATGAACTTCGCTACTTGTAACCCTATTGCAACTGCTATTAATAATATGCAAAAGTTTCAATAATAAACCTGATATGACTCAATCTTAACTAAGCACAAGAATATTAAAATCAAACAGTTATATAACTACTAACGTTTTGGTAAATCACATAATTATATATATATATATATATATATATATATATATATATATATATATATATATATATATATATATATATATATATATATATATATAGTTATAAGTCAAGTAAGTCATGAGTAACACTGATATTTAAAACATTATAATAATAATTATAATGTTCAATCAAATATGATTATAACCATATATTTCATCCAACAAACAAAATGTAGTATCAGTCAATGGACACGTAGTGACTTGTCAGTCCGATGTCTGAAGAGTTGACAGTGTGGCATAGATGCTACAGTCTGGACTGTGCACTAGCCTTTCTTTGTTCGAGTACTAATGCTGCTGATGTCACAGGATTTGCACCTTACGTAGGAGTAACCGATGTTCGGTCCCGTGCAGCTTTTCCCAGGTATCAATCTTGATTTCGAAGGATTTTAGAGAGGACTTGAGCGTGTCTTTGAATCTCTTCTTTGACCCTCGGAGCGTTTGCCACTCGACATTTCACTTAAAACATATGAAATAATGAACAAGCATGAAAACCATGTATTACTACACTTGTATTGTCCTTACAGCCATAGAATAGGCCATTACAGCCACAAGAAACCGATTTCTTCTTCTTCTGCGTTCTCACTAGATTGGGATTTGATTCTCTAATAAAGGCAGCCGTCTGCCTCAGATTATCAGCCACACAATACAGTTTGTCTTGGACGCTAGTGTAAGTGGGCCACCTCTTTCTTCTCAAATCTGCATACTGGGGCAGTTCTGTAGGATATAATTCCTATGATTTCTGCTTCCCTGTTTGTGCCAACCTCTTCCTGCAGTAAGTTTTGGCCACCCTCGTGATGGTAGGTATGACATTCTTACTGTGTGGCTAAATCTCCGAGGCAGATTGGCGACCATAGAATCTGTTATCCCATTCCTCATTGTGAGGGTCGTTGCACCATGTTATCGCCTTGCAGCCTGGTGCATCCGTTTTCTGAAAGCATTTGTTTCGGGTTAGCATTCCCTAGCGGACACGTGCATCTGATTTTAATTTAGCCAAACCTCCTTAGTAGCCTCTTATGACATGCGTGGCAGGTAACAGTGGTTCTATTCTTTACATCCCAAATTTGGGCCCGGTAACCACTTGGGAGAGAAACGTGATTCAGCGCAGAACATACTACGTGATGCAAGACCTATTTCTCCTGAGACAAAGAGGCCAATGATTTGCCTTTATTTCTCAACCTAATCTCTGACAACATTCAAACACTTATGCAACTGTTATATCTGTGACAGTGGTCTCTGTGGCTAAGTGGTTAAGCCTTTGTAGTGTGTTCTGAAGGTTGTGGATTCGAATCTGGGCTGCACTGTTCTATTCACAGTTGCCATTTGTTTTAGAGACCCCTAGTTATGTTGCTGGAGCTATTGAGTTCGCACAATACTCTCAGCAGGGGCAGTGCCATTTCTCTTAGAAGGCCAGGCATATGGGGTAAAACCTGGTGCAATGAAGTCAATCCTTTGGCTTTAGACCCTTTTTTATACCTATGCCACAAAACTTGCAGCGGTTAAGTCTCGTATCTATTGTCTTTGCCATATTTGCACATTACATTCAACTTTGTAACCAGTAAAGCATTTGCCACAAAGTGTGTTCTTAATGGACAAAAGATGTTAAAATCACTCAAGAATCAGTTAGAGCTATACTGTCCCATGTCAGCTCAAATAACCTTATCTAGAAATAACACAGATCTTTTATTCACAACCTTAACAGGACAATCAGGTTGGTCTTAATTTGCAACTTTTAAGTGTTCCTTCGAAAATTCTTTCAAGCAACAGCGTACTGCTTGTTGCAACAAGTACTTCCAACAGTAGACAGGAAACACTTCTTTACAAATTTTTTTGCGGCGTAAATTAATTTTTAGAGCGAATAAATTAATTTGTATTATTTCAAGTGACCTTTGCCATAACTTACATTATCTTCATCCCTGACAGTGAAAACAATTATTGTTGATCCAATAAGTGTTGTCTCTGGAACTGGTATGTAGTAGTCAGTTGGTGAAAATATTGGAGAATTGGGATTCCGGAAAACACTGAGGATCACATTAGTGGTAGCTAGTCGTTTAGGACGAGCAGAATCATAGGCCACAATTGTCAGCTGCAGAGAAAAATTAACAAAATGTCAATTATTACTAATTATAACTAATTAAGCTGAAGTTGATTGAATAAAATATTCAATTACATTTTAATAATGAATAATTTATGTAAGTTGCATTTTAACTTTGTCATTTGCTAAATACTGTAGATTCTGTCTATCTATCATCGATTCCTGTTATGCCTTTCAGCATTCAGGGTATACAATGAGTTCTAGCAAGTAACAAAACTATTAAGTTATAACTTACAGTGTATGATGACATGTCAAGAGGGTCAGAAGTCAGCGGAGCTATCAAACTGATCTCGCCTGTCATATTGTTAACAGCAAAGAGACTGGAACCTGGGTATTGTCCTATCATCTGGTAGACAATTCGGCCCTGAAGAAATAAATGATAATTTAATTTTAAAATGTGAACTTTCAACCTGTGTTAGAAATGGTACAACCAGTATATCAAAAGAATTATCAATAAGTGACAAAGGCAATAAAAACAATAATGAAAGAAATATACTACAATGGTAAAGGTGAAATACTATAGTAGCAAAGTAAAAGAAAAGCAAAGGAACTCTTTTTCATATTTCGAATTATATTAGAGAATAAGGTGTTAGGCCCATATTCTTTTTTACAATCGGCACACAATGGGTGATGTGAACATCATGTCGGTCGTCTTTACACTTCCCAGTGATTTTTCTGGTATCTGCTTGAGGCTGGATTGACCTGAGAGCTGTTATGGTAGGAAAAATATTCCACAAATACTGCAACGGTGGCAATAATATATTATATGATGGAAGTCAGCACTGCAACAATGGAGAAAATAATTTAGTGAAACGTTATTATTATAAGATGTATAGTTTAGTCAACTGATCCTCACCACTGCACATCTAACCAATTAGTCAATAAGTGCTTCGATTTCTTTCCCAGTATGTCTCTCAGCTTGTGGCAACTAATGACACCAATTTTGTACTGGTTTACTATTTTTCTTTGGCTTCCAGTATAGCACTTTTGTCTAGCTACACAGCATTTGATTTGATATTCTTGCAGTCTGGTTAGGCTTGCAGATTTCCCTTAGTTTCTTAAACTGTTTGCAAGCACTAACTTTCATAGGGTATTCAGAATATCAGCCTGGTTCATTCCTCGTCTACTTTCTACAGTAATCATATCTGCTATCAGAGTGTTCATTCCCATTTATATCTGCATGCACTGGCAGCATAATTTTGACAGCATAAACCTCTGTACAGACTCCAACCATTGTCTATAAGCCCAGTTGGTCTGAATCTTCCTGAGTATACTCAGTGAGTAAAGTTGTATACTGTGGACAATTAAAATAGGATGACATTAATCTCAAATACATGAGACACATGATGCCGAATGCACAACTCACCTTCCGATCACTATCAGAAGCTTGGACATTGGAGACTACTCCAAGAGGTGTGTATTCACTGATACTGCGATCAGGAGAATTAATGGCAAACACTGGTGTCACGTCAAAGTCAACCCCAACTAATACTATACAGTTGTCTCGCTTTTCGCTGTTTCCTCGCTGATCTGAAACTCGGATCGTCAGCTGTAGGAGAAGAAGACAAAAGAATAAAAATAGATAAGCCTAGAGCTTCTAAAAGAATGAGAATACAGACAAAACTGCAGTAAAACTAGGAAACAAAAAATAAATGAATAATATTTTTTTCATGCAGAATAAATGAGTTTTAATGCAGTTTTACTGATTTTAAAAAAAAATTAACAAGTGAAATATTTTCCAAAGGGTCTTCATTTAGTTAGAAACAGACAAACAAACATTAAAAAAAAACAATCTGTATAATTTTTCATTTTTTATTTGCCTACTGGCAACCCGATGTTACTGCAGTTTTCACTTAATTAGATGTTTCACTTATTTTACTGTAACCATCTTTAAATACCAAGCATATATCTCATCTTTACAATGGGAGTATCACTAGTGCAGCCTAGGACTATATGCATCTATTCACTTGGAATACATTTCAGTTGTTCACATCACGATCATGATATAGTGAGGTCTGTAATCTACCCAAGACATAACCAGTTGATGGAACAGAAGATAAGTAATCACTGCTCAAAGTGTGCGGCTATTATAATCTTGAGAGCTGCAAGAACATGCTTGCAGCGCTGCCTCTTTTGTTCAACATGATGTTTGAAAGATTGAGGACAAAAAAAGTATATAATAAATTATTTTTTTCTTGCCACTCCTACTATTTTTTGTTGGCATTTCATTTCAATATAACATTAAATAACTCTTGAGCAAACACATATAAGTCAGTAGTAAATGAACCCTTTTTTCATACCTATGGGTATATTGAGGAATACAGTGTTAAACCCATATTCTCATTGACAGTGGGTGATGTGGTCAACAATATGCCAGCAGTCTTTACCTCCCAGTGCTTTTCCTGATACCCAATTGAGGCTGGGTTGACCTGAGAGTCGTTATGGTAGGAAAAATATTCCCCAACCACTGTGGAATTGAACCTGGACCACGTTCCCAAGAAGCGAGCTCACTAACAATTACGCTACTGCGGCTCTCTCCACACATCTAACTACATATGAACCCAACTATATATATATATAATTTTGTGATTTAAGCCTATAAGCATCGGTATGTTCTTGTGCTAGTTTACAATTATATTGCAATATTTACATCTCCCTGTTGATGACAGACATGAAGAAGTCAATGTGATAGATTGGTCAAGACCATTTACACCCCAAAACCAACAAAATAGAAGTCAAGGGCGAGAAAGTCGGCAAACAAACAATAACAAACATGCATTGCTGCATGACAGTTAACCAAGATGAACAGAAAATACCCATAGTGCGTAAAGAGAATGACAAAAAGAAGTAGAGATTTATTGTCTCAGTTATTCTTCTTACCATGAGAATTACACAAGAGCAATGTGAATACCTTTGCAACTTGTCAACTTTCAATATTGACATAGAAAATAAATTAAAAATAAAATACAGAAGTTATACTCTGCTAACTACCATTGTAACAAAAGTCTTTAACTTACATTATACATTGGAATCTGAGTGCCCTCCAAGGAGTGGAAAACCCATAAATCACCAGTCCTTGAATCAACATAGAAGACAGGATCACTGCTGTTAACTGGAGCCGGGATAACATTGATGAGTGTGTAAGCAAGAACATCCTACAGGCAAAAAAAGTGTAGGTCATTAGAATGATCAAGTAGGAACAGTTCTTCATCTCTAAACATGTTGCATCTTCTTCACTATCTTTAAATATGGATGTCTTGTACTCACTAATAAAGATGCTCTTAATGTGAGCTAATGCTTGCTCTATCAGATGTAGACTATATTATCAATATCATTTATAGTTTAGATCATTTATGCTGGAGAGCGTGTACAATGTTTATGTTCTCAACCCATTTATTTTTATGTCTATCTCTTATTCTTTTCCTTCCACCAATCCTTGAACAAGCAGTTAGATGCAAGTAAAATACACATTTTTTTAGTTTTTAAAATGTATAAAAATATAAAGTAAAATATGACAAAATATATTATTTTTAAAAAAAGAAGTAAATGGAAAGATATGCAGTAAATTATTAGACATTGTGCAATTATACAGGGTGTTCAAATTAAAAGCAACCCCAGTGATAAATAGAAATTTGCCAGGTACGCATTGCATCTCGTCTATTTACTATTTAAACCGGTTCTGACTAGCTTGTCCTACGTCACATTTGTTCATCGCCCCTTCCCGCACTACAATTACACACCATCACACAACCTTGACCTATACTACGTCATAACTGAACCTTCTCATTTCCATACATATATGCCAGATTAGCTCCATTCACAGGCTGCTTTTAAGTTGAACACCCTGTATAATTTTATGCAACTTTATATATCCATACAACCAATACTGACATAAGGATGCGAGTCATGGACAGTAAACAAACAGATAGAAAATTTCTGGAGGCCACAGAGGTGTGGTTTTACAGAAGAATGGTGAGAATGTCATGGACTGCTAAAAAGACAAATGTGGAGGTGTTAATAAGGCCAAAGCTTATTATCAATATAAGAAAAAGGCAATCATAATTTCTTGGACATGGAATGAAAAGGGAGGCTTTAGAACAGAATGTGACAAACGGTAAAACCGATGGAGATGAGACAGAGGAAGACAGAGAGAGAAAATTTTGGATAGCCTGACTTCATGGCACAGAAGAGCATCAACATCTGAGATGATATGAAACACCAGGGACAGAGATTTGTGGAGATCCATGATCGCCTACGCCAGCTGGCACAGCACCGGAAGATGATATTTATTCAGTGATTTTGTTATCTTGTGGTACTTTAAAACAAACAAAAATAACAAATTTCAAAAGAAAAACTGAAACAAATTAGATAACACAAAGAATAATGCTAAATGGTTATTCAATCTTGACAATGATAGTTGTTATATTACTTACACTGTCTTGAGATATTGCTTCCACTTTCCGTATAATTGATGGAATAGATTGGTACTCTGATACACGGATTGTGTCAATGGCCATTTTACACACTGGTCCAAACTGGTTTCTTACTACACTTACAGTCACAGTTGCTATTGTCTTTCTGTCTGGCTCTGCTTGGTCATAAGCTTGAACATCAAACTATAACAAAAATAAAGCATTGAACAGAAATAAATATGCCAAGTAGGTATTAAAAACCCCAAGAAATTAAAAATATGATAAACTATATATATTATAATAAACTATAAAAATAAACAGCACTTTCAGATCTCTGTATTAGTTATCAGTTAGAGGAGAACTATCATTATAGAACTCCGGACATATCCATAGGTGCTTTGCTCCCTTTCAATAAATCCAGAGTGTCCAGCGGCCCAACACGCCAGTTGATGTTGCTTAATCAACTTTTTAAAATCTCTTATATATAATGTGTGGGGTGTGTTTCAGAGATTTAAAATAGGAAGATTTATACAGGAAAAATTTGTTACTGAAATGTAGTCTAATTAGAGCAGCAATTTATACAATACGCACATACTATAGTAGTCATTTTCATAACAAATTTGAAGAAAATATGAAATGTTGTAATGTCTTATCAACTAAATCCAAATTTCCTGCTGAATATTTTTATGAAAAAGTGCAGTAAAAAATCTGCTTACATCCAGGATAACTGCGGAAGGAACATGTTCATTTCAAATAGTGTTTTATTAACATTTCAGTGTTAAAATATTCATGATAAAATATGAAATAAAATAGATCTTTATACCCAAGATATCTTGGAGAAAGAACATGCCCATTTCCAAATACTTTATATTAAAAATATTTCCACATTTTTCGGTAGTTCTAGCTGGATTATCAACTGCAAAATTTTTAAATAAGAAAAAACAACGGACTGGGATTGGTTGTGTAGAGTGTTTGTATAGAGAGACAATTAAAAGTTACAAAAATAGGAGATAAAATGAGATGCCAACAGCAAGAATAAAATGGCAAGAAGCAAATTTAACAACTTACAATATATGCTGGCGATATGTCATAGGAGACATTCCTTGCCAGGGTAATGTTACCAGAACGTGAGTCCAGCAGGAAGTAAGCAGGTGGTGGATTCACAAATTCATACAATATATAGCTCTGAAATAGAGAGAAATAAAAGTTATTTTAATACATTTGTTTTTGTATCGGACCAAGTGTCACTAGCCTATATAAAAAAAAGGGTCTAAAGCCGAGGATTGACTTCAATGTACCGGGTTTTACCTCATATGGATCGGGCTCTCTCCGCAGAAATGGCACATCATCTGCAAGTGTATTGCACAAAGCATGAACTACGTAGTTCCTGCAACAATCCTAGGGTCTCTGGAAAAATACACTCGTGAACAGAACAGTGTGGTCTGGACTCGAACTGATGACCTTCTGAACGTAAGGTAAGGGCGTAACCATTTAGCCACTTACTAACTTACTTAATCCCGTCATGCCTAGTGACACATGGGGCTTCAGAAAGGACTTTCCATGCTCTCCTGTCCCTTGCAACCTTCAGCGCAGAGCCCCACGTCAGAGATGCGGTGTCCAGTTCCTCTTCCATCATGCGCTCCATGTTGTCCGTGGTCTGCCTTTCTTTCTCTTTCCTGGTGTCCAAGGAGGCATCCTTGCAGGATTTCTTGTCTCATTCTCATAACATGTCGGATTCCATTTCCATCTTCTCTTTGAGATAAAGTCATTCATTGTCTGTCTTGTGTCTTGATAGCTGTTTGGATAGTTTTACAAAAGATTCCAAGATTGCTAAGACAAGAGTGGTGGAAATGACAGCCAGCTAGATCTCCTGGTCATCCTCGCAACTGATCCAAGTAGAGCAAAACTAGGCAAAACAATGCTTATAGGTTTAAGCGTGGTCCTGATGTAGATTTTGACTTCATACTGGTTTCATTCTGGTTTCATTTAGCCACAGAGACCCCCAATATCAAAGAATTGTTGTTACCTCAACATTTTCAGAAACTTGTCATTATAGTACATTACTGGCTATAATTAAGTCTTATCTTATCTTATCTTAACCACATTTGCCGTGAAGTGTCTTGGGGAGAGTTAGTTTTCTATCTTGTGCCAGGTGTGTTGCGCTTGACGTTGTCAGTCCATGCTTTCGCAGGACTCTGAGATGTTATCTATCCATCGTGTTCTTGACCTACCTTGTGCTCTGCGCCCTGAGTGTCGATTATTATAGGCATGTGATGGTAGTAAATGTGGTTCCATTCTCATTAGATGGCCGAACCAATTGATTCTTTGCTTCTCGATGTACTGTATGCATGGTATAGTACTAACGATGCTTCTGATATTCTCGTTTCTCACTCTATCTCTCCTGGTAACGTTGACAGCTTTTCGTAGACATCTCATTTCACATGTGTAATCTTTCTTTCTTGTGTCTTAGTCAGGGGCCATGTTTGTCACTGATTGCAGAGAGTTGGAATAAATATGCAGTTTATCAGTTGTCGTTTGACTGCCATGTTAATGCTTGGATGTTTTAATAGTGGTGACGGTATGTCACTGCATTTGCCTTCTGGCTTCTAGTCTCGATTTCTCTGCCCATCTTTCCATCTGCTGTGAATATACTCCGAGATATTTGAATTCTGGAGTCTGTTGTATTTTGACATTATTCACGTGTATATTCAGTTGACCTGTTGACCTATTTATTGTCATGACTTCTGTTTTGGAGTGTTAATTTTTATGTCATATTTTTCGCATGTCTTGCAGTGCATTTATGTTTGAAGTTTGTGTTGTTTGTAAATTATACTCTGATCATCTGCAAAGAGTAGTTCGTTGATTAAATTGTAGTTGTTATCGAGGTTATCTGTCTTGGTTTCTTGTGTTATCCTGTCTATGTATATATTGAAAAGTATAGCCGAAAGCACACATCCCTGCCTTACTCCTGATGATAATTCAAATTCATCTGTCAGGCGTCGCTTGTTCGACTACGCTTGAGCATTTTTGGTATAGCGCTCTAATATTGTCTAATAGTTGGCCTTGAATTCGTATTCACTTAGTATGGCCCATAGTTTGTTTCTGTTTATTCTATCAAAGGCCTTTTTTTGGTCTATGAATGCTAAGTTGAGCTGTTTGTCATATTCTATGGTGTTTTCGCTGAGTTGCCTTAGTGTGAACACGGCATCGGTGCAACTCTTTCCCTTTCTGAACCCAAATTGAGCGATGTTCAGCTGTGGTTTTATTATAGGTTTGATTCTAGATTCCAAAATTTTAGCATAAAATTTCCCAACATGACTTAATAACGATATGCCTCTGTATGTATTGCAGCCTCTGTATGTATTGCATTCCCTTTTGTTGCCCTTTTTTTCCATATTGATATTATGATGGCTTTCTTCCAATCTTTGGGACTTCTCTTTCTGTCCAGGCTGACTTGAAGATTCTATGTATCCATTTTATTCCTGTTTCTCTGCATGCCTTAATTGCTTCATTGGTTATACCGTCTATGCCTGCTGTCTTGTGATGTGGACTCTTCTTCACAACTTCTATTTCTTGGATGAGTATATTTGGTTATTCTATGCTTGTGTTATTTTTAAATCTATCCACAATTGGTGTTGGTGGTTGGTTAAGTAGTTCTTGGAAGTATTCTTTCCATCTGTTCTTCCTTCCGTTTGTATTAAATATCGGTGTACCATTTTTATCATTAATAATGTCAGTGGGGTTGAAACTTTCGTCTCTTATCCTCATGAATTGACACTTTTGAAAAAATTTCATGGCTGTTCTTTGCAAGTAATGACAGTTGTTCCCCGTATTTTCCCACGATTCTGTCTTTGATTTTTTTATTACTTGTTTACTATGTCTTCTCGCTGTTCTATATGCTGTGTAATCATCTTGACTTTTGGATTTTATCCATTTTTTGAAACATTTCCTCTTTGCTTTTATTGATTCTTTGACTTCGTTGTTCCACCATGCAGTTTTTTGTTTGAATTTCTGTCTTACTGTTTTTTGCCACATAGTGTGTTTAATGTTTTCATCATTGCTGTTTTAAATTATAATTAAGTAAGACTGCTATTTGTTCTTTTAATATTGCTTTCCTTGCACAAAGTGTATTCATGACCTTTCAGACGAACTGGAAATCAGCCCAATAAAACATTAGAATCAAGATTAATATATACTGCAGTTGTGTGCTATCAACATTACTATGAAGATCAGAATGCTGGAGACGAACGTTATGAGCATCTCAAAAAAGCAGATTTAATTAAACTGCACATTTAAAGTAAATGGGTCTCTGTGGCTAAGTGGTCAAGCCCTTGCCTTGCATTCTGAAGGCTGTGAGTTTGAATCCAGACCATGATGTTTTGTTCACGAGTGCCTTTTTTTCCAGAGACCCATTGGATTGTTGCTGGATCTACGGAGTTCATGATATGTGTAATACTCTCAGCAGATGGTGTGACATTTTTGCATAGAGGGACCCATCAATATGTGGTAAATCCCAGTACAATGAAGTCAATCCTTCAACTTTAAACACTAGATTTAAAGTAAATGAAACCTTGCGAAGATAAGTCCTAATTAAATAGCTAGAACTCTAATAACATTAGATATTTGATGTAGATCAGAAATAAAGAATAGAATAGGTCAGGAAAATACAGCATTCTAGAAATAAAGGGTATTATATGTAATAAACCATGCTATATTGAAGTCAGCAAGTGAGTTTT
This sequence comes from Arion vulgaris, assembly GCA_020796225.1. Classification (NCBI taxonomy): domain Eukaryota; kingdom Metazoa; phylum Mollusca; class Gastropoda; order Stylommatophora; family Arionidae; genus Arion; species Arion vulgaris. The sequence goes on from CM036757.1 coordinate 6,162,884, forward strand.
TCAGTGCTACATAGCATAAAATGACATATAGAGGTGAACCACCGGCAAAAAATAAAGACAGCAAAATCTCTGATGTCACAAAAATATGGTTGTACAAAGGAATGCTGAGAATCTCACAAACTGCTAAAATGACTTATCAATGGTAATGTGATGAAAGAGGCAAAAGCATAGAAAATACTAATTACTCACACCAGAAAGAGGCAATCATAATGTTTCGGCCATGTCATGACAAAAGTTGACTTGGTACACATAGTGACAACCCACAAATTTAATGGAAGACTAGACAGAGGATAACAGAGAGAAAATTCTGGACCGTCTAACTTTATAGGTAGGAAAATATTCAACATTCGATCTGGCAGTCAGTATGCAGGACAGATTTTTGTAGAGATCCATGATCACTTTTACCATCCAACATGGCACTTGATGATGATGATGAACATAGCATTTAACCCTTTGAACCCTGGCCACCTGTATCTTAAAATCTCTTCTCCAAAGCTCCTGGGCAAAAAGTACACACAGAGTTATATTAAAACACGATAATTTAGCACTCTAAGTGCTCTATAATTTGTTATTGATTTACCCCATCATCTCCGTTTTCCTGTTTATTATATATTTGAAGAATACTAAACTTTAAAATTTATTTGATTTAATATGTAGGCCTGGCATGCAATACTCAGTATATGAAGATTAAATACTTAACTAATTACCTTATCAGTACAATAAAATCACACAACAGCATTCCGCCATCTCAGTAAACGATGTAGAACACATGGGTTGTGTTTTAAGCTTGTCATTTATTTTCAAATACCAAAAATAGTAAAATATATGCTCAGACCAATATATCGGGAGCTCGGGGTATGGAGCGCTTACATTCAATCCGGAAATATCGGGAGCCCGGGTTCTAAGGGTTAAGGACATGACACTGGTTCAGGATATATTTCAAAAGGATGTCTTGAAAACAAAACAAAATAACCAATTGAAAAATTACTTGATAACAGAAACACATGACACAAAAGGAAATACATTCATGAAATCAATACACAAAATTACTGACCGCGGAAATCATGTCTGAATCAGTGGCTGTAAGTCGAAGCACAAGATGTCCAGGCTGATCTGTGTCCATAATTTGTGCATAACTATTATTCATCACAGGTGCTATGCCTGATGTATCTATAGTGATAGTCACTTCCGCTTCAGAACACATTTGTGGGTAGCCATTGTCACATGCTCTAACTCGTTGCTGGGTAAGATTGAAGAAAACAACACAGACATGATACATAACTTAAATCTCAGTGGGAAATTAACTGAAAATAAGTATGTAAGGGATAAGAAATATATCTGTGTGTACATGCTTAAAGAAATACTTTGGCCATGTTTAACACTTCTGCTATTTTTAACTTCACTCAATCACAATTGCAACTTGTTAGCAGTAGACTTTCAATAATATTTCAAACGATAGATATTTTAAATATTTTGCTTATATTTATAATTTTGGTGCATACCACAATAATCGGATCCCACTTCCTAGGACAGATTTCCGGAGGGAAATTGTACCATCAGCTGAATCAATGAAGAAATACTCCGATGGTCCAGAAATCGGACTTCTTTGTATGGTTTCTGCAATAAGTGAATATGTCACTACATCCTGTTCAAGTAGAGAGAAAAGTAAGTAAATTGTAATCAATTTATAAATCAGAAATATAGAAAGTTGTACATTTAAAAACATTGTAAAGGAAGTAAAACTGTAGAGAGAAAAATGGGATACAAATTGAGCTAAATTTGCATACATGTAAAAGAAAATCAATTAAAATAAAAGAATAGAAATTGAAAACTTGTAGTTTATGGGAAAGATTGATCAAGATACTTTTTAAAATGAATTCTAGATTGTGGGGACTGGAATAGAGCAACTATAACAAAAATAAGCAACAATCAACTTTGATAGTCATATAAATTTTGACTGAGAATTTTGAATCACTCTTCAATTGTTCAGTCCCAGTTTATGATGTTTAATTGTTAGGACCATCATCATTGCACTTTAGTGGCACCATAAATATGAGAGAGGAGGCACTGTAATATGTAAAGCAAAAAGATATCCTAACTATTTCATAGACAATATTTGTAATAGGGATTAGTTCTAGATCTATGCTAGGTGAATATAATGAACAGGGAAGTCAGTTCTCTTCAAATATATAATATGCAAAATTATTGTAGAAATATCTATGTTGTGTGAGTTGTACTGCCAAATAGGATGTTTAGAGCTTAGAGGCAATCTCTGGAATTATAAACACATTTGAACAGTACATTAGTTGATGGGTATGCACACATCTCCTTTCCCAAATTCTCCTGCCACAAACATACTTCCAACCTTTTATTTATGAAACCATATAGTTACCAAATAGTCTTGGTCCATTGCAGTTACTTTGGTAACAGTTGTAAGGACAGGGTGCGACTCTTTGATGGTTGCCTGGTAGGATGGTGATGTAAATCTTGGTGGATGCTGATTATGAAGAATTGTGATGGTACACCTGATGTCGGTGAAACGATCTGGTCTCAAGGAGTCAGACACTCTTACTACTAACTGTTGATGCAAAGATGAATTTGAATTTGTCAAACATTACAAACACCAGAGAGAAGATTTACTAGCATATCAGAACAAATGAATTCAGTACAGAAATTGACATCAAAATACAGAAACTGTTTGTAACCGAGGCACAACAAAGTATGGCAGTTGATTGCAGTAAATAACATTGCAGTGACATGTAGCATGACTTATTAGAAAATACAATTTTAGTTCAAGTTTTATTCCTCTCAAACTATTCTAAACACAATTTCCTGGAGGTCTTCTGCAATAGCTTATTCAGTAATTGGAAGAGATGCACAGAAATGTTGATGACAAATATTTGAATGTAGATAGATCTTATTTAGAAATATTGTATGAAATGTCATTAGAAAAACAACAACAATGATAGTTATAGTGAAGAATATGGGGAGCCTACCCACTCTTGAAAATGATAAACTCTCACAAAATTGCTATTTGTGCTTCGAAGATATTTAAACTATTTTAGACTATGTACTCATGTATACACTGTAAGAAGATTTTAGACTTTGTACACATGTATACACTGTAAAGATGAACTACATTTGGTAACAAGGAAGCATTGAGATGGTTTCAGCATCGGAGAATGAAATATATATGGGGTGGGGGCACTTCTTACGCAATGTGCAGGAAGTTTATACAAAAATTGAACTGAACAAAATTGATAATTTCATTTTCCTCTGCCTGCTATGAATTCAGACATAGTCTTCACCTAATATGACGCCTCTGACTGATTTTTGCGTGAAGATTTGCTTCCCTATCACCAGTGTCCAACGCCACTCAGGTGCGTCTTACTCCCACTACAGAGGTATTTGTAATTCAGATCCCAAGTAAAGGATCTGAGTCTCTCGCATAGCGTGTAAAAAAAAAAAAAGTAAAGGAACCCTTTCATACCTCGTGGTATATAGGTATACAGTGTTAGGCCTGTATTTTTCATTGACCGTCGGCACACAATGGGTGATGTGGTCAGCATCACGCCGCCGCCTTTACTTCCCAGAGCATGTCTGGTACCCAGTTGAGGCTGGGTCGACCTGAGAGCCGTCGTGGTCAGGAAAATTCCACGACATTGCGGAGCTGAACCCAGACCACCAGCCTTGCCAAGCGAGTTCACTAACAACTGCGCTACAGCGGCTCTCCCGCATAGCATGTGCACACCAAGAATTTGTTTTTGGGCTAAGCTGGCCTTGAACCCCAGATATTCCAGATTGTTATGGCTTCTATAAGTATTCTCTACGCTCTACTGTCTTTTGTGGCCATCATTGCAGTATTTCATGTCAGAGATACAGTGCACTACTTCTTTCACAGTCAGTCTCCATGGATCTTCTAGATATTCTTTTCCTTCCTTTTCCATCTCCTGTCCCAGTTGGCTGTTCCACAGTATATTAGGCCTATTTTCATAAAATTCCCATGCCATTTTCATCTTTTTTTAAAGTATCTTTTTCTTGCTTTCTAAACTGGTGTCTAAAGAGAAGTCTACTGTTTTGATTGATAGATTAACAGGACCATCATCATTGCACTTCGGTGAGTAACCATGTGTGCTCCAATCGCTTTCATACACAGGAAGATCTCAGCTGCAGTGCACAAACTCTGTAGCACTGGCAAGGTCCCCGATGTAATTTTGAAGATGGTGAAGGTATATTTGTAGAAATTTTATTTAAAATCTTTTTAAGAAATTTTGCCAGGGCAGCGGTTTTCCAACCTACTCTACTCGATTTTGAACTATCAAGTGTTCTTTTATGTGTTCAAATTGAACATGAGATCTATTCTTTATAGTCCGTCTCTGATAGGACTAGGAACTCAATCTCACCTACACTGAGATCAGGGATCTATACGAAAAATATCCAGATGGCTTCAAGAGGGAGTGAACCTGGTACCTTTGACACGAGAGATGAGCACCTAACCTCTACGTCACACTAGGCCACAAAATGTTTTATATTTTATGCTGACAAGTGATGAAAGGTGGACAGTCTGTGAACATCTCTTTTAGTCGTCTTCGAGTTTCTCTTTTTTATGATTGCTATTTTGATGATTAGTCAGACGCGTTCTTATAATGAAGTCGACTGTTGTCTGGAGCTTATCTCTGGTGCCATGTAGGTTTTAATGTAGTACTGCAAGGTCAGAATCCCTTTACAGGAGGACATACAGGGACAGTTTAGTCATTCTCCATATTAGGGAAGACTATAAATAAACCTATTTATCAAAGGCAAAATATCAAAACATAAAAGTAGTTTTAAAAATACAAAAACAAACTAAAGTAACATTATTAAACATTAAGATGACAGTAAATAAAATCTACAATGAGGGCAGAATTTCTGACTGAGTTGTTTCGCAGGTTCTGGGTGAGCAAGATGGTTCCATTGATCACATCAAAAAAGTCTGGAGCTGGATAATCACCAATTTTCTCAAACACCAAGGAACCCTGTGAAATACAGTGTGTTGAAATAGTCTTATTTTTATCAAACCCAATTGGTTTATGAAATTGGAGACAATAGAAAAGTCATTGTCTATAAATATGTAATAACCAACACAACTTTCTTGAAAACAATGCCCCAACTCAAGTGGGCAGAAGCATGGACAGAGCCGATATCATCAATGCTGTAAGCTCTCATTTATATGACATGGGCAAGTCCCAGACACTGGAACAAGTTCGAGAATTAGGCATTAAGTTTGGACATGCCAGACAGTTTCGTCTTCATGGTAGAGAGAGAAGATATACTAATCAACTTCTCATGGGTATAGTGAGCAAATGGACTTTGTGATGGCTGCTGCAGCGGAGGACAGAGCACGAATGGGAATGCCCAATGTGGCATGAAGTCGATCGCATAACATAACAGCACATGCTGTGTATTTCAAAACTGCAATATTAACCTGTAGAACAGTTCATCTGAATGCAACTGAGAAAATGATCATAAAAGAAGGACACAAAGTTAAAGCTAGGGCCTTAGATGTAAATAATCATAAAATGAAGAAGACAAACAAAACAATCAGTGCAAAGTCAATTTAAAAAGCGACATCCCATTATAAATTTGTCAGCGTATTTTACCCCTTTGCACAGGATGGTCAACAGATGTGTGATAAAGTAAAGCCACCATTGGAGACTAAGCAGTCCCCAAAATATATGGAAAAATCTTCTGTCGGTCAGAAAGGGGCACCCAGTTGTCCTGACAAGCAGAAACTGTTGTCCAAAACGCAGGATATTTCTCAGCTGTAATTATATGGTCCAGTAGATCAGGGGAATTAAAATAGGGTAAGACACTTGTCTATGTAAAAATATGTAACTGTTATAGAAACAACAATAAATGAATTTGTTCCTGCAATACAGGATTCCACTAGGTGTGAAGGCAATTCATTGATTTGTCTGTCTCTGGTCGAAGATAGACAAATGGATGGAATATCTTCAACGTAATGACATTGAATTATAACATAAGATATATGTAAGGTTAGAATATATTCAATATAATTCTCAAATACAGTTATCACAAATATAAATGTTCACTGCATGATGTTTCACAATTTATGATCTGTAACAAGTGACGGTTACGTAAGTTTATTCACACTAAAAATCTCTGTTCTCTTCTTCATTTTTCCATTTCCAATGAAATATAGAGCTTCACCGTATCGCCAACATTTATATTAGTTTTCAATTTAATGTTTCTAATAGAACAACAAGAACATAGTGCTGAAATTGTACTTAACACTATGTTAGCAATTCATTGATATAAGGGAAGACTGCAGTAAAACTATGTAGCATTGGCGAAACACGTAAAAACAAATACTGTAGTTTTACAAAGTATAAAAACAGTAACAATCACACAGCAACATTATGATCAAAGGTCTTATCAAGCAAAGGATACACCAGAAGTGAAGAAATTCACTTCTTATACGGGAGACGTAACATAGAATAAGACAATGTATTATTTTATAAATATATTTATTCTATAACAAAATATTCTCTTATTCTATATGTTGAGTGCTGTATAAGGAGTGAATTTCTTCACTTCTGGTGTATCCTTTGCTTGATAAAGGCATAGTGGTCAAAATGTTGCTGTGTATTATTATATTTGAAATTTGAAAATTACAGTTCTTTGTTTTTAATGTGTTTTGATATAGCAATTCATTGCAGTTTTTGTAATAGTCATATTTACACTAGAGTTGTTAGCCTCCTTAACACAACCACCGATAGCAGGGGTGGTGGGAGATAAAGAATTATTGTTTAACAAGACATACATTTGTAAAGATGGTTACCGATAAGATTATATGAATAATTAAAAAAAACATTTCATACTATCATATCTACTGAGGTATACTGCAGCATGGTGTTAGAGTTTATTGATAATAGAGAAGGTTATCAGTGTTGAATAATGCACAAACTAAAAATATATATTGCCACTGAATATGCAGTGTAATTCAAACAAAAGTATTTTTTATGTATTCCTACAATTTTATTTGGTGCTGGCACTAAAATATTAGTAATTTAACAATTAATTGTATACTTTAAAAAATAAAACAGTTACTTCAATTAAATAAAACCCATTAATATATGAAGAGCAAATCCAAATCTTACCTGTCTGTTTGGATCATTAGCAGTAATAACTATATTGATTGGACCAGGAAGTTTGTTCTCACTGATTGTGTCTTGACATTGAACAGGACTGAGCACCGGTTTACCGGCATGGCGCAGAACGTTGATGATCACATTAATTGAAGTGCTCCTGCGAGGTGTGCCATTATCCTGGGCTACAGCATTCATCTGGAGACCATATGAAAGTCAACTGATTAAATACAGATTTACATTTTGTTGTGTTTTTAAAGCCGAAGGATTAACTTAATTGCAGCGGGTGTTACCCCATATGGCTCGGTCCCTCTCCGCAGAAATGGCTCACCACCTGCTGAGAGCATTGCACAAAGCATGAACTCCGCAGCTCCAGAAACAATCCTAGGGGTCTCTGGTAAAAACTGCAATCATGAACAGAATGGCTGGTCTGGAGTCAAATCCACAACTTTCGACTCACAGGGCAAAGGGTGTAACCACTTTTTATTGTGTGTCCCATTTAAAACACATCTGATTTGATAGTAAACTATTATTATTAAGTTAAACAAGACCAACAAACTGTGCATGAGCATAAGTACAAGGAATGTTTTTTAAAAAATGATCATTTGTCACACATACTGACATGAATGATCTCCACCAAAAGTCTGTCCTGAGTAATGATTATCAGTTCAAGTGTTGTCATGCTTTGTCATTAGTCTCATCTAGGCTGTCCAGAATATTCTTCCTCTGTTGTTCTTTGTCTCATCCCCCATTGACTTTTCTTGTTGTCATTATGTATTCTAAACCTCTGTTATTATGCTTGAAATATTATGATTGCCTCTATCTTACATTTATAGTTTTCTCTTTGTTGACACTTTCTGTAGATCAACATTAGCTACTTTAGTAGATCATGCAATTCTCAGCAACATTCTTTAAAACCATATCCCTGTGACCTATTCTCTGTTTATTTATTGTCCATGCTTTGTTTTTATATATCTATAATGGTTTTTATGTGACATTGAAACAATTCTCTTCTGACTTCAATAGAAGATGGTTACATATAAGTAAAAGACAAAGTAAAGTAACCCTTTTTCATACCATGAGGTATACTGAAGAATACGGTGTTAAGTCCATCATTTTTTATTGACCGTCGGCATGCAATGAATGATGTGGTCAACATCACGCCGACCACCATTACTTCCAGTGCTTTTCCTGGAGCCCAATTGAGGCTGGGTTGACCTGAGAGCCATTACAATCTAAAAAAGATATTACACGACCCCTGTGGAATTGAACCCGGACCATATGCATAAGAAGTGAGTTCACTAACAACTAAGCTACTGCGGCTCTCCTGGATACATATAATGCCAGTTAATTCCTGGAAAGTCATTTTTACCATAAAACATATGAGATCTAACGTTCAATTTCTGATTTAATTTATTGGAAAACAACAAAATATATTGCTTTATCTTACCAAATATGTATCCTTAGGCACTCCTAATAAGGATTTCTTCACAAGTATTTGTCCATCGGTGAGAATTACAAACAGGTTTAAAGTGTCGGATTCACCTGTAGCAAGGTAGGTCACAGTGTCCTGCAACAAAGTTAAAAAACATGTTGGCATCATAAAATAGATTGAAACATACGGGACTGATTCCAGATATAGGCATGTCTTTCCACATCACACTAAAGAGCTGACACATTTTTGTACGTAATTTTAATCTCTTATAGTTACTAATTGGTTATTGGTTTCTGAACTAATGTCACAGCATTCCAGCAGACCCATATGTGCTCAGTCTTCCCCAACAGAAGTTGAAGGGTATGCATACTGATGGTTCCTGTGGCTTGCAGGTTAAACACACTCCTCTCTCTGTCCCTCAAGCATCTAACTCTACTTGTATAAAATAAAATTTCAAATTCCTTAAATCGCTGGATTGATTCAACATCAATTTTAGTGTCACCATCTGACAAGAAGTCACCAAGAGACCGAAGAACATCCATCCTAAACTCTCCAACAATCAATGCTATTGATGCAAGTCTGCCTACTCTCTATTGCCGCAAACACCTGCATGTCTAGGACAGTAGATCCCTGTGAGTCTGTAGGTTGGAAATTCTATAGACGACATTTTCCCCCCACAACCTGCCATTCTGGATCTTCCGAAGCATCGACTGAGAGTCAGAAGCAATAATGGCACAATATAGTCACTAAAGCACAAATATATAGTATATCCATTGTTTTGATTACAATTGCAACAAACAAGACAAACTGTCGGGAAGCAAAAAATGTGTATACATTACCATTGTGTTGTTGTCTGTGGCACTGATTGTCAGAATATTGGTAACCAACAGATTCTGTCTCATTGATGGTGATAATGTAATTTGGTTGCAAGAACATTGGGGCATATTCATTATGATTCACAGGAATGATCACAACCTCATCAACATAATCCTCTGGGTAAGCTGAATCATATGCTCTCACATAAAACTGTGTCAGACAGAAAAGTACCACTTTGCTTATTATAGAGACAAATACATGAATTAAAAACTGGCAAACATAACAAAGAAATACTTGGTATTATATAGTATACCTCTGACGGCCCGCAATACACAGGTGATATGTATCTTTATGAGTCTTCAAATTATGCTTACAGACATCCTTATATCTCAATTGAGGTCTTACCATCAACCTCTTCCCGAGATAAGCTGTTTATTCAAAAATACTTGGAAATTTGACCCTCTTCCGTGTGCGAGGTGTGACCCAGCCATCGGAGATGTCTCCAATCTCCTCATGTCTGATGTATTAAGGAAAAGGAAATAACTAAAAAAGAGTGAATTAGAGTAGTCGAGACATCACCAGAACTACATTGTAGGAAATGCAAACTGTTTTAGAGACTCAATCTTTGAATTTGTTCCTGGTTGACTCCCAAAGCCTTTCCCTGACTGAATACAACCACAAGGCAGCGGAGGTTTGATATAAGGTTTTCCTTCTCCTAGATGGGCATCAAAGTTATCTACCCTATCTGTCCAAAGTTACTGGTTTTCTAATGCCAGTTACTTGACATTTGCTTCTGCTCCAGTCTGGTAAAACTGTTCCGCCACAAGAAAGTCGTACTTGCCAGTCAAAGATGGTAAGAGACTCATGACTCTGGAGCATTTTATATGCAGTGAGAGCTTACTTTGTAAATAATACATAAAATTGTGACAGTCATAGCACAGAAATACTTTGTATTATACAATATATGATCTCATAAATAAAATGATGTCAGATGGACAAAGCAATAGTTCTGAATTGATTACTGAACCGACATCATTGTCCTCTGCACAGAGGAGACCCTAGGTGCTTTGACTCCTCAGAAAATGTAAAAGGGTATGCAAGCTGATGCTTCCCATAGCTTACTGGTTAAACATACTCAAACGTCTAGTCATGTTTGCAAAATGTGGGACTTCAAACTCCCTAAAACACTGTTTGGATTTAAAATCAATTCCCATGTCTTCCTCCAATATGTGGCCGCTGAGCAAATGAAGAATGTCTCCCGTATTCATATTTAATAACTCTCCAGCAATCAGTACTTTTGATCTAAGTGTCTCCTTTGTCATTACCCTGAACAGTCACATGTCAAGGACAGTATATATATATATATATATATATATATATATATATATATTGTTGATATCTTATATATTACTCTTGTTAGATCTGGCAACAAAAGACTAGTGGCACTACTGCAGCACTATGCGTTAATGGAAACAAGAAGTATTATGCAAGACTAAAGACACATTGTAAATAAAGAATTGGTTAACTTTACCTGGTAAATTGGTGATGTTCCTGATAGTAAACTATTGGCTATTGTGATGGCTGCGGTGTTTCTGTTGATGTTGAAAAAGTAAGCTGCAGATGTGTTGGTAACCTCTTCATATACCACAGGACCCTGGGAACAATTGAATTAGACTGTTAATACATTCTCTAAGGCTATCGCAGTAGCATATTTGATTGTATTTTGTATGCATAGATAGTTAGAACACATTGTGACAACCGGTAAAATCAAGGGTAGACGAGACAGAGGAAGACAGAAAGAGAAAATTTTGGATAGCCTAACTTCATGGCACGGTAGAGCGTCAACATCTGAGTTGATAGCAAACACCAACGACAGAGATTTGTGGAGATCCATGATTGCCTATGCCAGCCGGCACGGCACCTGATATTGATGATGCATAGATAGAATTTGGATAGATAGATGTATGCATAGATAGATGGCAAAGTTCTGCTCAGGGCAAGCTATTTGATGATGATGAAATAGAATTTAATATATTTATAAAAAATAATGGACAAAGCAGAGGAAAAATACAGAAATTCTAAGAGACATGAACATTGAAGAGCATTGGCTTATTAATAATAGGTTTCATGTTTCTAAAACTAAGATATGTTGGTCACATTACATTTCATTAGTTTACCTGATCGACCACTTTAAGCTGCTGGGATAGCCACTATTTATTTGGTTTAGAACGATCTTAGAGAAATCCATTTACCTACAAAATGGTATATTACTCATAAAAATCTGTTAATAATTAAGAAAACTACAGCTGAATTCGTACATACATCTACAATGGGAAAATAAGACCTAAATTTGATTCAGCCACAACCCATTTTTCAATTCAGTAGCTAATCAGTTAAAGGACAATAATGGAGGGAAGGTTCCTTGAAGGTGAGGCAGGTAACAAGCCAGAAGACGGTGACAATTAAATATTTAAAAAAATCTTGAATATTATCATGGAGGAGGAAGAAGAGCTGGTTAGAGATTCAATTCTTTCAGTAGGTAGTGATAAGAGTTACATTAAGTAAATGAGTTTTATTTTTTTGCCATGGCATGCAGGTGTAAGAGGGAATGAACGTGCGGATATGCTTGCAGGTACGGCTGCTGTACAAAGCCAGCGAGCAATGGACCAGGCTGATATTATAAATTCTCTAAGGGAATATAGGATGTGTACATGATTCATGTAATAGTGGTGAATCTACAACACTAACCAGACTGCAAGAATTCCAAGTCAAGTGTGGTGTAGCTAGACAAGAACACTATGCTGGTAGACAAAGAAGAAAAGTAAACCAACAAAGAACCGGTGTCATTAGTCGCCACACACTGAGAGACATACTGAGGGGAGATCGGAGCACTTATGGACTAATTGGTTCGAAGTGCAGTGATGATGATCTGATGACTAAACTAAAAAAACCTAAAACATTATGTAAAGAACATGCTACATGTATAACTGGATAAATAAACTTACTATTGCATCCGCGTCCATGGCCCTGACTCCAGTGTAAATAATATAATTTTCTTGTTGGTTTTCTGAGATCACAGGCACATTGTATGGTGTGTTAACAAACTGTGGAGATGAGCGATTGCGTATGACTGTGAGACTCACTGTTGCCAGGTCTGTTTGTTGTGCTTGTCGGTTATCCCGAGCAGACACTGTTAGCTGCAAGTAGAAATATTCAACCACATTTAAATACCAACATTAAAAGAAATATAATTCACTAAAAAAAAGTATATTATGTGCGATGATTACTTTTAGTTCATTTTCATTCCTTTATATTACACAGTAACTATACTTAGCACAGCTGTTACTACAACCCCTATTTCCACCATATTAACCTTGACTAAATTTTATTCTCTAGATTACATTAGTACCTTATTTCTTCTTCTTCTTCTTCTTCTTTGCGTTGTTCTTTACGACCAATTTTAATCACTCTTTGTGATATGTTTGATCTTTGCCAAGAACGTGATACGTTGCACATTGGTTTGGTAGGTCCCTAAACGCATACACTTCTACACGTTTAGGACACGTGTATCCGATTTAAGCCAAACCTCCTTAGTCGCCTCTTATGACATGCATGGCAGATAACAGTGGTTCTAATCTTTACATTCCAAATTTGGCTCCTGGTAACCACTCGGGCGGTACCTTATTTAACTTAAATTGTAAAATGCATTCTCTAGTACACATCCATTCAGTTTGGAATATCTTCACTACACTTCGGACATGTCCATAGGTGCTTGGATGTCCTTCGCAATATCATCAACAGCTTCCAGTGACTGACCATACCAGTTCGATGTTGATTGATGTGCCTACTCAGACGCCTGTTGTGTTGTTATTTTCTGGCTACTCCAATCTTCAATCAACCCAGCACTTGCAATCTAGCAGTTGACGTGAATTGGTTTAATGAAAATCATCAAGAGATAGACAAAAATAACATTTGAGAGTTAACCTTCAAATCCTTTAAGCGACATTTATTCATCATGATCGTTTAAATCTAAATCACACTTCTACATAAGGTTGCGTTTCTTATAGAAGTCTTTCTAGTTTTACTTCTGTTTTACTATACTACTTTTTAACTGTTATTCTCATTAGGTTGTCAGTTTTCTTCAATTTAGTATATATAATATATATACATGTATGTTTATATTGAGATAAAGTAATGGGATGAATTTAAAATTTTTTTTTACTTGCCATTAGATTACTGCTAAATTGAGAAAATAAATGGCTGGAAAGAGTTAAGAAGAGGAAACTATCAAATCTCTCTTATATGGTATCTGATTTAATTCAATATTTATCATATTAAAATCAAAATTAAACATACAATAAAAGGTTGAGTTTGTCTGGTTGGATCCTGTGTCAAACTCTTCTTGACAGAAATGCTGCCGGTGATTGGGTTAATATCAAAGTACTCTAGAGGTTTTTGATCCACATTTGCAGTCACAAAAGAGTATGTGATATTGTCCTGAAATAAACAAAAGGAAACTTGTAAAAGTTTATAGGAGCAACTTTCATTGATTATATTGAAATTAAGTAAACCTTGGCCGGGATGAATGTACTAATCTAATCTTGAAATATCTCTGCAGATAAAAATACTTGCAATCATTAACTGATTTACTGCGTAATTATTTTAGCCCCTGGACGGAATTCTTTTTATTTAGTCTCAAAAGTTGTGAACACATGTCAATTGACCAGAAATAGTAACACTTCATACTAAATAAAATATAACTTCTTGTATTTCAAATTGAAGGAGAATAGAAGACCTGTATAAATATGTCAACTACATTGACAAATGTAATGTAGAAATATCTCTGGATTTTTAAAAATACAAGCATGATGCAAAAAAACCAGTTAGAAATTTATGATTAATTTTCACTAACCAAAGACTTTCAACTGCAATGTTTTGGTTAATAAACTCTTAACTGCTATTTTCTGCTATGTAGGTAATCCATATACGAATAAGTTACAACTAAAAACATTGTTACTGGACACAATATGTGTTGATTACACATGAAATATCAACATTAGCGTCCGATACAAATTATATTGAAAAGTTTTTGAAATCGAAGTTTATATGACATTCAAATGTTCATGTAGGTTGGTAAAATGACAAAACCTTGCCGGATATATGAAGAAAATCGACTTGCTGTAGCAATTTTATTTCGTTCAAAATAATTTACGAAAGTTAAAAAAAACCGAACAAAATAGTTAGCGTCTAAATGTTATCTGTTCTGTAATAGAATTAAAACCTTTTTTTTTCCTTTGCCAAGAAGAGATCAAATGTTTATTAATAATTATAGGTTATATTTACAATTTTCGTTATCAAATTTTTTAACGTAAAGTGTCAATATTCTTTTGGGACATGCTTACATAATAAGATGTGTTATTAAAATAACCAAAATAATAACCAAAACTGTTATGCGAGTAATTCCTACATTCTTATATTTGACTAAATATAACAATCACTTACTCCATCCTGGTCTGGTGCAAGCACAACAACTGCAACATAGCCAATGGGCTCCAATTCACTGAAAGTGGCATTATAGTTTCTCATGAGAAAGATGGGGCCTGTAGGGTTTCGGACAACATTTACAGTCACCGTTGCTGTACCACGCATCTGAGGTCTGGCATCATCAAGAACTGTCAGAATTATCTGTGAAGAAACATTGTAATATAATCAGATATTCTTTTAAGTGCCAACCAAAAGAAATGGCCATCTTGTCAGTAAAAGTCAGAAGACAAGACATTTATATATGTATCAGTTAGAAGGAAATACTTCACAGTAACAATAAATAAAGATCTCTCGTAAATAAAGATCTCTCAAGTACATTTGAAGAAAAATGCAAGTGACAGAAAAATAAATCTCTAACAAAGTATAATAAAGAAGACAAGACTTTTTTCCCCAAGTGTTAGTCAGAAGAGAAAGATCTCTCAATTACCATTTAGAAAAAAAAGGCATCTCAATTACGTCAGAATAAAAATCTCTCTTCAATCTTAACTATACTTTTGCTGCTAAGCAACGAGGAATACTTGGTGATCCAGCGTTCAATAGGTGGCACTGAATAGTCATTCTGTGTGTGGCCGCAATTTATCTCTACTGTTACCGATCTATTTTCTTCTTGGGCATAATCTGTTTTTATATTAGAATTGCGATGGTATTGGAAAGTATTTGATTTTCTCAGATTCTGACGAGATGACCAAACCAGTCGATCTTCTGTTTCTTGATGAACGTGGCACAGGGTGTTGTTCCTACGCTTAAATACTAATCCGCAAAGAAAATCTTTTAAGTACTAGTAATATACCTATAGGTATATCTATTATGCAAGCATCAGTTATATGAATGTACAATATATATAGCTCATAACAGATGCTCTCTCAAACACCAAACCTTTTTCCACCTTCAACCTATTCAATATACAAATACATCAATCATGATAAGGTTTAAGTAGGGGCAAGTGCATCAAGGGATGACAGTAACAGTAAGCTTCAACTCACCGTGTACATCACATCGTTATCATAGCGAATACTTCTTAGAAGGTAAATAGTGCCAGAGCTATCAGGCTGATTCACATTGGTTCTCCTGACACCAAAATATTCTTCAGCTGACCATAATCCAACAATATTGTACTGCAAATTACCCTGTCAGACAAGAGATGCATTGTACAGTAATTTACCCTGTCTAGTAGATTTACTGCAAGCAGATACATCTAGTAAAGACTTTTACTGCAAGTTACTTTAGCAATACTACAACAGATATGCTAGTAAAAGACTTTTACTGCAAGTTACTTTAGCAATACTACAACAGTTATGCTAGTAAAAGACTTTTACTGTAAGTTACTTTAGCAATACAACAACAAATACACAATTAATTAACAAGATGAATGACACAATGGTTTATTATTATTGATAAAAGAATACAATAAAACTATGCACCAAGGTAAAATATTGAAAAATTAAGAAGTAGCTTTACAAGTACAAATCACCAGAAATAGTGACATTTTGACCAAAAGGTCTTTATCAAGCAAAGGATGGAAGAACTCTAAACAATGACACTATAGAAATAGCACAGACACGGTATATATAACACTTCTTTTTTTTTGTACACTGCTAGGGTTGTTGCCCAGTGTCGTGGTGTGTCTGTTTTGTCTCGCTGTTCTGGTGCTTTGTGATTGTTATCTTTGCTCTTTACTAGGATTCGCTAGCCATCTAACCATCTTTTCGTAGGTCTTCTTCTTGCTTCTTTCCCATGGGTTCTGTTGTAGAAGACTCTGATATCTGTGGAGTTTGGGTGCATTCTTATTAAGTTGCAAACCACTTCATTCTTTGTTTATCTATATTTCAGCTATTGGTTGTTTACCACTTTATATATATTCAGACTTTATATATAACAACGTTATTAACAATTGAAATAAAATATTTTTAAAATGGTAAGATCACATAAATATCACAAAGAATAATATTGACACTAATAAGGATATAGAAATGAACTAACCTGTCGATCATCATCAACGCCAGTTACTGGAACAGTTTGCATGCTATTGAAAGCATCCTCTGCTACATTCCAAGTGGTATTAACAGGTACAAAATATGGAGGCTTATCAATGGTTATAGTGAAACGTATGATAGTTGAGCAGGTTCTCACTGTAGGGACACTCTGGTCACTGGCTCTAACAGTGAACTTGAAAGAAAAAAATAAAATTGTAGAGAATATAAGGATTTGATTTAGATGATGTCACTGTGTTCAAACAATGACATAGCAAACTCTTAAAACAAGTACAATGTTCTATATAAGATTTCACACTAAAGGGTGTTCAAGATAAAAGTAGCCTATCAATGGAGCTAATCTGGCATATATTTATGAAAATGAGAAGGTTCAGTTATGACGTAGTATAGATCAATGTTGTGTGATGGTGTGTAATTGTAGTGCGGGAAGGGGCGATGAACAAATATGACTAGGATGAGCTAGTCAGAACCGGTTTAAATAGTAAATAAACAAAACGCAATAGGTAACTGGCAACTTTTGATTTGTCAATGGAGCTACTTTTATCTTGAACACCCTGTACAAAGTTTCTTGTGTTCTTTCTTTACTTTTGTTTAGTTTAGTCGTTGGATCATCATCACTGCACATCAAACCAATTAGATCATAGATGTTCTGATCTCCTCCTCAGTATGTCTCTCAGCATGTGACAACTAAAGACATTAGTTCTATGCTGGTTTACTATTCTTCTTTGGCTACCAGTATAGTGCTCTTGTTTAACTATACCGCAGTTGACTCAGTATTTTTGCAGTCTGGTTAAGGTTGTAGGTTCACCACTATTACTTGAATTCTTTACATGTCCTCTTTCTGGGAATTCAGAATATCAGCCTGGTCAAATGCTCACTTTTTACATCAGTCATACCTGCAGTCCTATGTATCTAAGACACACTCTAAAAATAGTTTGCAACACACTCATAAAATGAACCATTTCCGGCACTAAGCATATTCCAACTGTGTCTTCAATTCTTGTGAGATTACATCAAGAAGATAAATATTTATTCACTGTAATAACAAAAAACTACTAAGGATGTAAACTTTATGGATAAAGATAATCATCTACTATTTTGTAAAACTGTTGTTTTTAATGCTACTTATATGAATTAAATATCAATAGTTTTATGAAAATTCACTGTTTTCTTTCATAACAGACCCTTATATTTCCATACAATGTTAGTCCTCTCTAATTTTATAAAAGAATTGCTTTTAATATTACAGAGTAGGAGATTTTTGTATAATAAAAAATAGATAAACTTAGTGCTGACAAGGGAAGACACAACCTAGACACAAAATTGGGCTCCTTGAATTGTTTGACAGCTAAATGTTTATATGGAATATGATAAAAAGCTGCAAAACTGAATACCAATCTTAGTTTTTCCTTAACCATGAGAAAAAAAAAGTAAGTGGCCAATACACCTTGTAGGGCTATAAAAAAACCTCTCCATCTTGTTTAATCTGAAACCATCCATCACACAGGAAGCTAAATCTAGTCCAAACTGAGCATCTGTCACCACTGTTTTCCGCCAAGCTGTCTTTGGTTGACTTTTATTAAATCTATCATCCAGATTTCACTGCATGGCAGTTCTTGTGATGATTTCTGGATCACTTCTGAGTACATGGTCTATAATAATAATAATAGTCTATGTCCATCGCCAGCGATGATGATGACAACAGCCTCAGGTGCATGCAGAGGGGACTAAAGTCCAATCCTCTAACACAATCCCCTACCACAGGAGGAGCATACATGATCAAGGTTAGACATGTGGGTGTTGTGTGTTTGGTATTTTTGTGCAGCTCACTTTCTCTGTACCTCAACAGTATGAGGATTCTCAGCTATGCGAGTTCCTCTTGTGTTGTAACTGTGCAAATTTGACGATCTTATGCAAGGGATTCCAAGCATATGGTGTCTATATTGAAGTATGTTAGAGACACTTTAGAGACACATGGTCTATATAATTTCAGTAATTACCTCATAAATATCACATGAAATAGTTCTGACATTACAAGTGATGTAGTCACTAGGATGATTGAGTACATCCTGAAAAACCTATTTAACCACTATTTTTTGTATCTGAGCATGATGCAGTGCAAGGCAATGAGTGTGCAAAATACCTAATTAAGATATCAGTGGTGGAGGAAGGACAATCTGTGGATAGTGCAGATATCATCAATACCACAAGAGAATAAGCAGAACGTATAGATGACTTTTACAAATATTTATAAATCTGCATCCTTATTCAAAGTGAAGGAGATGGGAGTTCTGGTAACTGCCAGACATAAACACCTTATTAGAGGCACAAGACATCTAATTAATCAACAAAGAATGGGTGTGATTAGTTGTTATATGCTGGTAAAGATATTGGGGAGGAGATTAGAGCACCTACTTATCTGTTCAGAGCGCTGTGATAATGATCTTTATTAAATCTTAATTAATAGTAGCTGTGGCTAGTAAGTAATAAATTAAGTTTGAATGATGGACTAACTGTGAATATGTTGGTAGTTGCTGTACTCAGTGGCTGAATCAACCTGATCTGTCCGGCTGTTGGATCCACATAAAAGAATTTGCGATCTTCTGTATCAGTGTTGGATGGATCAAAGCTGTATAGAATTACATCCTGAAAGTCCAGAACACATAAAATTAGTTAGAACTCAGGTAGATAACTTTTCGTAAGTTATGGCCATTTAGGTTTAAACATATAACTGAATCACTTCATAAAAATGTAACTCAACATAATATCAAGTATGCAGAGTTAACATATGTCAAAACAATTTACTAAACAGAATCGTGTGATAATGAATGACAAAAAATGGTTGCAAAAAATATTTTTAGAAGAAGGATGCAAAGGATAGAAATACCATTCAAGATATTAGTGATTACTAATCAAGATAAGCATTACCAAACATTCATTCATTTTAAATAATGTGCAGATACAAAGAGGCCAATAACAAGTGAAGATACAAAGAGACCAATAACAAGTGAAGATACAAAGAGACCAATAACAAGTGAAGATACAAAGAGACCAATAACAAGTGAAGATACAAAGAGACCAATAACAAGTGAAGATACAAAGAGACCAATAACAAGTGAAGATACAAAGAGACCAATAACAAGTGAAGATTCAAAGAGACCAATAACAAGTGAAGATACAAAGAGACCAATAACAAGTGAAGATTCAAAGAGACCAATAACAAGTGAAGATACAAAGAGAACAATAACAAGTGAAGATACAAAGAGACCAATAACAAGTGAAGATTCAAAGAGACCAATAACAAGTGAAGATTCAAAGAGAACAATAACAAGTGAAGATACAAAGAGACCAATAACAAGTGAAGATTCAAAGAGAACAATAACAAGTGAAGATAAAAGAGACCAATAACAAGTGAAGATACAAAGAGACCAATAACAAGTGAAGATACAAAGAGAACAATAACAAGTGAAGATACAAAGAGACCAATAACAAGTGAAGATCACAAGAGACAATAACAAGTGAAGATACAAAGAGACCAATAACAAGTGAAGATACAAAGAGAACAATAACAAGTGAAGATACAAAGAGACCAATAACAAGTGAAGATACAAAGAGACCAATAACAAGTGAAGATACAAAGAGAACAATAACAAGTGAAGATACAAAGAGACCAATAACAAGTGAAGATACAAAGAGAACAATAACAAGTGAAGATACAAAGAGAACAATAACAAGTGAAGATACAAAGAGACCAATAACAAGTGAAGATACAAAGAGACAATAACAAGTGAAGATATCAAAGAGCAATAACAAGTGAAGATACAAAGAGAACAATAACAAGTGAAGATACAAAGAGAACAATAACAAGTGAAGATACAAAGAGACCAATAACAAGTGAAGATACAAAGAGAACAATAACAAGTGAAGATACAAAGAGACCAATAACAAGTGAAGACACAAAGAGAACAATAACAAGTGAAGATTCAAAGAGACCAATAACAAGTGAAGACACAAAGAGACCAATAACAAGTGAAGATTCAAAGAGACCAATAACAAGTGAAGACACAAAGAGAACAATAACAAGTGAAGATACAAAGAGAACAATAACAAGTGAAGATACAAAGAGAACAATAACAAGTGAAGATTCAAAGAGACCAATAACAAGTGAAGATCAAAGAGAACAATAACAAGTGAAAAGGAATAACAAGTGAAGAAAGACCAATAACAAGTGCAGACACAAAGAGACCAATAACAAGTGAAGATGCAAAGAGAACAATAACAAGTGAAGATACAAAGAGACCAATAACAAGTGAAGATACAAAGAGACCAATAACAAGTGAAGATACAAAGAGACCAATAACAAGTGAAGATACAAAGAGACCAAAGAGCATAAAAGAGCAAGGATCTTGCTATGGTCTCATCATAATTTTATTTTGATATCACTTATAATGTGGAAGCAAACTTACCCCATCTGCATCACTAGCATTAACTGTAGCTAGTACATCACCGACTGTAGCATTGCTAGAAAGGGGCACATCAATATTTGTTCTCTGACACTGAGGTGCACTGGGATTCCGTACTGTAGTTACTGTGAGAGTCTTAGTATCATACACAGAAGGAAACACAGAGTCCCACACTTGGAATATCAGCTGAAATCATATTTAATCCTTGAGTGTTATGCATATAAAGTTAAACAAATGTTCATACTTTTTCTTTCTCTTTGTCTCTCTCATATACCATGTAATCTTCTGTAGGTAATCATGGACCAATATAGCTACCTAATGAAGAATTTTTAAATCGGCCCCAACAAATGGGAAAAACTAGCTGATCAACGAGCTATATGGAAAACAACATTAAACAAAGGTGCTCAGTCTTTCAAATAAAATTCTTAAGAGATGAGCTTGCAGGCAAGAGAAACAGGCACAAACTCAGAAGTTAACAGTTACACACTTGTCAACTAAACGTCTGCAAAGACGAAAAAGGCAATTTATATAAGCTTATGCTGTGGTTGATGGCTACGTCCTTTGGGATATGCCACGATTTTCATATGCTTAGCACTGTTAACTAGTTTTTGCTGTTATAAAGGGTAAAGATATCGATATTTCCCCTAGTTTATTCTCTATTTCCCACATTTTACAATTGTCCTCATTTTTGTACTTCAAATCCCTAGTTAATAAACTTTGTCTTATTGTTTTTAACACTGTGCTGAAACATACAGAATCAAGACATAAATCAAAGAGCAATTGAAAAGAAAAATCAAAAGTTAATTGTACAGTAAAAAAGAGTGGATCGTTGCAGAGATGGATAACGTATGTGGATTTAATGTCAGTATTATTATTAGGCAAAGAGAAGAAGAGGAAGACCACAGAAAAGATGGATTCAGGATGTAACTGATGGTTTGAACATGACGGCTGAAGAGGTGGGACATCTGGCCTATGAGAGAGAGAAATTCCGGAGGACTGTTGGGGTGGCAAAGTTCTGCTCAGGACAAGATTTGATGATCATGATTATTATCTCAAAACTTGAAAGGAAGTTTGATTTATTTAAACCACCCACCTGAAAGACTCTCATATCTAGCCAGTTCTCAACTCCCCCATTGTCAAGTTCCAGGTTTCTTTAATGTCCTGTTGCCACCATTGTTTTTGTCACTCCCTGTCTCATCTTCCATGAACCAAGCCCTCTATTATTACTCTTTCTAAACTGTAACATTTAATGTGACCTATTTCTCAGTTTCTGAGACATCATTTTGTTAGCCAATGTTCCTCGATGTTCAGATTTTGTGGGATTAAAATTATAAAGTTTTGATTTGTTTTGTCCAAGATGTCCTAACAATTTTTCCGTAACAAGACGTTTCAAATAAATTCTTCTTCTTCTTTGCGTTCGTTCTTTCGACCAATTTTAATCACTCTTTGTGATATGTTTGATCTTTGCTAAGAACGTGTATACGTTGCACATTGGTTTGATAGGCCCCTAAATGCATAGACTTCTACACGTTTAGGAAACATGCATCCGATTTCAGCCAAACCTCCTTAGTCGCCTCTTACAACATGCGTGGCAGGTAACAGTGGTTCTATTCCTTACACCCCAAATGTGGGCTCCGGTAACCACTCGGGCATCAAATAAATTGATTCTCTTCTTTAAAGTTTGTGCAATTATCAATTATTTATATCTATATGTTGCACCAAGAAAAATACAAACAACTAAAATGTACTTGCAAACACTAGATATGTCATATGCATCCATCTCACACTTTTATTAAAAAAATTACTTTAGAAAATAAAAAACTGTGGTTACTGCCTGTAGTACCGCTTTTAAGGTGGTGTGGACAGGGGGACATGTGTCTGTGTAATTTAACTCTTTCCACGTCTTAAGCCGCACACTGCGCCATAGAGTTGCTTCCCTTATGAGAAGTCTTTCTAGTTTTACTTCTACTATTTTACTTCTACTACTTTTTAACCTTGTTATTCTATTGGGTTGTCCAGTTTTCTTCAATTTAGTATATATATATATATATAATAATATATATATGTTTATTTATTAACAAGTAGTTGGGATCGTTTTTACTTCCCTTGAATTAACTGCTTAAAAATTGAGGAAATAACTGCATGGAAAGAGTTAATGGTCGCATGGATAGTGCAGTCGTTGCGAAACTGTTCAGGTTAGGTTTTTTCTTTATGACCTTTACAGGAAAAAACTCCTTGGCCTTACCCAGGATTGAACCTGGGTCTCCTACATGGGATGCTGCGCTCTAATTCATTCGACCAAATGCTTTAAATACTTTAGAATAAAAGGGACATAATTGTATTAACAGAATGTAAAATAAAAGCCAGAAACACACAACTTACATTATAGGTTTCAGAATACACAGCATCCTCTTGTAATCGTCGTGCTAAAGTAACCTGACCAACTGCATTTCTACCTAAACCGCTGTTGGACATGGTAAAAAAGTTTCCATAGCCTTGTATCATGGAGTATGTAAGATTTCCCTGCAAGTAGCAACAACAAATTTGTACATTGAATTCTCAGTATATCAACACTAAAACCAAGTTTTTACAAGCTTTTTTGGTAACATTTTTATTAAACTATACTCTAAAAAATCAGGGTTTCAGGACGCAGAGGCAGACCAAGAAGAAGATGGCTACAAGATATTAAAGAAACCATGAATATGATAATCGACGAAGTGGGTGAACTGACTAGAGACAGAGTGAATTTCAGATGTGCTGCAAAGAGAGCAATGTCCTATAAAGGATACACACCTTGATGATGACTCTACAAAATATAAACCAGAGTTTGATTTCAAATATTAGAATATGCAGAGTTTAAAGATTTATTTGCTAAATTAACCTTCTGTGTTCTCCAAAACATAATAGCAATACATTAATTTCGTTCATGTAAAAAAAAAATTGAACATTTAGTTTGTGAAGTGGCTTGTCGGAAAAATTGTTCTACCAAAATGGTTTGGTTCTCCACCTAAGAATGTCTTTCAATTGGTTTAGACCAACAACCCTTGTTCTGTGATAGTGGATGTGTCTACTGGGGTTTCTAGCATGGTTTTCTTATCTTGCCACACCACTTTAGCTTGCGCAGCCTTACTTGTTTAATAAATATATAACATAGCAACTGTATCAACTAAAACTTTATTTATAATGATATCAAGTTATGGAATATTATTTCCTTTTTCCAGAGACTTCAATATTATCTATCTTATCTTATCTTAACCACATTTGCCGTGAGGCGTGTGGGAGAGTTAGTTTCCTATCTTGTGCCAGGTGTGTTGCGCTTGACGTTGTCAGTCCATGCTTTCGCAAGGACCCTGAGATGTTATCTATCCATCGTGTTCTTGGCCTGCCTGTGCTCTGCGCCCTGAGTGTCGATTATTATAGGCATGTGATGGTAGTAAATTTTATCTATAACTGACTCAAATTGATGAACAAGTTTTATAATCATTTTAACTGCTATTTAGTATGCCTCTTCTTCTTTTGTTGTCATACTGTTACCGGTAGTTGACCAGTATCGTGGTTTTCTGATTTTGTCTTGTGCTGCTCTAATAGCAATTAAGAAGTATGATTATTAAATATGCTTAACAGCTTTATATTGAGAACAGATGAAGAAAATGATAGGTAGATTAGCTAAAGCATAGAACAAGATATATATGCTTTCTTATAACATAATTTATTGACAGGCAATAATTAAACAAAAATTGAGAAATAGTTGACTTGTTGGGTGGAATTATGTTATTGAAGAAAACAAAATATTCTGTTGTACTTCATTATGATTGTAATCTTACCTCAAACAACAAAGTATTTAATTAAATACATCTAAGAAACATCTAACATGATACAAGATGATCACAAAATACAGAACTGTTCGTGTCTGGCAATTTCCAGTTTCAGCTCCTTCACTCTGGATTCCCATATATCTGTAAGAAAATCATTGATTCAAT